>CM035161.1:76613777-76966116 GCA_020205615.1 Panax quinquefolius | reverse complement strand
TAACATATGTTTGGCAATTTCCAAAACCAGACTATCTGAAACACTACAAAGCGTTCATACCTACTCAAGTAACACAGATACATGCTAATTCATACTTCTTAACAGAGATTTCATGAGAATTACAAGAATTTTCCAAAAAAACCCAACTCGAGAACAAAATAGGAATTTTATACCTCTTGGAGCTAAATGACTTAATTTCTTTCCTCTGAGCTTGCTAGCCTCTTCTATGCACAACACACACCCAAATTTAATTTCTCAGAGTTTTAACAGACAATTGCAAACAACGTAAAAACTGAAAATGGAGCTGCCATTTATAGAAGGAGCTTGGACTGAGTATTAGTTTAGAATCCATGGTGTTGACGAAAGACACAATGGTTAATTAAGAGTAGTTCACCTACCATTTCCCAGCCATCCTCATAGCCAATGGCTTGGTAATGATCACCTATGTTAGCCATTAATCTTCAGCTTGGAAATTACGTAAATAGAGTGTAGGTTACTGTTTATGTACTATGAGGTCACTCAATTTGGGACAAAAATCTCAACACTTGCACAAATTGTAATACCAAAACAACATTTGGTTTATACTATACACATAATATATACTTTGGTTATATAATATGTTTACACAATTTATTTCATATAACATATGTTATAATGATTTAAAAAGCATACAATGTATTTCCCAATTACAAGGTATCAAGTAGTGCACACACATATAATCCATGTACATTTCCTATTACTACAATACAATTGTGCATTGCTTATTATTTATTACCATATTTATTATTATCATAACAACTTAATGACATGTTTATTAATTTAACAATTGATATTATTATATGTCAATAGGGTATATACACGAATGTTTACCCACACACTTCATATCATATGACAATATTATTATGCAACTCACATGAATGCAAATAACTCTTATTATATAGTCTATATATATAATATATAGACATATTAATGTGCCACCTTGTACTATATAAAATATATAGTTAACTACCATATAATAAAGGTTTTCTATATTGCACAAATTAATCAAGTAAACATATAATCATTTTATAAACTATTAATCTTTTACACATTAATTATTATTTATTCATAATAATTTTTAATTAACACATTATCAATTAATTACTCATAATTGCAATTAATCAATATGTTCAACTCTTGCTACTATATTCAAATAAATTGAATATTTAATTATTAATAATCCTATCAATTCTTTGATATTAAACTCTTAGGGTTAGTCCACTAATTTAAATAACTATTAGTGACTCCCTTTAATCATTTCATAAATCCACATAACCACATAAGGTTTAAATGGACTCGCAAAAACTAACTCATAAAAATTAAATCACATATTTAATTAATAAGGAGTTTCAATTTCGTGGAAGTTACATCTATAATAACTCAAAATATTTTTAAAATATTTTTATTACCTTTAAATGATTTTAAAATATTTAAAATCATTTTAAATAATTACCATTAATATTTTAAAAATAATGTATTATACACTAAAATATTAAAAGTCATTTATTATAACTTAAAATATTTTAAATCATTAATATCCTTTTAAATGATTTTAAATTAATAAAACCATTTTAATCTATTTATTTAATATATTTATTACATATATTTAATATCATTGATATTAAATTATTAATTAAATTTATCTTAAAATATCAAAAGTTATATTTTATAACTTAAAATATTTTTAAACTATTCATTTTCATTTAAAATGTATTGTATATTATTAAAATCATTTTTAATTAATTTATTTAATATAATTATTAAATAAATCTATTATCATTAATATTAATTAATTAATGAAATTTGCCTTAAAATATTAAAAGTTATGTTTTATAACTTAAAATATCTTTAAATACTTTATTATCATTTAAAATGATTTTAATATAAAAAATCATTTTTAATTAATTTATTTAATACATTTATTAAATAAATTAAATATCAATAATATTCAAATAAATATTAATATTTATGAAAAATATGTCAAATTGTTAAAAGTTAATTTTTATAACTTAAAATAATTTTTAAAACTAATTTTGTAATTTTTAGAAATTATTTTCTATTTCTAATGAATTTTTCAGAAATTAAAAACTAAAATAATTAAATATGTCGTTAAAGGCTTTAATGACGGTTTCTGCCGTGGTTGGTGTTCTTGAGGCTGAAGAACACTGACATTCAGTGTTCAAGAGGCTCCTTTTGACCGTCTTTAATTCACAACCTAAGCATGATCTAGGTAATTTTAAACATTGATCATGTAGTGTTTATGTAATACTACATGAATTAATCGTCATCTAAGTCATACAATCATGTATAATGAAGATTTGGCCCTTCAAACTCGTTGTTAGAGCTTTCTGGGTTTTCTGGGTTACCTAGAAACCCGGTCAGCTTCGAGGGTCTATTTTGAGGCTCAATTTTCTTTAGGTTCTGATCATTGTTAATGTGTTCTAATAGTTACGATTTGTAGTCTACATACATACCAGTACATATATCATCATCGTGCTGGCTTAACTACATCATAATCATTAGATATTATACGGCCAAACCTTGTCGGAAGGAGTGTTTTGAGTTTTTCGGGTTACCGTAAAACCAAAGTCCGTCGATCAACTAAGCTAGTTTGACCATCCATTACTTTCAGTCTGTTTGTAATATAAGTGATATAGGAACATGAATCTATAATATACATAACAAACTATAACCCTGATACACTCTACATCAAATCAATAAACACAAGAAAGATCTGGGCCCATGAACTTGTTGTCAAACACTGCTGAACAAGTTCTGAGTTACCCAGAAAATACAAAGTCATGGTCGGTCAACGCAATTTGGCCTTCCATAACTTGAAAGATAGATCTTAGCATGATTTCAAGTCCAGATCGAAGTCTTCCTAGCATACTATAGGATCAATACATAAAACAAACAAAATCATCAACAGAGAAGAATCTACAACCTCTAACTTTAGCTTGTCAGACAAAAATTTAGGATTCATGGCAGTTTTGAAAAACTTTGATTTTTGAGCACTTTTATGTTATGGATCTATGATGTAACATCATAGACCGCTAAATAACATCTAATAACACTATATTAAACACAAAAACAAGAAATCTAACAAGGTTTTAAAGATCAGATTTGGGTTTTAGGGTTATACCTCTTCATTAAACAAGCTTTGATTTTGGATTTCTTTTCTATTCTTGATGTTCTAAGAACTTGTTTGGGGACTGATTTACTAAATTATTTCGTGGGTTAGAGAGAGAGAGGGACTTGGTAGAGAGATGGTGATCAAATGGCTATTTTGTGAACTTTTTTCTCTCTAATTCTATATATAATAAGATGAAATGTATATGGCTGATCAAATTGACTGATTGCTGGAGTTTTAAGTTACACGGTGTATCTAGTAAGTTGCCCACTCAATATCTTGGCTAGATTTGCAAGCAACTTATTAAAGAATGTGACAAAAGGGCATTTAGGTCATTTTACTTGTGATTTTATTGGCAAAAATTTAACTTGGCTAACCCTTAGGGTTTGACCCTTAGGGTTTAACCCTAAGGTTTTAAAAAAATTTAAATTTTTTAGGATTTCTAATTTGGCTTTAAAATGGAAATTAAAGTTTCTAAAAATGGAAATTAGGTTTTCCTTAATCATGCTTAGTTTCCTAATTAGTTTAGGTTTTCTAATTATATTATGCTTGAACATTAGGGTTATGGTTCCCTAATTATCATTAAATTTTCTTAATTAGCAATTATGGTTCCCAAATTAGCAATTTATTGTTTCCTAATTACTAATTAGTGTTTCAAATAATTAGGGTTTTCCCAAATTAGGGTTAATATCTGTAATACTCATCGTTAATCACCTTAACGCAATTACATAACAGTCTTGAACTCCTATTTGAGTTTCAAAAATAGGGTTTAACAAATTAATGATAGGGTTTTGTCATGATACAACGTAATTGTCCAACCATTATCAGTCTATACACATACAGTACACATTTTATAGCACTGAAATATAATAATATTATACTATTTTTCTCATTCCTTGTTCAAAATCCAGAATTAGGGTTTTGAATCCATATTCAACATAACTTTCATATATACCATTATTAATTAAGTTAAAATAATTAACATAACTAATTAATATTAATAAATTCATATAATAAAATATTTATTATAATAATTCTAATAATCATACCATATATTAAATAATACATTAATCATATTTTTCATAGAAAATAAAAAATAAAATTATTTTTACTAAAAATTAATTATAAAAATATAACTTATAATGATCAATAATTCTTTTTTTAAAAATAATTATTTGAAATTATTTATGTATTAAATAAATTTTATTTATCACATATATACATACACATTACCTTGCACCCCACCTTTATTTTTTTTAAAATTTATACGTAAAATTTCTTATTTAAATATATTAAAAATATTGGGTTATTACAATCCTACTCCAATAATTGAGCTCTATTCACCACATCTGAATACAAACAGAGTTTATGACAGATGAGATGTTGACGAATTTTGGGTTTCAAACCCCTAAGAAACATTCGTGTCATTCGCTCCCCATTATCTACTAAATGAGATGCAAATGGGGATAACTCCGCAAACTTAGCCTCGTATTGCGATATAGTCATATTGTTCTGCTCCAGTTTGATGAATTCCACCACTTTTATGTGACGAATACTGTAAGATCCCCAACTTTTATGAATAATGATTAATTTTTCTCGAAAAATATTTTTAAATATTATGGTGTGGATTTGATATAATGTTATAGTTGTGGGTAATATTTACAAATTTTGCAAAGTAAGCAAGTGTTTATATAATATTCGATTGGTCGGGGAATATTCGTTTTAACAAGGAATATTCGTACGACGGCAAAATCATTGGTGGACCCCACAACGAATGTGACACCCCCAAATCTCGGTACTTCATTTCCACAAGATTTGGTGTTCACTTAATCAAAACAATCATATCTAACTACCCAATCATAATATAATTGAATAATAAAACCTGCCCATACTGGATTACGTTAATAAAATTATCTCCCAGGTTATCTAACCTTTAAATACAATCATTCAAATGCGGAAATTAAATTATTACATCACATCATTATTAAAAGTCTATCATTATAATGATAAAACAAAATTACAAGTCTTCATCACTTGTACATTTTTTCCTTTCCTTTGCTAGTTGTAGGTTTATTTACCTTCTCAACCATAGCTGCAATAAGTATATAAATATGCAAGAGTGAGCAAACAAAGCTCACTTGAAATAAGAATAAATAACTTTACAACATTTGCCAAATAATAGGCTTAATAGAACTTAATGATATGTTCTATTAACATTACAATATTTGCCATATAATAGGCTCAATAGAATTGAATGATATATTCTATTAACATTACAACATTTGCCAAATAATAGGCTCAATAGAACTGAATGATATGTTCTATTAACATTCTGAAATATACTACTAAGGGTCTAATGACCACGAACCATGTCCACAGTTATAAGTAATCTTTCAACTTTAACTTTAACAGTCATATGACTATAAGGACTCCATGTACTTAAGGGGATCAATCCTACGTACAATGTATTGTGCACAAACATTTCAACGTTAAGCGTAAACCCCTAAAAATAGGGTTGTTCATCTCAGTATTTAGAGTACAAGTCCACACCAAAGAAAGTTTGGTTTGGATAAGCTCTCAAGGGTAATTTGAAGTTTAACGATTATCAACTATGGAACTAGTTGCATCAACAATGATTGATAACACAATAGTTGTTTAATAACAACATAACTTAGAACATTTGAGAATCATAGGTGAATTGACTATATTCTAGACTCATGCTTGAAATAACTAGAGAGCATAAGTATTGATCAAAATAAAGAAATGGTAAACATTGGCTTGAACGATAATAAGCTAGGTCTATAATCTTGTCAAATTAGAATTTTAGTTACTGAACATGCATTAGTTGATAGTAAGCTGGAAACAATGCTTACTCCACATGGTAATAAGATATACAAAGTGATTGAACCATTCAACACAAGGAATTAAGGTTCAAGAAACATTCATTATAAAAGAATAAACTAAAGAAACTTGTTTAACTATAAACAAGTTAGAGTAAGTTAACAATGATTAGAATTCAAATAATTTAGAATTAAAACATGCTCAATGCAATTGATGAGATTTTAGAACTTGCATCATCATAAATAACTAGATACAAGAAACTTAATCAATGTAAAAAGATAGGTTTAGAAACTTTCTCAATCAAAAGAATGAATTAAGTTACACAATGTAATAATAGAATCAATTCAACGAAAGTGTAGAGTTAGAAAACTTGCCTCGAGTGTAAGCTAAAATATGAAAATTCACATTCACCCATACACAGTATTAAAACCACAACATCTATTAGACATACTAATATTCACTTTTCAATATAACCCGTATTACTAGCTAAACTTGCTATATTAGCACAAGTCTTAAGATACCATGCAAATATCAAAATTACAAGTGTTAACCTTCACAACACACGTTTACTATTCATCATGCTCACCAAGTCTTAATATAACATATTCATCACTTACTAATCATTCAAGCTTTGAATTTATCGTTTACATATCATTGTTCTGTTTAACCTTCTTACTACGTGTATGACGCTTAACCATAACCTTAGACCAAGTGGTAAGGTTTCCCTAAGGTCTGCAGCAGCAGTCGCTTCTGCTTCATATCGATTAATGTAAATACAGGGATACGTCACACCACAAGCAATTATTGCTTTGTCTGTTGTAGTAGTTTTTAGCCTTGGCACCAGTAGCAATTTCTATTTGGTACAGACAGAAAAGGTGACTCGGCATGAACAGTTCTAGTTTTTAGCCCTAACCCGACCACAATTTCACCAACCAAACAGTGAAATTAACACGTAAGATAAATATAACAATATCAAAAACATGATTGCTAACATTTTCCATCAATTAAAACAATTTAACAACACTTATAACTATTTTAATTTCTCAAATTCCAAGTTTTTCATATAAAACCCAATTTTTGATATTCATTCTAAAAATCATCACTGTGAATTCAATACTTGGCCAAATCACTCCATTCAAATTATGTTATGCTCGTTTCTTAATGAACTAACATAATCAAACTTAAATTTAAAGTTTAACATAAGAATTGACCATCAAAATTGGTACTTACCTAAGCCATACAAAGAATACGTATACTGTCAAAATTTTCTACTGTCAAAACGAAATTAACATACAAATTTCTTGTTTTAAACATAACTCTAGCATGATAAGCATGTATCCTCACAATTACCAAGTATCTATCCACAATTCACAAATTTTGATTTCACAGAACACAAACAAAGTTATGCTGTAATTTGATATATGTATATACATATATATATATAATACAAAGGTTAGATAAAATACCTTTAAATAGCTTGTTAATCCTTGCTAACTATTGTAATACTTGCTAAAATTGCCAGAAATTGCTTAAGTTCTCTCACAATTCTCTCAACTCTCAGTGTTCTGCTCTCTTAGGCTTAGTAATTAGAATGCGTAAAACAACTGATAGTTATAATGCGTAATAACAAAGATACAAAACTGATATGGCCATAATAAGCCTCATCAGTTACAACATATAACGTATATATTATAAATATATTATATTTACTATTTTAATTATATTTTATTTATTCTATTTATTTTAATTAAATTCAAAAATTAGAAATCTAAAAGCCATAAGGCTTGTTTGGCAAAACTCCTTTAAATTTAAAGAATTAATATCATTGAACCATGTTTGGATAAAACTAAATTAAAACTACTTTAATTTATTTTAATAATTCCTTATAATATAGTTATTTGTCACACTATATTTAATTAAGTTTTCATATTTAATTTAATTAATTCAAGTAACAATTAATTAATTAAGTCATTTAATCACATAACTCAACACAAATAATTAACCATTAAATTGAAATATCCATATAATAATAATTTCCTTAATTCATTAATTATTTATTTAACAAATAATTAACCAAATAAAAATCAAATCAATTAAACAAATATTTATTCAATGATAAACACATCCATTAAATATTTATATAATTCAATAAATATTTAATATTACAATTAAAATTCTGGAATGTTACATCATTCCCTCCTTAAAAGGATTCTGTCCTCAGAATCTCAATTCAAACAATCAAATCATCACATTCTTTCCTACTTACAAAGATTCTGTCCCCAGAATCGAAGACATAGATTAAACAAAGAACTCAGGGTAATTTTCATCATTTTAGCTTCGAGTTCCCACGTTGCCTCTTCGACATTGTGGTTTCTCCATATCACCTTCACAGAAGGTATCACTTTATTTCTGAGCACTTGTTCTTTTCTGTCGACTATCTGGATATGAATCTCTTCATAAGACAAATCTTTATCGAATTGCAATGGTCCGTACTCGATCACGTGCTTGTAATCGGGTTTATACGGTCGTAACACCGAAATGTGAAAAACATTATGAATGTTTTCCAACTCTAGAGGTAGAGCTACCTCATAAGCCACTTCCCCCACTCTTCGTAGTATCTCAAAAGGTCCAATAAATCTTGGGCTGAGCTTTCTTTTCTTGCTAAAACAAATTTTCCCCTTCCAAGGAGAAACTTTTAGGAAAACGAACTGTGACGCCCCCAAAATAGGTATTCGGCACCAATTCTGAGTCGCCAAATACATGGTACAGAAAGCAAACTACAACTTCAATAATACAATTGTCGTGCAAAATAAGACAACATATACTGTGAGTTTAAATACAAATATTATCTTCTAGACAATATCCACACTCAAATAAGTCATCATTACAATTATTTAAACACTATTTTATAGAAATAGTGAGAACTGCTAAAACATCTTTCTATAAGCATCACTCCATACCCCGACTAGATCCTGCTATGTTCTCACCTCCTGAGAAGAAAAATGGAACAAAAAGGAAAAAGGGTGAGCTCAACTAGCCCAGTAAAGAATATTATAACTAAGATAATATACAACAATTTATCAGTAGTCTTCAACAGGGAAAAATCTGATAAAATATAATAGACAACAAGTTTTAGATCAACAACTGCAGCGGAAACAACAATCCATTAGAAGAGTCAAGTAGAGAAAGAATTCTACTATCTTCTAAGATTTAAAAGTCCATCATCAATATTTTATCCCTGTAACATCAATCAATATACATCTTGAATCAAATATTCATCTTTGCACTACAGGCCAAAGATATTCATTTGTATCACCGATTGGTAAGTGTTCATCTCAACACTGTTCATCTTTGCACTACGAGCCAAAGATATTCATTAGGTAATCATTCATCTTTGCACTACAGGCCAAAGATATTAAGTAATATCATCATTTAGGACTGAGGATGATGAAAAATATTTTAAAGAAAATGAATCCAGTGAAACAAAAGGACAATTATTAGAGATTCGTATTACAGTTTATCCAAGTTCAATAATACTCCATAATAACCAATTTTGAAGCAGGATTCAAAAATAAAGATCAGAACATGGATACAATCAAAGATAGTAACCATAATAGACAACTTGGACAAAAAGAAGAAAATTTCATTTTTCGGTGAATAATGCCGTATTCGTGAATAGTTCGTATACGTGAATAGTGTCGAATACGTGAATAGTAACCTCGACACAAAAAGTTCTAAATTTGATAAAAAGTTCAGGCCAATATTTTGGCATAATGATATTGAAGAAAATAATATCATTTAAGAAGAAAACAACATCCCTTACCTCAAAATAACCGTACTTCTGACTGAATTTTGGATATAGTGCTGACAGAAACTTGCACTGAATAACAATTCTTAAAGTATCAAAATACTCATAAAAATACGCTCGATAATCTAGAGAGAAAGAAAACTTGTTTCTGGTGTGATTTTCAATTCTAACCTAAGCGTCTATTTATAAGAAAATGTTAGAACGCCAAAGGAGACTAAAATAATAAAATAATATTATTTCTTATATCAATCCTACGCATACTCACCAACCAAGACCAACACCTCAATTCTAAAAAAAAAATCCCAGTAGCCCACATGTTAAAACAAAAGTGGGTCCCACCCATAATTTAATAAAAATCATTTTATTTTCCTAAACTTCAGTAATTCACAGAAAATAGCTCGTTTATCAAAAAATACAAATTTTATGTCCATTCCACACGAAATCGAATTCTCTAAAACTTTGTAGCTTTGAGTTTTTCCAAATTCCAAACATAAAATATCCGAAATTCATAAACGGATGATTTTTAATACCTCCACACCGACAAAATACTGATAAAACACCTCAGCATAAATTCCTTCATTTTTATCCATATAAAAATAAATATATCCATCATTTATAACCACATAAAATAAATATTTCCTTATCATATAAATCAATAATTCATTATTCACAAATAATATTCTGTAATCATAATTATGACAACCGGTGCCGCTCCTGAGAAAGAGGGGCTTTCGATAAGGATTTCTCCTTATCTGTGCAATTAGGTGACCAAACCTCTCCTTGACAGAACTTTCTAGACATTGCCAATAATGTTATCTAATAATATTATTCCAAATAATATGAATTATTGATCTGATAATGGAGATACTGTAAGACCCCAAATTATTAATAAATGAAATTTATTTTCCTCTATTTATTATTTTGAAATAGTAAGGGTTGATTTGATCAATGTGGATAGTTATGGGTAAAATACGCAAATATTTCGAATAAGCAAGTGGTTATAAAATATTCATTATCGTCAGGGAATATTCGTTTGGTCGTGGAATATTCGTATTGTCGGGGAATATTCGTTCGTGCCATGACCTTTGTGGGCCCCATAACGAAAAGCGATTGGATGAAGAAAACGACAAATATAAGTTGTTTATAAATAACGGCGTAGTTGTTACCATTAATACTGTTGGAATACCCGGTGGTTAAAACACACTAATACGCGTTGTTGAGAAGATTATTTGCAGTATTGCACCAATTATTGATTCTTACGTAAGAAGGCACTACTCAATAATTATTACAGTAATTATCGCTCAAAGATTTTATTTTATTGATTCAATAATTCTTTGCATTGATATTTTATATTACTTGTTGTTTCAATAAATTGTCATTACACAAGTATTTTCCATTATCGAAGCAATAATTCATATTATCCGAATAATATTATTAGATAACATTATTGGCAATGTCTAGAAAGTTCATCTAAGGAGAGGTTTGGTCACCTAATTGCGCCAGAAGGAGAAATTCTTATTGGAAAACCCCTCTTTCCGAGAAGCGGCTGGTTGCGAAAGATTGTGATTCAGTAATATTATTTGTGAATAATTAATTATTGATTTATATAATGAGAAAAATATTGATTTTATGTGGATATAGATGGAGAAAATTTTAATGTGACAATTGTTGAAAATTAATATTTTATCTTTTTACGATAAAATAATTCATTTAAATATATTATTTTAATAATATATTAACGGTGATATTTTTATAATAAATGTGGGATATATGAGTATATGAGGAGGAAGAGTATTTTTGTGACATTAAATGTTTAACACATATTTTGTGTATTGGTGGACACAATTATTGACTGAAATTTGATTATAGCTTGTAAAATCGCCCGTTTATGGATTTCGGTCGATTTCTGTTTGGAATTTGGAAAAAATTTCTTCTGCAAAGTTGTAGAGAAATGAATTTTCTATAAATAATCAAGAGATTCGAATTTTCTGATAAAAGGGCTATTTATTATGAATTATTAAAGTTTCGAAGCTCCGAAATAATTGATTTTTGGAAGTTTAAAATATTTAAAATAGGAAAAACATTTTTGGAATGTTTAGGTGGCCTCATTTAACATGTGTAGGAGCTGAATTCAGTTGGCAAGTGTGTGTATGAGGTTTTGGAAAATATATATTAATATTATATTAAATTTTCTACTTTGGTGTTCTAAGCATTTTTCTATAAATAGGGTGCTTAGGTTAGAATTGAAAATCACACCAGAAACTGAAGTTTTTTCTCTCTATATTATCGAGCGTATTCTTGTGAGTATTTTGAGTATACTTTGAGTATTGCTATACGGTGCAAGTTCAAGTCATAGCCTATATCCGGTGTTTCAACTAGAAGTACTGTCTTTCGAGGTAAGGGATGTTATTTTATTCGAAAATGATATTATTTCTTCAATATCATTATGCCGAAATATTGGTTGGAAATTTTTATCAAATTTGGAACTTTTTCATGACGGGGTTACTATTCATGAGTTACTATTTATGAGTTACTATTCACGAGTTACTATTCATGAGTTACTATTCACGAGTACTATTTATGAAGCGTGAAGATGTTTTTTTGTGAAATTTCTATCTTTTGGTGTCGGAGTTACTATTCACGATATCAAGACTATTCACGATATCTACAAGACTATTCACGAATACGGCACTATTCATTTAAAAATGAAATTTCTTCTTTTGTCCAAAATATCTATTATGGATACTAGCTTTGATTGTATCCATGTTTTGATCATTCTTGAATTTTACTCTACTCGATTACTTATGAAGTATTTTTGAACTTGGATTGTGTAAAGTACGAATCCTTAATATTTATTCTTTTTTGTTTCATTTGGATTCGCTTTTCTTTAAAATATTTTTCATCATCCTCGGTCCTAAATGATGATATTATTGAATATCTTTGGCACCGTAGTGCAAAGATGAATGATTTCGATGAATATCTTTGGCCCGTAGTGCAAAAGATGAGCAGTGTTTAGATGAACATGATTAATCGATGATGAATATCTTTTCTGTAGTACAAAGATGAATATTTGATTCTAGATATATATTGATTGATGTTACGGGGATAAAATATCGACGATAAACTTTTAAATTCATATATAGAAGATAGTAGTTTGCATTCTCTACTTAACTCTTCTAATGAATTGTTGTTTCCACCGCTGATTGTTGATTTAAAACCGGTTGTCTATTGTATTCTATTAGATTTTTCCTGTTGAAGACTAACGATAATTTGTTGTATATTATCTTAGTCATAATATTCTTTCTTGGGCTAGTTGAGCTCACCCTTTTCCTTTTGTTCCATTTTTCTTCTCGGGGAGGCGAGAATGTAGCTTAGTACTAGTCTGGGGTATGGAATGAAGGTTCTAGAGAGAGTTATTTAGTAGTCCTCACAATTTTGTAAAATAATGTATAAATAATTGTGATGAGGATTTATTTGGTATGTATATATTGTCTAGAAGACAATAATTTTATTTAAACTCACAGATATATATGTTGTCGTATTTTTGCACGACAAATGTATTAATAAAGTTGTAGTTATTTACATACCATGTATTTGGCGACTTCGAGAATGGGTTGGATGGAATGGACCTATTTTGGGGGCGTCACAGATACTGTGCAGTGAAAATTATTGAAACAATAATATAAAATATCAATGCAGCAATTATTGAACCAATAAAATAAAATATTGAACAATAATTACTGTAACAATTATTGAGTAGTGCATTCTTACGCATTTAATCAATAATTCCATAATCTTGCAATAATACAGGTGTGCTTTCTTTGTGCAACCACGCCAGACATCGTATTTTAACCACTGGGTATTCCAACAGTGTTAATGGTAAGAACTACGCCGTTATTTATAAAAACTAAAATTTGTCATTTTCTTCATCCGACCGTTATCCTTTATGGGGCCCACAAATGGCTACGCCGTCGTACGAATATTCCTCGACAGAAAGAATATTCCATGACCAAGCGAATATTCCCTGACAACAATGAATATTTTATAACCACTTGCTTATTTTGCAAAATTTTCATATTTCACCCATAACCAAAGCATTATATCCAATTAACACCTTATTATTCACAATAATAAATAGCGGAAATTCGATTTTATTTATAATAAGTTGGGGTCTTACACGAAAGTTCCTACTTCAAATTCGCAATTCTACCTGTGTTGATCGGCATACTTTTTCTGATGAGTATGACTGTGACGCCCCCAAAATCGGTATACATCACCCATTCTGAGTCGCCAAATACATGGTACATAAAACAACTACAACTTCATTATTACGACTGTCATGCAAAATACGACGACTTATATCCTATGAGTTTCAATACAAATATTGTCACGTATATAATATGACAATATTCATATTTAAATTATTACAATGCCATATAAAGTACAACAACAAATATATCAAGTCCCCGAAGGGACACGAGAAGATTTATGTTCTCCTCATTCTAATGGAGTGCACCTTTGACTCTTCCAAATTCTGCTTCGCTTCACCCATTTTATAATTTGATTAGTATTTTGACTAATTTGAAACACCACTTTATACCCACGTCCTCTCTGCTAGTCCCAGCTACACTTTTTTTTCCTGAAAGGGGTGGTGAAGTAAAAGGGTGAGCACAAATAGCCCAGTAAAGAATATCATGACTTAAGATAATTAAATTATCAAAATAATTCAGATATTTAGAACATATGGTAGAAGATAAAAGTTTTCAACCATAATAGCAGCGGAATCAACAATCCATTAGAAGAGTCAAGTATAACATAATGTCTACTATCTCCTCTAGATTAAAAGTCCATCGTTAATATTTCATTCATGTAATAATCATCAACAGTTCTTGGTTATTCCCAAGACAAAGAGAACTCTCATCACATGTCTTCACCTGAACCACCACAAATTATAATTAAATCACAATTCATATTTATAATCAAGTAAATCAACAGTCCAACTTTGCACTACATGCCAAAGATATACAACTGTAAAATCAATAATGATGAGACTCAACTTAATAGTATCACGACCGCAAATTATCCATGCACTACGTGCCAAGGATATTCGTGTTTTCAATTATGGCCATGATTATACCGAATAATCTCTGGTCATAATCATACCAAGTCCATCTATGCACTACGGCCAAAGATGACTTTTACCACATCATTTGTAAGATTACGGTTATGATTATACCGAATAATCCCTAGTCATAATGATACCAAGTCCATCTATGCACTACTGGCCATAGATGACTTTCAACACAATATAAGCATGAGAATGATGACAATGATATATATAATGAATAAACATAAATCATCAGAATAATAAGATAACATAGATCTTAGTGATTTTCAACTTAATTATCCAGAGTCCAAATTGATAACATAATAATAGATGAATCACAAACTATTAAGGATATTATAATCCTTTCAGGACTTTTCACCATTTAATGATAAACTGAATAAACGAATAACAATATCTTACCATGACATAGAGTATGAAAAAAAATGAAATTACTTTACCATAAAAATGATACCTCTTACCACAATAATGATATCCCTTACCTTAACATGTGACTTGATTCTGCTTTCTGTGAAATTGATCAACTTAAACAATGCTTGCATTCCTTATCTACACTTGGAGTAACATTACACTCAATAGAAATACTCACATTATTATAGTACTCACAATATTGTAGTAAAATAATTCTATATTTTTAGTGTACTGATGGTGTGTCTTTAGTTGCTCAACCGGGCAACCTATTTATACTAAAAATTTAGTAAACAACTAGCACATCTGTTTTGACAAAATAATCAAATGAGGTATATAATAATGGTAGTGGAATTTATGGTCCCACTAAGAAAATTAAACCAACTTGCATACGTTTTAACAAAATATGTTCAATAATAGAGTTGTGGTCCGTACTACTTTAGAAAAAGTAGAGTGTCGGCAAGTCCTGCCAATTTACTCTTGTAAAAAGAAAATAATTGAACAAACCTCTGTATATCATACTTATCTTTAATTAACACCTTTTATTTATCAATTATTTACACATCTTCAATCTTTCAACAATTATTCACAATTATAAACAAAGACTCACAGTACTGCCAACTGGTTTAATTATATCCAATAATATGAGTTACTGTGCAATAACTAATGTGAAAATTATTGAATAAAAAATACTGATTGATTTCTTGCGTAAGAATCAAATAAATACCTTACTATAAATAATTTAAATTCTATTAAAAGTAGGAATCAACATCAAATCATATTTATCTCGAATAACATATAAACCAACTAATAATTCATTATTCATTCAAGTTGTCTTTATTTGTCGCATAACATCATTATTCATATTCCAAAACTTTATAGGTGAATAAAACTTGAGAAATCTAAAACCTCATATATGATAATCCACTATTCTAGTATTATCACCATTTTTACTTTAACAAAAATATTATTTTTGTTTTTATCATAATCCATTCATTACTTGTGCGTTTTCATCCCGACACCTCATAAGCTTACTAACACTTCTAAAATATTTAAAAAATATGATTCTGAACTTTCCAAACAATTTTCATATTTTTCGGATTATCCAACAATTTTCCATAATTACTTCTATTTATAAAACTATCATTTAATAATTTCAAAATAGAAATACTAACTTCACATACTTTTATATCATTAAAACATCATCAATATTAATCTTATATTATTATAATATTTTTCAGCAAAATTCGTAATTTTCCTGAAAGTAGTATGCACACAAGCCAATCATATTTGATGATAAAACATATACTTTGTAACAATCTTATTCATTTATTAATAAAAAGTATTAATTTATTAAAGGCTTTTAATTATCTACATAATGTTGTTTTATAATATGTGATAAACCCATAGTTTTAAGCAATGCTTTTAGAATAATGATGATGATCATTCTAATGAGATCTAAATTCTTAGAAAGCTTAAAACTAAAATAGTTCCCAATCATTGGATTACTAAATTGGGGATTAGTGAATCCGGATAGATTGGTACATCGTTGCTTGCTCATTGGATGAGGATGATTGATCTCATGATCATCCGTGTGGAGACACTAAAGCAAGTATGTAGGTGCTTATTAGAGAATAAGTTCAATTGAACGTGGCTCGCTAAGGAATACCTAATGGAGTTTTACTCATTGCATCAATAGGAATTTCAGTAGTGATAGTAGTACAAGTGATCCTTGGACTTGAGATCATCATAGTATCTTGTGTATGATGAGTTATACTTTGACTTATTCCTTAAGACCCTTAGGGTATATCAAAGTGTATGCTTGGGTATAACAAGTTGTGCATGGAGATAATATATGATCAATAAAGAATCTACCACTTCTAATAAAGAAGAGAAATGTCCTATGTGATTCGATAAATGACAACCCAAAGAGTCCTTGGTTAATGAGAATGAAATTAGAAAGGAGTTTCTAATTTGCATTATTTGGAGTTGTGCATTTAAGGATCGAAATACATATAATTAAATAAAATAAGACTTGTGACAAGAATTCCATGTCTTATATTTAATTGGGACATTGTATGGTGGAAGGATTGAATTGTATTTCAGAACTATTTACTCAAATGTTCTTTTATGATTAATGTTGAAATCTATATTATCCGGAAAGTCGTTGATCGCTAGGAGGCTTATCCCTATCAGAATAAATATTATTTATTTAAATAAATTAATTGTTTAATTTATTTATTTAAATAAGATTAGAATTGTTCTAATTGATTTATTCACAACCTAGGTTTAATATGGAGAACCTAAAGGGTCAAGCCATAAAAGGAAGAATAATTATTTAAGAAGTTAATGGCATAATCGTAATAATATGTTAAGTATATTTAATTTAATCTATGGTGATAGAATAAATTAAATAGCTTAATATTTATTATTTATTATTTTAGAAATATTAAACATAAATTAATAAGAGAGTCTTATTAATATTATTACAATTATTATTATTATTTTAATTTCTAAAAGAGTTTAGAAATTAATTTAATATAAGTACTCTCATTAATTCCTAATAGGATTAGGAGGGAAAATTAGTTAAAGGAGTTTAATTAATTATCCCTAATAAGATTAGGGAGCCCATTTAATTAAAATAGTTTAATTAAATAATACCTTATTTTAATAGGGTTACTTGATATCTTTATAAGTGGAGTCTTATATCAAATATTAAAAAATATGTAATAATTCCAATAGTTGGGAGAGTACGCCTTTTCTATAGAGATAGAAAACTAGGGTTTAGCCAACCACCCATCTTCTTGAATTCTTATTCTTTCTTGGTGGATCACCTCTAGAGGCCAAACACTTGGGTGGCTAATGTTGATCAAAGGAAGGAACCAAACCCGATGGATTCAAGTTGAACGCGAAAAGGATTGGAGGTGAACTTGTACCCGAGGAAGCTCGATCTTCAAGGGTATGATTCTTATTCGTTATCTTTTTTGTTTAATTAATAATTGTGCATAAAGGGTGATCCGGGTATATGGTTTGTAAATTTTTAAACTCTGATTTTTACTCGCTTCCGCTTATTTATGCAATTTGATTGCGTTCATGAATATTACAAACCTAACATTTCCACCATTCATAGAATTTCCTATGAATTTCCTCTATTTTTAAACTAAACATAAATAGCTTTAAAAAATACAATAAATATTTTTGTTATTCAATAATTTTCCAAAACTATCCAAAAATTTTAAAATAATATTATAAGATTTTTCACCAACTTTCATAATTTTTCATCATTCAAAGAATTTTCTATGAATTTCTTCTATTTTTAAACTAACTATAAATAGTTTAAAAATATAATAATTACTTCTACTTTTCAATAATTCATCAAAAATTTATAGAAATTCTAAGATGGTATTAAAAGCATTCTCGTAAAAATATTTCAACCCAAATAATTTTTCTGATAAATTAATCATAAACTTTAATATTCAGAAATTTCAATAATTCATAATAATTAGCACCTTTATCAGAAAAATAAAAATCTTATGTACCTCCATGTAAAATTTAATTCTCTACAACTTTGTAGAAGAAAGTTTTCCCAAATTATGACTCTAACATAGAGCGATATTTTTACTGAAAAATTCTGGTTGAAGATTTCTGAGCCAACCACCTCACAAAATTCATAATAAATCATAAATTAATCTTTAACGGTTCAAAATTTGTAGGCATATACTCAACTTATATATGTATAACATATCCGAAAATCACAACGATCCAACGGTCGGATTAAAAAGTATAATTCACGCAATATAGTTTATTAAAACTTATTTTTCATACTATAAGTCCTTCGGACCAGTTTCACTCAAACTGTCACCACGAAAAAACTACAATGAATTTTTGAGTGATTCTAGTTTCTAAAGTTATCTTACTTCTAGGGCTTTCTTTTGATATATGGCTCATCTCTTAACTCATTATACACAAAGAGTTATGGATTTTACAAAATCAAGTAGTAAACTAGTTTTTCTGAAAATTTCCAAATTTTGTTTTTCATTTGATTTCTAGATTTTTCTCATTTGATCCCTGTTTATACAAGTTTAAATCATCTAAATCTAGTATGAACAAATTCTCTTCATATAAAATTCATGAAAACTTAAATAGAAAAATAAATCAAAGGTTTAAACATACATTTTTCTTTTAATTTCTTCTTCATTTTTTTCCTTCTCTTTCTTCTTTTCTTCTCCTCCTCTTTTTCTTTTTCTCCACTCTTCTTTCTTCTGGTTTCCTCCACCGAGAGAAACTGTGAATGGAATAAATGGGTGGAGTACTCCCTCTCTATTTTCTTCCTTTTATTTTGTTTTCTTTCTTTTCTCTCTCCCTCTTTTTCTTCCTCTCCTGTTCTCTTTTCTTCTTTCCTACACATTTTGTCTACGGGAGAAGTGCAAGTGTGTTGAAAATTTGCCTTAGTAGGCTAATAAGTTAGCCATCATCCTTGCCCCACTCTTGCCTAATATTTGATAACCCACCAATCATGAAAAAGTTTGGTGAATGCTTTATAAAAATTTTAGCAGCATAAGGAAATTTTGTATCAGCAAACTTTAATCTCCCTCCTTTATTTGCTCTTTTATCCAATTAATTGTTCATTTGATCATTTATCAATTTAACATTTTAAAATTTAGAGCAATAATCATAAATTAATTTAGACTTTTATTTCATAAAATTCGGGGTCTTACAATCACCTCACCTTATGAAATTTCGCCCTCGAAATTTACGCACGTACCTAAAATTCCGAAGAAATATGAATTTCAAATTCTAGCTCCGATGCTACTTCCTCTGTCTCATGGTTCATCCATTGCTCAATTCATGTATTTCAGATATCATTCTAGAATACAGTTTCAAAACAAGGGTTAATTGATATGCCACATATTATCCCTATACTCTGACTGACCAATTAAATAACAAATAAACTTAGGTAGGTCATACTAGCGAAGGATTTACCCGTCTCACCCCTCCTAGTTCTAGCCTCACATCTCAGCCAGAGATCATATCCCTAAGCTTTGATACCAACTGTGACGCCCCCAAAATAGGTATACATCACCCATTTTGAGTCGCCGAATACATGGTGTTGACTTGGTCATATTCCAACCTTAGGTTTTGATGATGACTTTCCTATTGTACTAAAATGTTTACTCATGCATTTACAGGATATTAAAAGAATTCTTGAAGCTTTGATTTATTAAAAGATTGAAGACATGAAGGCTTGAAGAATTGCTTGAGTCATTAGGAAATAAATGTAAGATCCTAGCTTTAATTATTTCTCAATCAAGGCTCTAGGATTTGCATTGCATTGCATCATTAATTAATTGTGGAATAAATTAAAATGATTATTTAATTAAAGATTAATTATGAAAATATTTAATTAAGCTTTCAAAATTAATAAGGATCAAATATTAATTAAATTATTCATTATGTTTTCCATAATTTATTAATTGATTGAGTTTTCCTTAAAATTGATTAAGCAAATCAAATTTTCATATCTTCATAATCAATTATCATGGATCAATAATTGGAGTAATTTTTGAAAAGCTAATTTTGAAACATTCCTATAATTAAAGGAATTAATTTAAAATAGAATTTGATTCTTTACATAAATCTATACCATATATCTTGGGATTGATTTATTTATGAATTGATTGAACTTTCCTTAAAATTTAGCAAATCAATATTCATATCTTTAGAATCAATAAGCATGGATCAATTAATTGGAGTAACTTTTGGAAAGCTAATTAGTGAGGGCAAATCTACATTAATTGGGTTCCTAAAATTAATATGGAAATGTTTCTTAAATGATGAAAATTTGAAGTGTTCCTAAAAATGAGTACTCTAGGACATGCATTGCATACATGCCCATACTCATAATTATTTTCACATGATAAATTACCTTTAGTTATGCAAAACGTACATCATTAACGCCCCATAACTCTAGTAATTCACTTGGGCGTAATTAATGGTCCAATATATATGGTAAGAATTGTGGACACCGGCCAGTAGGTATAAATGGAAAGCATAAATCATGACATTATGGATACTACATCTCTGCTCATATCACGCTCATAATGTAAGCATCTTAATTCAAGGAAATTAATTAGGGTAACTAGTCGAGTGCATGAATCAACAGACGCTGCAGAAATCATGGTATATGATTAAGGGAATCTAATTGGTTGGTCTTAACGGTCAAATCCATATATATTTAAACATGATAATTTACTTGCTATATATATATGGTAACTTAAAGAGTAGACCTCCGGTTATGGTTAGATTGGGCCAGCCTTGTCATAAAAACATTGACAGTGTGATATCTCAGTTTACGGAAAAAAGAAATCAATCAATGTATATCACGATCAACTCAGACTGCAAGATTGATGCTAAGTGATTGTCTAACATATATTACAGTATCAAATCCATGCAACGGATATATTTTCTAGTTGTCTATATAAACAGAACTTGTCAAATTGTTAAGACACACGAAAAATATACACATAAAATAATAAGCACATACGCTGCGAGATTATTTTTCATTGAGCTAGATATTGATTGCATTAAGAACAAAGTTGCAGTTTCGAATACATTCTGGTAATATTCTTCTTGCATATCATTTTATACTAGAGCCTTGAATTGGTAAGTAATATATTGCTTGATCATTAGACCTCTAGTATTGTATTTTTAATTATCTAAATCTTTATTGGGTAACCTTGTTTGGGTTGATAATTCATTACAGTCAAGTTGAAGGAAAGCATAGGTGCTTAAGAGTGCATAGGTGCACAAGGAACAAAGGTGTTCAAGTTTGATAGAACTTGTATTGTAATTGGAAAAGTTGAATAAAAAGTAAGTCTCCAATACTAGTTGGTATTGGACGTGGATTAGGCTACTATTCTAGAGGGTAGTAGTTGAACCACGTAAAAATTCCGTGTGTTCAGGTGATTGCTTTTATACTCTAATATTCTCAAGCTATCCAAAGAACCTCGCATTCTATCCATATCAAGAATCCCTTCTTTGCATTAAACACTCAAGGAATTTTTGATAAGAAATAAAAATTGGACATAGTTTGTGCCTACACTTATTCAACCCCCCCTTCTAAGTGTATCTATTTAAATTTCATTTGGTATCAAAGCTTGGCTGTACTTATCTTGGTCTTAAAGGTGACTTGTAGGGAAAGATTCTAGCATGGCACAACTTGGAAATATCATTCAAGAAGGTCAATCAACTGTTAGACCTTCACTACTTTATGGAGCTAAAAATTATAACTTCTGGAAGTTTCGGATGACGATATTTTTTAAAAGAGACCCTTGGGAATGGTGGGTCGTGGAGAATGGTCATGTTATTCCAAGAAAAAAAGATGGTACTCCGAAGACCTTAATAGAAATGGACTCAACTGAAACTCACATGGTCTCCTATGATTCAAAAGCAATGAACACACTCCTTAGTGGATTGGTGCAATCCGAAAGTGATAAAGTTTCCTCGTGCAACACGGCTAAGGAGATTTGGGATACTTTAAAAGTAAGCCATGAAAGTACATCGAAAGTAAGAGAAGTCAAGCTTAGTATGCTCATGCATGATTATGAAATGTTCAAGCTTGAGAAAGATGAAACTATCAACGAGGCACAAACAAGGTTCCTAGTACTAATGAATTCCATGAATCTTCTTGATAAATCAATTCCGCAAAGTGAGATCAACCGTAAGTTACTTCGGGCTATGCCCAAGAGGTTTGTTTCTAAAGTTACAACTCTTCAAGATTCTCCTAATATTTCTTCTATGAATACATTAACTCTATTTGGTGAATTAGAAGAATTTGAACATCAATTAAGGAGATATGATGATGAGGAGGATACTCCTCGAAAGAAGGTTCTAGCTCTTATTGCAGGTGATGAAGAGGAGCTAGAGGATGATTCGGATGAGGAAATTGCAAAACCTTAAAAAGGCTCAAAGGGTTGTTACAAAGGAAGATTAAGAGAAAGAATAAAATCACTTCAAACAAATTCAAGGGAAAACAAAATGAAGACACTTGCTTTGAATGCGGACGCCCAGGCCATTTCAAAAAGGACTGCTTCAAAATAATGAACAAAGGCAAATTAAGCTACATGGACAACAAAAGGAACAAAACATTTATTACTTGGAGTGATGATGAGTCCGAAGTGGAAGTTGATGCAAACAAAGAAATAGCCCAAGTATGCTTCTAGGAATCGACAATGAATCAAATGATGAATCTAGCGAAGTAACCATTTCTGATTATAATCTCTTGAAACAAGAAAATGAAAAATTAAGAGAAAAGAATGTATATTTAAAAGACTTAGTAAATACTTTAATGAATGAGGTTGATATATTAGTTGATGAAAAGAAAGAAGTTGAACAAGATACATCATCACTAGAAGAAAATATTTTAATTGCTAAAAATGATTTTTTAGAAAATCATAACAAATTTCTTTCCAACAAGGTTAATGATTTAAATAAAAAAGTTGAAAAATTAAACAAAGAAATAGCAATGAGAGATGTTTGTATTGATGCTTTTAATGATGATTCTCATATTAAAAATCCTTCAACGAATGAACTACAAAAAGAAATAGACTCACTAAAATTATCATTGGCTAAATTTGTCCAAGGGGAAGAAAATTTATCGGTTATGTTGGGTAAACAAAGACCTAGCTTTAAAAAACAAGGAATTGGCTATAATCCAACATATAAAAAGAGTGATGTAAAAATTTTAAAATCTAGATCACATTTAAAATTAAATTATTGCACTCCTTTCACTACTTTTAAAACATGTGGCTTAAAGGGACATGTAGATTGTTCATCAAATAAAAGGAATATGAAAGTTAAAAGTGTGTGGATTAAGAAAAGTGATTTGTATGTGACTAACCCAAAAGGACCCAAAAAGATATGGGTACCAAAAGGATAAATTTTTTATAGGTACATCTCAAAGCCAAAGGTCCTTAAAATAAACAGATTGAGTAAGCTAAAGGAGCAAACTGAATTCGTCAGTAAGAAAAAACAGCAGACTGGATTCGACAAGCAGAATATAGCATTGTCTAATTCTCTATCCAACACACCATATTCTTAGAAAAGAAAGTTGAAATGCCGAAAGAAGCAAAATATCTTAAAAGTCATCCACCCGAGAATATTATTGAAGATATTACTCCCAGATTTGAGTATGAGAACAACCCAAATCATGACAAGTTCAAACAAGTTCCAAGGGCTTGATACAAGAAGTTAAGTAAGTATCTCATCTCAAATGGTTTCACTCAAGGTAAAATTGATTCTATATTATTTAAGCATAAAAATAAAGATTCTATCATATGTAGACAATATAATATTTTGTGCTACTAATGAGTTTCATTGTGAGTTATTTTCTAAGTGTGTATGCGTATGAGTTCGGATAATGAGCTTAATGAGAGAACTTAACTGTTTTTGTTTGGGACTCTAAATAAAGAAAATAAAGGATGACATAGATACATCAAACCAAATACACAAAAGAGTTTATCAAAGGGTTGAGTGTGAGAAATCTAAATCAAAGGCTACACAAATGAGTACGTCAATTAAATTTACATCATATGATAAAGGTATTGACATAGAGGTAACTAAATATAAAGGTATGATTGCTTACTTGAATCTATGTGGTTAGCTTACTGTATTAAGAAAATATTTAAATCTTTTAATCACTTGGGTTAACAGAAAAGATTCTTAGACTCATATTTGCCAAACATTGTTAGTCCTTAAAAAATACCATGATTCTTTCTACGGGTATACATCATTTTTCAATGTCCTTTCTTTCTTTTTGATTAATGGCAAAGGGGGAGAAAAATCATATGTAATTCTTTTTGATTGATGACAAAGGGGGAGAGAAATTATGATATATTTTGTCTAATCATGTTGAAATAGATTGAAGTACAAGACAAGTGCATATTGAATATCTCTTGTCTAACTTTATGTTCTTATTCTATCGTGTCAAGAATATTTTAATATATGCATGGTTTTAGGGGGAGCCATAATTATTATATTGTCATCATCAAAAAGGGGGAGAATGTTGACTTGGTCATATTCCAACCTTAGGTTTTGATGATGACTTTCCTATTGTACTAAAATATTTACTCATGCATTTATAGGATATTAAAAGAATTCTTGATGCTTTGATTTATTAAAGATTGAAGACATGAAGGCTTGAAGAATTGCTTGAGTCATTAGGAAATAAATGTAAGATCCTAGCTTTAATTATTTCTCAATCAAGGCTCTGGGATTTGCATTGCATTGCATCATTAATTAATTATGGAATAAATTAAAATGATTAATTAATTAAAGATTAATTATGAAAATATTTAATTAAGCTTTCAAAATTAATAAGGATCAAATATTAATTAAATTATTCATTATGTTTTCCATGATTTATTAATTGATTGAACTTTCCTTAAAATTGATTAAGCAAATCAAATTTTCATATCTTCATAATCAATTATCATGGATCAATAATTGGAGTAATTTTTCAAAAGCTAATTTTGAAACATTCCCAAAATTAAAGGAATTAATTTAAAATAGATTTTGATTCTTTACATAAATCTATACCATATATCTTGGGATTGAGTTATTCATGAATTGATTGAACTTTCCTTCAAATTTAGCAAATCAATATTCATATCTTTAGAATCAATTAGCATGGATCAATTAATTGGAGTAACTTTTGGAAAGCTAATTAGTGAGGGCAAATCTACATTAATTGGGTTCCTAAAATTAATATGGAAATATTTCTTAAATGATGAAAATTTTAAGTGTTCCTAAAAATGAGTACTCTGGGACATGCATTGCATACATGCCCATACTCATAATTATTGTCACATGATAAATTACCTTTAGTTATGCAAAACATACATCATTAACGCCCCATAACTCTAGTAATTCACTTGGGCATAATTAATGGTCCAATATATATGGTAAGAATTGTGGACACCGGCCAGTAGGTATAAATGGAAAGCATAAATCATGACATTATGGATACTACATCTCTGCTCATATCACGCTCATAATGTAAGCATCTTAATTCTAGGAAATTAATTAAGGTAACTAGTCGAGTGCATGAATCAACAGATGCTGCAGAAATCATGGGATATGATTAAGGGAATCTAATTGGTTGGTCTTAATTCACAAATCCATATATATTGAAACATGGTAGTTTACTTATATATATATATATATATATATATATATATATATATATATATATATATATATATATATATATATATATGGTAACTTAAAGAGTAGACCTCGGTTATGGTTAGATTGGGCCAAATTTTGTCATAAAAAAAACATTGACAAATAAGTGATATCTTAGTTTATGAAAAAAAAGAAATCAATCAATGTATATCACGATCAGAGTTGCAGTTTCGAATACATACTGGTAATATTCTTTTTGCATATCATTTCATACTAGAGCCTTGAATTGGTAAGTAGTATATTGCTTGATCATTAGACCTCTAGTATTGTATTTTTAATTATCTAAATCTTTATTGGGTAACCTTGTTTGGGTTTATAATTCATTACAGTCAAGTTGAAGGAAAGCATAGGTGCTTAAGAGTGCGTAGGTGCACAAGGAACAAAGGTGTTCAAGTTTAATAGAACTTGTATTGTAATTGGAAAATTTGAATAAAAAGCGAGTCTCCAATACTAGTTGGTATTGGACGTGGATTAGGCTACTATTCTAGAGGTTAGTAGTTGAACCACGTAAAAATTCTGGTGTTTGTGTGATTGCTTTCTATACTCTAATATTCTGTCAAGCTATCCAGCAACCTGCATTCTATCCATATTAGTAATCCAGCTTGCTGCATTAAACACTCAAGCAATTTTTTAATAAGAAATAAAAATTGGACATAGTTTGTGCCTACACTTATTCAACCCCCCCTTCTAAGTGTATCTATTTAAATTTCATATGGTACATAAAACAACTACAACTTCATTATTACGACTGTCGTGCAAAATACTACGACTCATATCCTATGAGTTTCAATAAAAATATTGTCACGTAAATAATATGACAATATTCATATTTAAATTATTACAATGCCATATAAAGTACAACAACAAATATATCAAGTCCTCGAAGGGACACGAGAAGATTTATGTTCTCCTCATTATAATGGAGTGCACCTTTGACGCTTCCAAATTCTGCTTCACTTCACCCATTTTATAATTTGATTAGTATTTCGACTAATTTGAAACACCACTTTATACCCACGTCCTCTCTGCTAGTCCCAGCTACACTTTTATTTCCTAAAAGGGGTGGTGAAGTACAAGGGTGAGCACAAATAGCCCAGTAAAGAATATCATGACATAAGATAATTAAATTATCAAAATAATTCAGATATTTAGAACATATGGTAGAAGATAAAAGTTTTCAACCATAATAGCAGCGGAATCAACAATCCATTAGAAGAGTCAAGTATAACATAATGTCTACTATCTCCTCTAGATTAAAAGTCCATCGTTAATATTTCATTCATGTAATAATCATCAACAGTTCTTGGTTATTCCCAAGACAAAGAGAACTCTCATCACATGTCTTCACCTGAACCACCACAAATTATAATTAAATCACAATTCATATTTATAATCAAGTAAATCAACAGTCCAACTTTGCACTACATGCCAAAGATATACAACTATAAAATCAATAATGCCGAGACTCAAAATTTTAATAAGATCACGACCACTTAATTATCCATGCACTTTTGGCCAAGGATATTCGTGTTTTCAATTACTGATCATGATTATATCGAATAATCCTCGGTCATAATCATACCAAGTCCATCTATGCACTACTACCAAAGATGACTTTTACCATATCATTTGTAACATTACTACCATGATTATACCGAATAATCCTCGGTCATAATCATACTCAAGTCCATCTATGCACCATCGCATGTAGATGACTTTCAACACAATATAAGCATGAGAATAATGACAATGATATATATAATGAATAAACATAAATCATCGTGGATAATAAGATAATATAGATCTTAGTGATTTTCAACTTAATTATCCGAGTCCAAATTGATAACATAATAATAGATGAATCACAAACTATTAAGGATATTCTAATCCTTTCAAGACTTTTCACCATTTAATGATAAACTGAATAAACGAATAACAATATCTTACCATGACATGGAGTATGAAAGAAAATGATATTACTTTACCATAAAAATTATACCTCTTACCACAATAATGATATCCCTTACCTTAACATGTGACTTGATTCTGCTTTCTGTGAAATTGATCAACTTAAACAATGCTTCAGATTCCTTATCTACACACTGGAGTAACATTACACTCAATAGAAATACTCACAATATTATAGTACTCACAATATTGTAGTAAAATAATTCTATATTTTTAGTGTACTGATGGTGTGTCTTTAGTTTCTCAACCGGGCAACCTATTTATACTAAAAATTTAGTAAACAACTAGCACATCTGTTTTGACAAAATAATCAAATGAGGTATATAATAATGGTAGTGGAATTTATGGTCCCACTAAGAAAATTAAACCAAATTGCATACGTTTTAACAAAATTTGTTCAATAATAGATTTGTGATCCATACTACTTTAGAAAAAGTAGAGTGTCGGCAAGTCCTGCCAATTTACTCTTGTAAAAAGAAAATAATTGAACAAACCTCTGTATATCATACTTATCTTTAATCAACACCTTTTATTTATCAATTATTTACACATCTTCAATCTTTCAACAATTATTCACAATTATAAACAAAGACTCACAACATCGCCTTGTTGGTTTAATTATATCCAATAATATGAGGTACTGTGCAATAACTAATGTGACAATTATTGAATAAAAAATACTGAGTGACTTCTTACGTAAGAATCAAATAAATACCTTAATATAAATAATTTAAATTCTATTAAAAGTAGGAATCAACATCAAATCATATTTCTCTCGAATAACATATAAACCGACTAATAATTCATTATTCATTCAAGTTGTCTTTATTTATCGCATAACATCATTATTCATATTCCAAAACTTTATAGGTGAATAAAACTTGAGAAATCTAAAACCTCATATATGATAATCCACTATTCTAGTATTATCACCATTTTTACTTTAACAAAAATATTATTTTTGTTTTTATCATAACTCATTCATTACTTGTCCGTTTTCATCCCAACACCTCATGAGCTTACTAACACTTCTAAAATATTTAAAAAATATGATTCTGAACTTTCCAAACAATTTTCATATTTTTCGGATTATCCAACAATTTTCCATAATTACTTCTATTTATAAAACTATCATTTAATAATTTCAAAATAGAAATACTAACTTCACATACTTTTATATCATTAAAACATCATCAATATTAATCTTATATTATTATAATATTTTTCAAAGAAAATTCATAATTTTTCACCATTCATAGAATTTCCTATGAATTTCCTCTATTTTTAAACTAACCATTTAATAGCTTAAAAAAAATACAATAAATATTTCTGTTATTCAATAATTTTCAAAAACTTTCCAAAAATTATAAAATAATATTATAAGATTTTTCACCAACTTTCATAATTTTTCATCATTCAAAGAATTTTCTATGAATTTCTTCTACTTTTAAACTAACTATAAATAGTTTAAAAATATAATAATTACTTCGCTTTTCAATAATTCATCAAAATTTTACGTAAATTCTAAGATGGTATTATAAGCATTTCGAAAAAATATTTCAACCCAAATAATTTTTCCGATAAATTAATCATAAACTTTAATATTTAGAAATTTCAATAATTCATAATAATTAGCACCTTTATCAGAAAAATACAAGTCTTATGTACTTCCATGTAAAATTTAATTCTCTACAACTTTGTAGAAGAAAGTTTTCCCAAATTATGACTCTAACATAGAGAGATATTTTTACCGAAAAATTCTGGTTGAAGATTTCTGAGCTAGCCACGTCACAAAATTCATAATAAATCATAAATTAATCTTTAACGGTTCAAAATTTGTAGGCATACACTCAACTTATATATGTATAACATATTCGAAAATCACAACGATCCAACGGTCGGATTAAAAAGTATAATTCACGCAATATAGTTTATTAAAACTTATTTTTCAGACTATAAGTCCTTCGGACCAGTTTCACTCAAACTGTCACCACGAAAAAACTACAATGAATTTTTGAGTGATTCTAGTTTCTAAAGTTATCTTACTTCTAGGGCATTCTTTTGATATATGGCTCATCTCTTAACTCGTTATACACAAAGAGTTATGGATTTTACAAAATCAAGTAGTAAAATAGTTTTTCTGAAAATTTCCAAATTTTGTTTTTCATTTGATTTCTAGATTTTTCTCATTTGATCCCTGTTTATACAAGTTTAAATCATCTAAATCTAGTATGAACAAATTCTCTTCATATAAAATTCATGAAAACTTAAATAGAAAAATAAATCAAAGGTTTAAACATACATTTTTCTTTTAATTTCTTCTTCATTTTTTTCCTTCTCTTTCTTCTTTTCTTCTCCTCCTCTTTTTCTTTTTCTCCACTCTTCTTTCTTCTGGTTTCCTCCACCGAGAGAAACTGTGAATGGAATAAATGGGTGGAGTACTCCCTCTCTATTTTCTTCCTTTTATTTTGTTTTCTTTCTTTTCTCTCTCCCTCTTTTTCTTCATCTCCTTTTCTCTTTTCTTCTTTCCTACACATTTTGTCTACGGGAGAAGTGCAAGTGTGTTGAAAATTTGCCTTAGTAGGCTAATAAGTTAGCCATCATCCTTGCCCCACTCTTGCCTAATATTTGATAACCCACCAATCATGAAAAGTTTGGTGAATGCTTTATAAAATTTTAGCAAAGATAAGGAAATTTTGTATCAGCAAACTTTAATCTCCCTCCTTTATTTGCTCTTTTATCCAATTAATTGTTCATTTGACCATTTATCAATTTAACATTTTAAAATTTAGAGCAATAATCATAAATTAATTTAGACTTTTATTTCATAAAATTCGGGGTCTTACAATGACGACCTTGTTTCTGATAAGTATGACAATCTTGGGCTGCTACCAATCCTGTTCTGATGAGTTTGACAACCTCAGCAGTTTGTTGTACCAGCCTCGGGTCCTAATAGCTTATGCGTTCACCTACTTCATCCCAAAGACAAATGGAGTTCTCACTTTCTTCAAAGATAATGCCTCGTAAAGGCAAGCATGCCGATGTTTCAGGTGGTAATCGTTGTTGTAAGTGAATTCCACCAACGGTAAATGTTCTTCCTAACTTCCTTTGAAATCTATGATTCATGCTCTCAGCATATCTTCCAACGTTTGGATTGTTCGTTCACTTTGCCCGTCGATTTGCGGATGGTATGCTGTACTCATTCACAATTGTGTTCCCATACATTTTTGTAGTCTCTTCCAGAAATTTGACGTAAATCGCGGGTCTTTATCTGATACAATTGACACTGGCACTCCATACCTCGAAATGATCTCTTTAACGTACAACATTGCTAACTGATCAAGATTGAACCTAATCTTTATTTGTAAAAAGTGCGCTGATTTTGTCAGTCTTTCCACTATCACCCAAATCGTGTCGCATACTCTCTGAGTAGTTGGAAGACCTACCACAAAATCCATTGTGATTAGCTCCCATTTCTATTCTGGTATTTCCAATGGTTGAAGTAATCCGCTTGGCCTTTGATGCTCGGCATTGACCATTTGACATATCAAGCATTTTGCCACACATTCGACAACATCTCTTTTCATGTTCAGCCACAAAAAATGTCGTCATAAATCTTGATACATCTTTGTACTTCCTGGATGAATCGAATATCTTGTGTTGTGTGCTTCGGTCAAGATTTCGTCTTTAAGCTCGCAATCGCTGAACCCAAATTCTTTCCTCGAACCGTAGTAGTCCTTCTAGATCGATCTTGTATTTTACATCACTACCGTCAACCACTTTCTCTTTGATCGTTTCACATTCTTTATCTTGTAGTTGAGCACTCTTCACTTTGTCCACCAAATTTGGACTAGCATCTATCTGGAATGGTCATTCATCGGATTCCTTTGGAAATTTGATTTCCAACTCTAGCTTTGTCATTGCTGAAATAAGCTCCTCCTGAGTGGTTATCAGCATCAACTTCTCCCGACCTTTCCTACTCAAAGCATCTGCAACCACATTTGCTTTGCCCGGGTGATAAAAGATCTCACAATCGTAATCTTTTATCAATTCCATCCATCTTCTTTGACACATGTTTAGGTCCTTCTGTGTGAAAATAAACTTCAGACTTTTATCGTCTGTGTAGATCTCATATTTTTCTTCATAGAGATAGTGTCTCCATATCTTCAAAGCAAATACTACTGCAGCCAATTCCAAATCATGAGTCGGATAACCTTTTTCATAATCCTTCAGTTGTCTTGATGCATACGTAATTACTTTGTCGTTCTGCATAAGAACACAACCCAACCCTTTATGCGAGGCATCACTAAACACCACAAAGTTTCATGTACTATCTGGTAATGACAACACAGGTGCCAAACTTAGCTTCTTCTTCAAATCTTGAAAACTCTCTTCACACTTCTCTATCGAAACAAATTTTACCAATTTCTTTGTCAAATTTGTTAGCGGATTGACTATCTTAGAAAAATCTTGAATAAATCTTCTATAATAATCCCATTACCCCAAGAAACTCCTTACCTACCGATTTGTTCTTGGTTGTTCCCAATTGATTACAACTTCCACTTTTGATGGATCCACTGAAATCCCATTCTTGTCAATCATGTGCCCAAGAAATTGTACACGATCTAGCCAAAATTCGCACTTAGAGAATTTTGCGTACAACTTTTCCTTTCTTAGTATTTCTAATGTCAAACGTAAGTGTTCCACGTGTTCTTCTTGAGTTTTGGAATATACCATAATGTCGCCGATGAATACCACTACAAACTTGTCTAAGAAAGGTTTAAACACCCTATTCATCAAATCCATGAATGCAGCAGGTACATTGGTTAAACCAAAAGACATCACCAGAAACTCGTAATGTCCATACCGAGTTCTGAATGATGTTCTAGGTATATCCTCCTTCCTCACCTTCAATTGGTGATACCCACTTCTCAAATCTATTTTCGAGAGGTATTTAGAACCCTTCAACTGATCAAACAAGTCATCTATTCTTGGTAATAAATATTTTTTTTAATAGTGACTTTGTTTAATTCTCTATAATTAATTCAAAGACGCATTGACCCATCCTTCTTCTTCATGAATAATACCGGCGCTCCCCACGATGATACGCTTCATTGAATATACTTCTTGTCTAGCAACTCTTGCAATTGCACCATCAGTTCCTTCATTTCTACCGGAGCCATTCTGTATGGGGCCTTCAATATCCAGATCGTCCCCCCGCTTAAGTCGATCAATTAACTCAATTTCTCTCGTTAAAGGAAGTCCCGCCAAATCCTTTGAAACACATCCTCAAATTCCCTTACCATTTGGTATCTCTTCCGATTTGATTCTTTTTTCGAGTGTCGACTATGTAAGCTAAATAGCCCACACATACTTGACTCAACAATTTCTTGGCTCGCATAATCGCGGACATTTCATTTGTCTAGGCGACTTGCTACCATAGAATACTACCTTTGACGGGGTCATAAGGTTTACACACTTCTTTTGGCAATCAATTACCGCTCCATATTTGAATAGCCAATCCATTCCCAAAATAACATCAAACTCTCAAAGTTTAATCGGAATCAAATCTACCATCAAGATATTCTCCTTAATGTTCACCCTATAGTTCTTCACTAGGCAATCCTAACCTCTTATCAAATTCATCACATATAAACGAACAAGTAGCACCCGAATCAAATAATACAAAAGCATCAATATCATTGATTGGGATAATACCTGACACCACATCCTTTGATTGCACAAAGATCTCGCATACCATGTTCAAGGTTCTAATGTGGGTTTGTTTGATGTTGTAGGTCCTGCAGTGGCCCATGTACCTCCATTGTTACCTCCATTGCTTCTGGTTGTCTCTCCAGCCTTCTTCTTAGGGCATTCACGAGCAAAGTGATCCTTGGATCCGCACGTGACACATTCTTCTTAGGTTGAGTGGAATTTGGGACGATGTGACCCTCCTGGCCACAATTGAAGCATACTCGTTTCCCCATCAAGCACGCACCCTTATAAAAATTTTTGCATGTAGCAAATGCTTTAAACTTCTTATTTTGCTGGTTACCCTGCCGGTTTCCAGTACCCACACTTCCATTCGAATTCCTCTTCAAATTGTTGTTGTTGTTGTTGTTTCCACCACTACCACCTCCATTCTTAATCTCCACCTCATTCTTCTTCTTCTTCTGTTCCTGATTGAACTTTGTCACTGCCTCGCCTCCTCCTTCAGTGAGTATTGCTTTCTCCATCACTGCTGCGAAAGTCTTCAACTGGAACAGGGAAATCCTATTATACAACCTGGGCTTCAGTCCCTGTTCAAATCTCTTCAACTTGCGCTCGTCCGTAATGACTTGATATGGCGCAAACCTCGCCAACTCGTTGAATTTAGCGGCATATTCAGATACCATCATCGTTCCCTACTTTAGTTCCAAAAATTGCACTTCTAGGTGACTCTTCGAACTCTTTGGGAAATAGGTCTCGAAGAATATTTCCTTAAACCTATCCCAGGTCATTACCCCTGGCCCTTCACGGGTTTTATTGGCCTACCACCAATAACTAGCTTCTGCTTTCAACATGAATGTTGCAAAAGCAGTCTTCTGATCTTCCCCTACCCTAGCGACATCAAACACCTTTTCTATCTCCAAAATCCAGGTTTGTGCTTCGACTGGATTCATGGATCCACAGAATTTAGGTGGTCCAACCGCCTTGAAATCCTTAAATGTTGTTCCTTGGTTCTGTGGTTGATTCTGCAATGCTCCTGTCAGTAGCGTCACTAGCTGTTGAACGAGGTTAGCATCAACATTGTCGTTATTGGTTCCTTCAGTGGTTCTCTGTCGTGGTGGTTGATGTCTGGGAGGCATTTTCTGTTAAAAATACACTCATTAGATTATTATTCAACTCCTTTAAGTAATTTCTACTTAACTTTCCTCCACAAAAGAACTAATCACATAATCACATAACACTTTGAATAAAATAACAACTTTTATTTATTCATAATCTCTTTGAAAATATAAAACAATAGCATCACTGCTATTTACATTACTTTCTTGAACTACAAAAGTTTCAGAATAACATCATCATATCCCATAGGTTTCATAACACTTGGGATTTACAATTTATTTAACATTTATTAATCGCACAACAACTACGATGTTCTACTAAGATACTGCTTAGCCTTACAATGTTCTTCCTCCATGATCCGGAACATTGTTCTGCGATCTAAAACGTATGATGGCAGCATCTCGAACTGAATAGGATATCCCATGACCCGATTTTGAGCTCGATTAATCATGGTGTTGAATACTTTATCCATCTCCTCTATCTTCATCCTCTTTGCTTGTGCGTCTCTCGCTACTATTTCGGTTCGTTGAAAAGCTTCCTCGTATGCGTCTTCAACTCTTGCTCTCTTAGTAGCTTCTTCCTTCAGTTTGTTCTTCAGTTCTACGATCACCTCGATCAATTGTTCTTTCTCTCCTTCGGTGTGTACTAGCTTCTCCTCGACATTAGTCAGTCGTTCCTCACGATCCTGGATCTCGCCCTCTTTCTATGTCATTGCATTCTGTTGCTCAGCTACTATCTCTTGCAATTCCTCGACTGTATCCTTAAGTTCCACGTTACGGTCATAGACTTCATCGTACATACGAGCGACTATCGAGGTTAGTTGAGTCTCTTCCTCCTCGTCCTCGTCATCTTCTCTCTCCTGTGGCAACTCAACGGGATCCTCCTCATCCGTTTCCACATCCTCATCCTCATCTTCAACCATTGTGACCAATGAGGCTGACTACCGTGGCAATAGTTGTTCCCAAGCAACTTGAATATCGCGAGGCTCCTCCTCTATAGGCATCTGAGGTCCCTCCTCCCTAGCTTGACTGGATTCTCCGACATTAGTCATCCTGACAACAAAATCTTAAGTTTTAATTACTAATCATTACTAGGGGTGTTCATCGGTAAAATATCGGCCCGAACCCAACCGAACCGAACCAATTACCATCAAACTCATCGATAATTGGGTACCGATATCAAACCGAATGAAACCAGAATCAAATCGATTAGTCTGGTCCTAAGACTAGCTGGGCAAGTTTTTACCGGCATAAAAGGAATTTCAAATTTCAACCAATTTCATCCCAAAAACAAGATTTTTAGCCCAAAAACTTTCAACCCAAAACTTTAAATACTGACTTAAATTTTTAAGCCCAAAATTATGCCAGCCTAAAAGCTTAGTAAGATAGACCTATTACAGCCCAAACACAAAACTATAAGCAAAAAATTGGCCCAATTGGTATTTCTTGTTACATGGTAATCATTTTATAAGGAAAATCTCCTTAAAATTTAACTAATTTAACCAATATGGGAGTTGTCCCAATTGGTATTTATTGTTACATGGTAATCATTTTATAAGGAGAATCTCCTTAAAGTTTTACCAATTTAACCAATATGGGACTTGGAGATAACTAAATAGTAAAGACTTCACTTGGTAGTGTTTTTATAAAGAAAACTTTCTTAAATTTTTATAATCTAATCAATGTGGGACTTTGAAACAAGTTATGTAAGATGGTGCCATAAGTTTCCTTATGTGATTTCCTTGGGATTCATTAGTGTCATTATAATTGGTTTGATTTGATGAAAGTCTAAGTTGGTAAATTTACTTAAAGATTTAGCAATGGTGTTTTTATAAAGAAAACTTTCTTAATTTTTTATAATCTAATCAATGTGGGACTTAGAAACAAACAATGGTGTCATAAGTTCTTCATTAGTGTCATTATAAGGGTTAAGTTATTTACATCCTTAATACTAATAATGCTTTGATTATTTGTTATCTTAAATTCATTATTACATGATAATCAATTTATAATGAAAATTTTCTTAAAGTTTTACTAATTTAGCCAATATGGGACTTGGAGATTCACTTGGTAGTAATGTAGTATGCCATCTCTTGTTTAATAAGTCCGACATTGTCTAGTATGCAATCTCTTGTCTTTCCTCTATTCTATAAATAGAAGAGACTTTCAAGTTAATTTTACATGGCTAGACAAATAAACATCCCACATTTTCTAGTATGCCATCTCTTGTCTTACCTCTATTCTATAAATAGAGTGACTTTCAATTACATTTACATAGTTAGACAAAAGAGTCTTAAAACTTTTACATAGTTAGACAAAAGAGTATTAAAAAATTGGTATTTCAAGTTATTTTTTAATTTATTATTTAAATACTTCTAGATAATCGGTTCGGTTCAAAGATTTATTTACCAAGCCAAACATCCAATAAAACCGAACCGAAAATTCGGTAGATGCATTTTGGGATTTTTGTAAATTTGTACATCAAATGGCTCAACTTTGTACCGAACCGACCGGTTCGAACCGGTTCGGTTTCCCTAAAAACCGAAAAAAACCGACCGGTTTGAACACCACTAATCATTACTACTCGACACTCACGAGCACATAAGTTATAAACACATAAGCACATAAGTGTTTTATTACTTCTTCCTTAAAACTCGATATGAGTTTATCATCACTATCTTTTCAAAGGTTACTTCCTAAGGCTTTTTCCCCACCTAAGATTCACAACCTAAAGCTTTGATACCAATTTGTGACACCCCCAAATCCTGGTACTTTATTTCCACAAGATTTGGTGTTCACTTAATCAAAACATTCATATCTAACTACCCAATTAATATAATTGAATAATAAAACATGCCCATACAGGATTACATTAATAAAATTATCTCTCAGGTTATCTAACCTTTAAATACAATCATTCAAATGCGGAAATTAAATTATTACATCACATCATTATTAAAAGTCTATCATTATAATGATAAAACAAAATTACAAGTCTTCATCACTTGTACATTTTTCCCTTTCCTTTGCTAGTTGTAGGTTTATTTACCTTCTCAACCATAGCTGCAATAAGTATATAAATATGCAAGAGTGAGCAAACAAAGCTTACTTGAAATAAGAATAAATAACTTTACAACATTTGCCAAATAATAGGCTCAATAGAACTGAATGATATGTTCTATTAGCATTACAACATTTTCCATATAATAGGCTCAATAGAACTGAATGATATATTCTATTAACATTACAACATTTGCCAAATAATAGGCTCAATAGAACTGAATGATATGTTCTATTAAAATTCTGAAATATACTACTGAGGGTCTAATGACCACGAACCATGTCCACAGTTATAAGTAATCTTTCAACTTTAACTTTAACAGTCCTATGACTATAAGGACTCCACATACTTAGGGGGATCAATCCTTCGTGCAATGTATTGTGCACAAAAATTTCAACGCTAAGCGTAAACCCCTAAAAATAGGGTTGTTCGTCTCAGTATTTAGAGTACAAGTCTGCACCAAAGAAAGTTTGGTTTGGATAAGCTTTCAAGGGTAATTTGAAGTTTAACGATTAACAACTAGGGAACTAGTTGAATCAACAATGATTGATAACACAATAGTTGTTTAATAACAACATAACTTAGAACATTTGAGAATCATAGGTGAACTGACTATATTATAGACTCATGCTTGAAATAACTAGAGAGCATAAATATTGATCAAAATAAAGAAATGGTAAACCTTGGCTTGAACGATAATAAACTAGGTCTATAATCTTGTCAAATTAGAATTTTAGTTACCGAACATGCATTAGTTGATAGCAAGCTGGAAACAATGCTTACTCCACATTGTAATAAGATATACAAAGTGATTGAACCATTCAACACAAGGAATTAAGGTTCAAGAAACATTTATTATAAAAGAATAAACTAAAAAAACTTTTTTAACTATAAACAAGTTAGAGTAAGTCAACAATGATTATAATTCCAATAATTTAAAATTAAAACATGCTCAAAGTAATAGATGAGAATTTAGAACTTGCATCATCATAAATAACTAGATACAAGAAACTTAATCAATGTAAAAAGATAGGTTTAGAAACTTTCTCAATCAAAATAATGAAGTTACACAATGTAATAATAGAATCAACTCAACGAAAGTGTAGAGATAGAAAACTTGTCTCGAGTGTAAGCTAAAATATTAAAACTCACGTTCACCTATACACAGTATTAAAACCACAACATCTATTATACATACTAATATTCACTTTTCAATATAACCCGCATTACTAGCTAAACTTGCTATATTAGCACAAGTCTTAAGATACCATGCAAATATCAGAAATTACAAGTGTTAACCTTCACAACACACGTTTACTATTCATCATGCTCACTAAGTATATACCACATTCATCACTTACTAATCATTCAAGCTTTGAATTTATCGATTACATATCATAGTTCTGTTTTAACCTTCTTACTACGTGTATGACGCTTAACCATAACCTTGGACCAAGTGGTAAGGTTTCTCCAATGTTCTAGAAGCAGCAGCAGTCGCTTCCGCTTCATATCATTAGGTGTGGCGCAATTGCTACTAATAACACGTCAATAACTTTACGTTAATTTTTAGTTTTGGTACCAAATAGAATTGCTACCGGTGTAATGTATGTGCAAACCTCGGCATGAATAGTTGTCGTTTTTAGCCCAACTGACATGAATTTCACTAACCAAACAGTGAAATTAACACGTAAGATAAATATAACAATATCATAAACATGATTGCTAACATTTTCCATCAATTAAAACAATTTAAAATAATTTACCATTAAATTGAAATATCCATATAATAATAATTTTCTTAATTCATTAATTATTTATTTAACAAATAATTAACCAAATAAAAATCAAATCAATTAAACAAATATTTATTCAATGATAAACACATCTATTAAATATTTATATAATTCAATAAATATTTAATATTACAATTAAAATTCTAGAATGTTACAACGAAAGTATTGTCGTAGTTAGAAAATGACAGAATTATCTTTTTATAAAAATAATGGCGAAAGTTTTACCGTTAAACTGTTGAACTACCCGGTGGTAAAAGTACAATAATACGCGTGGTTGCATAAAGTAAGACACCAGATTGACTATTGATGCTTACGTGAGAAGTCACCGCTTATACTCAATTATTGCTATGATAAGAATTGGGCCGATAATATCTTTCATATTATTGATTCAATTATTGTCACAGTATCATCTGCATAATATTTAATATTATTAAATCAATAATTGAGACGACAAAGTTATTTATATTATTATTTACAATATTGACAATGTCTAGAAAGTTCTGTCAAGGAGAGATTTGGTCACCTAATTGCGCGCCAATAGAGGAAAATCCTTATCGGAAAGCCTCCTCTTTCCTGGGAACGATCTAATTATTAAATATTGTGAGTTATAATATTAATGATGAATAAGTTCGTATTGATTTAAGATGAAATTGATATTTCTATTATGTTGGGATTATTAGTGTTAGTGGAAATCGACATCTATTTTGATAATAATGGATGTCTGGAGGTTATATTGACTAATCGGGTAATTAATCAGTTAAATGAGCAATTAATTCACATGCTTATAACTATTTGTTCACATGTTTGTACAATTGATTCACATGCATGTACTATTAGGGGAGGTGGTGTAAGATTGATAATACTTGCATGACTAAATTAAAAATGGAGGTATAGATGAAGGTACTATACTGTAATTATATTTTTCACATGATTGTACTATTGATTCACATGATTGTACTATTGATTCACAAGATGTACTATTAGGGGAGGTGGTGCAAGTTTGATAATACTTGCAGGACTAAATTAAAAATGAAGGAAAAGATGAAAGTATTATACTGTAATATTTTGAGGCCCAAAACGTGCAATTATCGAAACTATGTTTTCCTATAAATAGAAGCTCGTTCTTCTTTCATTCTCACCAATTCACTAAGACTCACAAGAGCAATTATAGAAAGAGAAGCTATAGAGAGAGAAGTTTTAGAGAGAAAGTAGAAGAGAAGTCTGCTACCTCAATATTCCAGTATCCAGTCTTCTTTTGAGGTAAGGTATATTATTTTGTTCAGTATTCATAGAAATAATATTTTCTTCCATACTCTGTAGTATATGAGTAATATTATTTCGTCTCGTATTCCTGATTATACCCTTATTTTGTTAAAGTATTGCTTCTATACTCCGTGAAATTAGTAGAATATCCTTGAAATTTGCGCTTCATCTAGTATCGTTTCATAAGGATATTTTCTACACATTCTTATTAAATTTTAAGCTTCTCATGTCGGAGTACTGTCCATGAGTAGTATTCATTTTTACGGTACTATTCACAAAGTACTATTCATGGGGCACTATTCATAAAGTACTATTCACGGGTGTTATTCACAAAGTACTATTCACGAGTACTATTCACAAAGTATTATTCACGGGGTACTATTCTCGAAGTACTATTCACAGGATACTATTCACTCGGGTACTATTCACCCAGGAAATTATTCATGACAAGAATTAATTTCTTTGTTGTCCAAATCATTTTTGATACAATATTATTCTTGAATTTTACTCCACAAAGCAGTATCATGTTGACAATTTGGTCATTATTAAATTCTGGATAAATTAAGTTATAAATCTTTAAAAAAAATTCCTTTTCTTTCTTTTAATTGAATTCTTATATCATTGTCATCATCTGCATGCTTTGATTATGATAAAAGTCATATATGGCTTACGTGCTTAGATGTACTATTGATTGGTATGATTATGACTAGGGATTATTCAGTATAATCATGATCGTAATGTTACAAATGATGTGGTAAAAATCCTCATTGGCCTGTAGTGCATTGATGAACAGTTGTTGGTATGATTATGACCAGTGATTATTCGTTATAATCATGACTATTGATGATTACATGAATATCCTTGGCCCATAGTGCAGGGATGATTCGATGATGTTGTTTATTTATTAAGCTGAGTCTCAGTGATAAAATTGATTATACACTTTTTAAATCATAGAAGATAGTAGATATCATGCTCTACTTGACTCTTTTAATGGATTACTTGTTCCTCTGTAGTTAAACTTGATGTTTATAATATTTTATCAGTTTAACACTGTTGAAGCCTAACGATAATTTATTCTGCATTATCTTAGTCATAATATTTCTTACTGGGCTAGTTGAGCTCACCCTTTGTTTTCATTTTTCTCTTCAGGAAATGACAATATAGCTCGGACTAGTCGGGGAACGGAGTGATGGTCCAGCTGTTTACATTAGTAGTCCTAACTATTCAGTGAAATAGTGTGATAATAATTGTAATGAGGACTTTATTTGAGTTTGGATACTCTCTACGAGACATTATCCGTGTTGAAACTCTCAACTATGTTTCGTCGTACTGTATATAAAGAAGTTTGTATTTAAATTATGTACCATGTATCTGGCGACTCAAGATGGGTTATGTATACCTATTTTGGGGGCGTCACAAATACTTTCTAGAAAGTACTTGTCGTTGAACAATTCTTGGAACTTCTCCTAAGATATCTTAAGTAAATTCTTGGAACTTCTCCCAAGATATCTTAAGTGCGGACAGATGAGTACGTTTTATAGATTCCCACCAGTAATGTCTCTCTGCGCAACATAAAGGTGGTGAAGGGAACCTTTTTCTCTTCAGTGCATCCCAAGACATCAAATATCTTGCTAATCTGTTTAATCCACGCCTCTACTTTCCCAAAAACTTCGGTGGTCCCAACTCCTTGAATTGCTTAGCAGTGACCAGCCATGAGTTTCCATTGTTTCCACCTGCATTTTGAACAGGAGTTTCTCTTGTTTGGTGTTGCATGAATTGTAGAAAGCTCCTAAACATCCCATCTTTCATCATTTGGTTGGTGTTGTTGTTTACATGAGGATTATTGCCTTCCTGATGCACATTATCTTGGTTATTAATTAGCGGTGTCTCAACAATCTCATGCGCTCCATTGCTCATCTCAAAATTTTCAGATGCCATTCTCAAAACAAGGGTTAATTAAAAAAAATTCACATGCCATATATTATCCCTATATTCTGACCGACCAATAACAAATAAGCTTTGGTAGGACATGTTAGAGTTTATGCCCTAGAGGCCAACTATTTGATATAATTGCTTAACGTTTTGATATTATATTTGATTGAATAAATATATGATTTTATTATGGTTTTATTTACTGCGTAATATAATTGTTAACATAATAAAATTTCTTAGAATAGTGATACAAATTATATAGTTTCAAGTATGTGACTTGAACATGAGATTATATAATTACAATTAGTATCATTGTTCTTAAATGTCCCTAGTCGAGTATCACTGTTAATGGGACAACAATGATGCATTGAGACTAGTATGTGGATTGACTGATGACCAAATCTCATTGGTCGTAAATATATGAGATATTAAGTCAATGCATAGGTACATGTTAGAGAACGATGTCTTTGGATGGATCCACCATGAGAATTCTATATGGAGCATTATGCGAAGTGTCATTAGCAATTCTCATAGTGACAATGATGTAATGGTCCTCCGACCTGAAATCGCTATATTACTACACAAGAATTTATGTACTTTGATATCATCAAATGTCACCTTTAATAGGGTGGACTATAAAGGTGATTATTGGGTTCATCATGAATCGTGTGAGAAATATGAGTGATCTAGATGGAATTTAACCATCCTATATATTATGGGTGATATCCATAGGCCTCTTGATTGAGTAGGACTATGAAATGCATGGCCATGCTCAAATGGTGATTTGTTTCATATAGTCTACTCATTGATCAAGAAAACTTAGATTAAATTATGAAGAGTATTACACATTCCACGACTCGAGTTTAATCTAGGATATTAAGGTTAAAAGGATTAAATTACATTGAAACATTGGTCACGAAAAGATTGCATCGAATCATCAATCTTATTATTACTTGGGTACCAGTGATGTATTACTAGATGTCGCTCACTGTTTATAATTTTATAATATGATTTAAAAATTATTGCCAATGTAATAAAAACCTATAGGGTCACGCACAAAGAACGTAATTAAAAGGAAATTAATTTAAATTGTAAAGATTTAAATATGTCAATATGATTGATAGAATTTTAAATTACAAATTTAAATTAATAGGATAATTTATATATAGGTATATTAATTAAGTAAGACTTAATTAAGATATATATAAATTCAGATTTTAATAATATTAGGTTTTGATTAATTCCTCCTAACTGCTATATATATATATATGATATATATCAGTCACTTTAGGTTTTACGTCAAAATACAAAACCCTAGCCGCTCTTAGAGAGAGACTAGAGAAAACAGCTTCGAAAATCCTCATCCTTGGTGGCGAGTACCGCGGTTCCTTCTTCTACAAATCGTAGGACGATTCGCGGAGCGTTCGTGTGGATACCGTAGAGACGTAGCTCGTTTGGATTGTGTTGGAGATTCGATCGTATCAATTCCAGTTTCTGAATTTGTGGATTGCAATGGAGATTCGATCGTATCAATTTCAGTTTTGTAATCGGTATAATTTCTAACCTCTGAATTAATTGAATTTTTCGCATGGATCCTATTTTAGGGTTTCAGAAATTTCTTTAAAAATTTTTATTTCTGCTGTGTGTTTCTGTGCTGAAACCCCAACAGTGGTATCAGAGCTACTTGTGAAAAGATTAATTCAGATTACGTGTTTTAATTGTATTCGATATATATGATATATGATGATGGATGTTTACCGATATGAAATTGAATCAAATATATGATATTCCGTTGTATGTGTATTCTGGTAATATATATGATGATACTGTTAATCGTATCTTTAATCGGTGGAATAATAATATAACTGTTCTAATCGGATTAGAAGCATAAAGAATCGTTTTAATATGATTAATCGAAACTTGACATATATGATAAATTCTGGGTGTACTGTTATTCCTTTTAATATGATTAAATCGAAACTGGACATATATGATTTCTTATTATGGGTGTTTTTGTGGATTAAAATGTATGATTCTGAAACTGTTTTAGAGATTCGTATGGAAAAATTCTGCAATACAGATTGTAGACCCCCGCTTGGATCCCCCCGTCGTAGCGCACGATGGTTGTGTCCCCGATATGTTATATATAGTTTTCTTTAATTATATATAAATTGTTATGTGCTTATTATGATATGCATGGTGCACAGTTATGGCCTTTTGACCCATAGGTTAGTGGTTTTGGTTTTGAAATACGGCTTGCATGTCGTACCTTTCTATAAATTCTAATGTAATATTCTCTTCTCATCTAAATCCCCTCGAATGTAACTCGAGGTTTCTTTATGTCATGTAATAATCTGTAATTGATGAAGATGTCAAGATGGAGAACACAATGGAAAGATGATGATGGAGAGGAGGCACATGTTTGAGGAAGATCCAAGGAAGCTATTTATCTTAAGATCTTTTACCACCTTAGATTAACCTTCAATCTTTCATTAGCTTGAAAAGATTGATAGTGGATTGGGCCATAACTGTGACACATTTAATTTTGCATTTTATTTATGCTTGTATGCGATATGATATGATAAATAATGTGCATGCTTAATAAGATTAAAATTGGTGAGATCTAAATTAATTAATAAAATCCCTCATTAAATTATTAAGTCTAAATCAGATGCCTTCCAATGAATAACACTCATCATGACCTTGATCAATAGATGTAGGTTTGCCAAAGCAAAGTACCCTATTTATCTAGGTAAGATGCGATAGGATAATTGTGATATCCAAACTGTTAAAATCATTGGGCTCGACTTAACTAAGTTATCTCAATAGGATTGTGGACTTAGAGGCATAGAGTTTGGTAGGTACCATTAGATGGACTAGAAACAATTGTTGTTTACCAAACTATCCTGGAGTTATATATGATATAATTGACAAAGGGTTGTCTACCTAAATAATTGTGTTTTAAGAGATTAGCCAAAGCTAACTTAAGGCATAATGAAATATGGATCTTGGCTCACTAGAAAGATTTAATAGAAAATGCTTTCCGAATTAATAGTGAGGGCTATTAATTTGAATAAAATAGTGGGAGGTATATTTTGAATGTACTATTATCAATTATATAATATCAATTCTGCAATTTGACTTATTATTTTTGCACTTATAAATTGTAGATATCAAATGGCAAAAAACAACAACACAAATAGTCTTTCATTACAATCAGTCCTTGAAAAGGGCAAGCTGAGTGGAATTAATTTCCTTGACTGGCATAGGAACTTGAGGATTGTCCTCAAACAAGAGCGCAAGCTATATGTCCTTGATGGGCCCATTCTCGCAAAGACCAAACGTCATCGCACCACGCAAGCAGAGCATAATGCTTACAAGAAGCATCAAGATGATGCTCTGGATGTGAGTTGTGTCATGCTAGCAACCATGAACGCTGAGCTTCAGAAGCAACATAAGTTGATGGATGCTTATGAGATGATCAAGCATCTCAAGAAATTGTTCAAGGGCATGCTCAATGACAGAGAGGTATGATACAAGCAAGGCGTGTATCATCAGAAATGGGTGAACGTGATCCAGCTTCATTCACATATGGTGAAAATGATTGGGTATATTGAGTACCTTGATAGGTTGGGTTTTCCAATCACTCTGGAAGCCTAAACTGACCTTGTTTTGCAATCTTTGAACAGCAGCTACTCCCAATTTGTTATGAACTATCTTATGAATGAAATTGAGAAACTTCTTACTGAGTTGTTGAGCATGTTAAGACTGCCGAGAACAACTTGAAAAAGGCAAGACCCGCTCCCATAATGATGGTGCAAAAGGGGAATGCTAAGGGAAAATGGAAAGGCAAGAAGAAGATAGGATCTAAATCTTTTGCCAAACCCAATTCCAAAACCAATCAGGCTTTTAAACCTAAAGGTGGGGTGGCTAAAGAAGGTGAATGTCACTTCTATGGAAAACCTGGACACTAGAAAAGGAACTGTCATACTTATCTGGAAGAAGTGAAGAAAAGGAAAGGAAGTACGACTTCTGATTCAGGTATATATGTTATTGAAGTTAACTTGTCTACTTCTACATCATGGGTATTATATACTGGATGTGGTTCTCACATTTGTGTTAATGTGCAGGGACTCCGAAGGAGTAGGAATTTGGCAAAAGGAGAGGTTGACCTACAAGTTGGGAATGGAGCAAAAGTTGTTGCACTGGCCGTAGGAACTTATCATTTATCATTGCCCACTGGGCTAGTTTTAGAATTAGAAGATTGTTATTTTGTGCCTGCTATAAGCAAAAACATTATTTCTGTTTCTTGTTTGGACAAGAAAGGTTTTTCATTTATAATAAAGAACAATCGTTGTTTGTTTTACTTAAATGATATTTGTTATGGTGTTGCATAATTGTTTAACGGTCTCTATATTCTTGATTTAGAAATGCCTATCTATAACATAAATACAAAACGATTTAAATCAAATGATTCAAATCCGACATATCTCTGGCACTGTCGTTTAGGCCATATAAATGAGAAACGCATATCCAAACTCCATAAAGATGGGTTCTTGGATTCATTTGATTTTGAATCATATGAGAAATGCGAGTCTTGTTTATTAGGCAAGATGACTAAAGCCCCTTTCACTGGACACAGTGAATGGGCTAGCGATGTATTGGGACTTATACATAGTGATGTATGTGGACCCATGAGTTCGTTAGAAAGAGGTAGGTTTTATTACTTCATTACATTTACTGATGACTTTAGTAGATATGGATATGTGTATCTTATAAGACACAAATCCGAATCCTTTGAAAAGTTCAAGGAATTCAAGAATGAAGTTCAAAACCAATTTGGCAAAAGCATAAAAGCCCTTTGATCCGATCGAGGAGGTGAATACTTAAGCCAAGACTTTGATGACTTTCTAAAGGAGTGTGGTATTATATCACAGCTCACACCACCTGGAACACCGCAATGGAATGGTGTATCTGAGAGGAGGAATCGAACCTTGTTGGACATGGTACGATCAATTATGAGTCATGCAGATCTTCCAATAAGCTTCTAGGGTCATGCCCTAGAGACAGCTGCATTCACACTTAACCGTGTTCCTACAAAGACGGTTCAGAAGACACCATTTGAGATGTGGACTGGGAAACGTCCTAGTATGTCGTTTATGAAGATTTGGGGTTGCGAGGCGTTAAGTCAGAAACGCCCGGATTTCGACAAGCTCAGACCCAAATCTGACAAATGTAATTTTGTGGGATACCCAAAGGAAACAAAAGGGTATTATTACTACAAACCTTCTGAGAACAAAGTGGTTGTTGCTCGAACTGGTATTTTTCTAGAAAGAGAATTTGTCTCTAAAGGAAACAGTAGGAGGAAAGTAGAACTCGAAGAAATTTGAGAACCATAAAATATCATTGAACCTGAGTTGGAACATGAGCAGAAACCATAAGATATTATGGAAAGTGAACCTGCTCAAATTACACAAGTCATTCGTAGATCTGGTAGGACACGCCAAGAGCCTGAAAGATATTATGGATATCTTGTGACTCAAAACGGTGATGTGATGCTCATAGATCAAGATGAGCCTGCTTCCTACCAAGAAGCTATGAATGGACCAGATTCTGAGAAATGGCTTGAAGCCATGAAATCTGAGATGGACTCCATGTATACTAACCAAGTATGGACTCTGGTTGATCCACCCAAAGGGGTAAAACCAATCGGGTGCAAGTGGGGTTTCAAGAAGAAAACCGACACGGATGGTAATGTACAAACCTATAAAGGCCAACTGGTAGCAAAAGGTTTCAAACAAATTCAAGGTGTTGACTATGATGAAACCTTCTCTCTAGTGGCAATGGTTAAATTCATCAGGATCTTAATTGCTATTGCAGCTTTTTATGATTACGAAATCTGGCAGATGGATGTCAAAACAATTTTCCTTAATGGAAATCTCCTTGAGGATGTGTATATGACACAACCTGAGGGTTTTGTTGTAAGACCCCAACTTGTTATTAATGAAATTTAATTTTCTCTATTTATTATTTTAAAATAGTAAGGGTTGATTTGATTAATGTGAATAGTTATGGGTAAAATACGCAAATATTTCAAAATAAGCAAGTGGTTATAAAATATTCATTGTTGTCGGGGAATATTTGTTTGGTCGTGGAATATTCGTACTGTCGGGGAATATTCATACGATGGCGCAGCCATGTATGGGCCCTATAACGGAAAGCGATTGGATGAAGAAAACGACAAATATAAGTTGTTTAAAAATAACGGCGTAGTTACTGTTACCATTAATCTTGTTAAAATACTCTGGTGGTTAAAACACAAGTAGATTACCAGTATTGCACCAATTATTGATTCTTACGTAAGAAGGCACTACTCAATAATGGTTACGATAATTCTTATTCAAATATTTTATTTTATTGATTTAATAATTGTCTGCGTTGATATTTTATATTCTTTGTTGTTTCAATAATTGTCATTACATCGTATTTTTCATTATCGAAGCAATAATTCATATTATCTCGAATAATATTATTAGATAACATTATTGCCAATGTCTAGAAAGTTACATCTAAGGAGAGGTTTGGTTACCTAATTGCGGCTACCAAGAAGGAGAAATTCTTATTGGAAAGCCTCCTCTTTCTTCGGGGACCGCACGGTTGTCAATATTGTGATTCTGTAATATTATTTGTGAATAATTAATTATTGATTCATATGATGAGGAAAATATTAATTTTATGTGGATATAGATGGTGAAAATTTTTAATGTGACAATTGTTGAAAATTGAAATTTTATCTTTTTTTGATAAAATAATTCATTTAAATATATTATTATATTTTAATAATATAATAATGATGATATTTTTATGATGAATGTGGGATATATGAGTATATGTGGAGGAGTATTTTTGTTACCAAAAATATTTAAAGCATATTTTATGTGTCGGTGGACCCCATTTCTTGACTGAAATTTGATTATAGCTTGTAAAATTGTCCGTTTGTGGATTTCGGTCAATTTCTGTATGGAATTTGGAAAAACTTTCTTCTATAAAGTTGTAGAGAATTGAATTTCCTATAAAAATTCGTGAGTTTCGAATTTTCTGACAAAAGGGCTATTTATTGTGAATTATTGAAGTTCCGAAGCTCCGAAATAATTGATTTTTGGAAGTTTAAATTATTTTAAATTAGAAAAACGTTTTTTCTTACTTTTTTCTAGAAGGTGGCATGTGCTTATTGAGCTGAAATCAGATTTCAAGAGTGGTGGCGAGGAATTTTGATATATATATTTATATTTTATTAAATTTTCTACTTTGGTGTTCTAAGCATTTTCCTATAAATAGGTGCTTAGGTTAGAATTGAAAATCACACCGTAAATTGAAGTTTTCTCTCTATATTATCGAAGTTTATTCTTGTGAGTATTTTGAGTATATTTTGAGTATTGCTATACTGGTGCAAGTTCAAGTCATAGCTTTATATCCGTGTTTCAAATTTAGAAGCACCTTGATCTTTCGAGGTAAGGGATATTTTTTTTTTCGTAATGATATTATTTTTCAATATCATTATCTTTCAAATATTGATCTGAAGTTTTTATCAAATTTGGAACTTTTGGTGTCTGAGTTACTTATTCACGATACTAAGACTATTCACGATATCGACACTATTCACGAATACTGAGATTATTCATCAAAAATGAAAATTTTCCTTTTCGTCTTAAATATCTATTGTGGATACTAGCTTTGATTGTATCTATGTTACGATCATTCTTGAATTTTACACCACTATGATTATTTTTGAGGTATTTTGGACATGGATAAAACAAAGTACTAATCCTTAATCCTTAATCCTTAATCTTTGTCATTTTGTTTCACTTTGGATTCGTTTTTTTAAAATATTTTTCATCATCCTCGGTCTTAAATGATGATATTATTGAATATCTTTGGCTCAGTGAGTAAAAGATGGATGATTTCGATAAATATCTTTGGCCGTGCATTTCAAAGATGAGCGGTGTTTAGATGAACATGATTAATGATGAATATCTTTGGCACTGTAGTAGCAAAAGATGAATATTTGATTCAGATATATATTGATTGATGTTACAGGATAAAAGATAGATGATGAACTTTTAAATTCATACATAGAAGATAGTAGTTTGCATTCTCTACTTAACTCTTCTAATGAATTATTATTTCAGCTGCGAATATTGATTTAAAACTTGTTGTCTATTGTATTCTATTAGATTTTTCCTGTTGAAGACTAACGATAATTTGTTGTATATTATCTTAGTCATAATATTCTTTCTTGGGCTAGTTGAGCTCACCCTTTTCCTTTTTGTTCCATTTTTTCTTCTTAGGAGGCGAGAATATAGCGAAGTATTTAGTCTGGGGTATGGAATGAAGGTTCTAGAAAGAGTTGTTTAGTAGTCCTCACCATTTTTGTAAAATAATGTATCAATAAATGTGATGAGGATTTATTTGAGTATAGATATTGTCTAGAAGATAATATTTGTATTCAAACTCACGTTTCTTGTTGTAATAATAAAGTTGTAGTTGTTTTACATACCATGTATTAACAACTCGGAATGGGTGATGTATACCTATTTTGGGGGCATCACGGTTGGTATCGAGCTTAGGGATATGATCTCTGGCGGAGATCGGGGAATAGAACTAGGAGGGGAGAAACGTGTAAATCCTTCGCTAGTGTGTCCTACCTAAGCATATTTGTTAGTTGGTCAATTATATAGGGATATTATGTGATTTATATTGATTTCTTAATTAACCCTTGTTTTATTATGATGATTTGAGAATGTCGAATCGAGAATATTAATAAGTGGAAATGAGACCGTGGAGACGCTCAGACTCACCAACGAGGACAACGTGCAACAGTCGGGCAATGTTCCTCCCGTGAACAACACCACCGAAAGCGAGATGATGAACGAGGGATTTTTAGAAGCTTTTGCAGTTCATGCAAAATCGCAGACGAGGAGACTCGTGTTCAAAATACAGGAGGAAATGATAGTAATTCACGGGTTGTCACAACCAAGCGATTCAAAGAGTTGGGACCACCACAATTTAAGGGAAAGCCGGATCCGATCATGGCGGAAACATGGGTCAAGCAAATTACCAAGATATTCGATGTCTTGGGATGCACGGAGGAACAGAAGGTTCCATTCGCCACCTTTATGTTAAAGTGGCGAAGGCAGACTCATGGTGGGAGTGCGTGAAACGTACACATCCACCCGACTCAAAGATATCTTGGGAGAGCGTTTCAGAACTATTTAATGACAAATACTTTCCGAAAGTGTTCATCATATAAAGGAAGTGGAGTTCATCGATTAGAACAAAACAACATGGCGGTGTCTCAAAGACGAGGCAAAGTTTGCAGATTTATCAAGTTTGCACCTCATTTGGTGGAGAATGAGGAACGATGACGCGGATGTTTCGAGAGGTTTGAAACCCTAAGATACGACAATATCTCATTTCTCATAAATTTTCTCTCTATCAGGATGTTGTAAGCAGGGCTCAATTATTAGAGCGAGATAACGAGTACGGTCAACCGAGGGACCACAATCGAGGATCATACAGTAGATAGCGATCAACAAAACAACGATAACGGTGGAGAAAGAAAAGACGGGACAAAATGGTAACCACTGGTGGTAATCATGGCCATGAAAATAGAAGAAGCGAAGTCGGGAGGAGATTTTAAAAGAGGAGATTTAACAACGACTATGTGAAGACGACAGTCTTGCGCAAAGAATCGGTTCTAAGGGAGGAGAACGACCACCCGGTCATATGCTATAAATGCGAAAGAGGGACATATCACCTCATTGCCCGCCCACAGCAGTTCAAGGTATGTTATAATTGTGGAAAGGAAGGGCATATCGCTCGAGATTATGCAGAGCGAAAACTAGTTCAATGGGGACGGTGACTCAAAAAGATCGTCCCGTAAAAGTCAAAGTCAACGGTTCTTGGAAGAGCGTTTGTTGTGACTGGTCAAAATGCGAGGAACCCAAACGAGGTGATCACGGGTAAGCTATTTATAAATTCTTGCGAAGTTTATACCTTACTTAATACCGGTGCTACCCATTCATTTATCTCTCCTGCTTGTGCTCAACGTTTAAACTTGACTCCGGAGAAATTAGACTTTGACCTATCTGTGGAAACTCCGTTAGGAGAAACTTTCATCACATCCACTGTTTATAAATCTTGTTTGATTCAAGTTGGCACCATCACATTACCTGTTGACCTTATCTCTTTAAAGATACTTGCCTTTGATGTAATTTTAGGGATTGATTGGTTAACTACTCATCATGCCAAAATTGATTGTTTTCGTAAGGTTGTTAGTTTTCAAATTCCTAACCAACCTGTTGTACAAATTCAAGCAACTAAACCATTAAAATCAATCACTGTCATATCTAATCATAAAGCTATTCGTTTATTGAAAAAAGGATGTCAAGTTTTCTTAGCCCATGTTATGGATTTGAATAAAGACACGTCAAATTTGAATAATATTCCTGTTGTTATTGACTTTCCTGACGTATTTCTTGAAGAACTTCCGGTCTACCCCGTAGCGTGAAGTTGAATTCTTTATTGATCTTGAACCTGGTACAAAGCCCATTTCTAAAACCCCATATCGAATGGCTCCTATTAAACTTCAGGAGTTAAAGGTCCAACTACAGGAATTGTTGGACATCGGTTTCATTCGTCCTAGTACATCTCCTTGGGGTGCTCCTGTTTTATTCGTAAAGAAGAAAGACGGGAGTATGCGACTTTGTATTGACTATCGGGAATAGAACCATGTCACCATCAAAAATAGGTATCCTCTACCTCGTATTGATAACTTGTTTGACCAGTTGCAAGGGGCACAATTTTTTTCAAAGATCGATCTTCGTTCTGGATGTCATCAGCTGAAGATTAGAAAATGAGGATATTCCAAAGACTACCTTTAGAACTTGGTACGGGCATTATGAATTCTTAGTCATGTCTTTCGGATTGACTAATGCTCCTGCGGCTTTCATGGATATGATGAATCGAGTATTCAAGGAATATTGAGATCAATTCGTTGTTGTCTTTATTGATGACATCCTCATATATTCCAAAAGCTGTGAAGATCATGAGCACCATTTGAAGCTGGTACTCCAAAGGCTTCGTGAAAACAAGTTTTATGCCAAGTTGAAGAAATGTGAGTTCTGGCTTGAGGAAGTAGCATTCCTTGGGCACGTGGTGTCGAAACATGGAGTATCTGTTGATCCGGCGAAGATTTAAGCAATACAAAGTTGGGAGCAACCAAGTCGGTGGATCAAGTACGTAGTTTTTGGGCTTATTTGGTTATTATCGGAGATTCGTGGAAGGTTTTCTCGAATCGCTACTCCATTAACCCAAAGAAACTCGGAATGATACAAAATTCGTTTAGAGCGAAGAATGCGAGAAGAGTTTCCAAGAGCTTAAGAGGAGACTTATTTCTAAGACTGTTCTAACAATACCATCTGGTTCGGATGGATTTGTTATCTACAGCGATGCTTCGGGCAAAGGGTTAGGATGTGTTCTCATGCAACGTGGGAAAGTCATAGCCTATGCCTCTCGACAACTTAAAGAATATGAGAAGAATTATCCTACTCATGATCTAGAGTTGGCGTGATCGTTTAAGCCGCTTAAAGATATGGAGGCACTATCTAAATGGGGAGAAAGTGGAGATATATTCAGACCATAAAAGCCTTAAATATTTCTTCACTCAAAAAGAACTCAACATGCGGCAGCGACGTTGGCTCGAGCTATTGAAAGACTACGACCACACTATTCAATACCATCCTAGAAAAGCGAACGTGGTAGCTAACGCGTTGAGTAGAAGATCATATGCAGGAATGGGTGCAATGATGTCAAATATACGCATAGAGCCAACTTTAATAGAAAAAGTTAAGGTTGCTCCAGCCAGATCTTGGATGATGATGCATTATGAAGAAGAAAGTATAAGAAGGTGCTATTAGGGCGAGAATTGATGAAGAGGGAATACTTTGAGTCCACTCCAGACTTTGTGTTCCTAACGACTCTGATTTGAAGTACAAGATTATGATGGAGGCACACAATACACCATTTTCAATCCATCCTGGAAGTACCAAAATGTATCGTGATCTTCGACATACATTTTGGTGGAACAATATGAAGAGGGAGATTGCAAAGTTTATTTCAATGTGTTTAACTTGTCAACGTGTAAAGGCGGAGCATCTAGTACCTAAGGGTCTGTTGCAACCACTTGAGATTCTGAAATGGAAGTGGGAACACATTACCATGGATTTCGTTACGGGGAAGCTACGGTTTCTCAAGCCATCAATGTTATTTGGGTTATTGTTGATAGATTAACCAAGTCTGCTCATTTCTTGTCGATACAGGAGACTTATTCCCTTGAACGTCTTGCTAGTATATATGTAAATGAGATTGTGAGGTTGCATGGCATGCCAATATCCATAGTTTTGGATCGTGACCCAAGATTCACTTCAAGATTTTGGGTTAGCTTGCAAAAAGCTATGGGCACGGATTTACGATTCAGTTCGGCATACCATCCTTAAACATTAGACAATCAGAGAGGACTATTCAAACTCTTGAAGATCTATTAAGACTCTGTGTCCTAGACTTCAAGGGCAGTTAGGATAAGTATTTACCATTGGTGGAATTCTCCTACAACAACAGTTATCAGGCAAGTATAGGTGTGGCTCCATTTGAAGCATTATATAGACGAAAGTGTCGCTCTCCAATATGTTGGGATGAGGTGGGTGAAGCAACATTGTTGGGACCCGAGTTAGTACGTATGACTACCGAAAAGATCCAAATGATTCGACAACGTATACAAACGACACAAGATCGACAAAAGAGTTATGCGGATCTTTATCGAAAGGACATGGAGTTTAGTATAGGGGATCATGTATTGTTCTGAGTTGCTCCATGGAAGGGAGTTACAAGATTTGGGAATAGAGGAAAGCTCAATCCACGATTTATTGGTCCATTTCAAATTCTTGACCGAGTAGAAAATGTAGCCTATAGACTCGCATTACCTCCGAGTATGTCTCGTGTTCATAATGTGTTTCACATATCTGTACTTCGTAAATATGTGAAAGACCCGAACCACGTTATAGAGTTAGAACCGGACGAGATAGCCTAAGACTTAACGTATGAGGAGGTACCTGTCAAGATCTTGGATAGGAAGAAGCATGTCCTACGCACAAAGGTCATACCACAAGTTAAAGTTTTGTGGAGGAATTATCTTTATAGAGGAAATGACCGGGAATTGGAAAGCGGAAATGAAAGCGAGGTATCCTCACCTTTTGAAACACAGTGCACGTCACGTCAATTTCGAGGATGAAATTTCATAAGGAGGGGAGGTTGTAAAACCCCAACTTGTTATTAATGAAATTTAATTTTCTCTATTTATTATTTTGAAATAGTAAGGGTTGATTTGATTAATGTGGATAGTTATGGGTAAAATACGCAAATATTTCAAAATAAGCAAGTGGTTATAAAATATTCATTGTTGTCGGGGAATATTTGTTTGGTCGTGGAATATTCGTACTGTCGGGGAATATTCGTACGACGGCACAGCCATGTATGGGCCCCATAACGAAAAGCGATTGGATGAAGAAAACGACAAATATAAGTTGTTTAAAAATAACGGCGTAGTTGTTACCGTTAATACTGTTAAAATACTCGGTGGTTAACACACAGTAGCACACGGTATTGCACCAATTATTGATTCTTACGTAAGAAGGCACTACTCAATAATGGTTACGATAATTATCGCTCAAATTATTTTATTTTATTGATTTAATAATTCTTTGCGTTGATATTTTTATATTTGTTGTTGTTTCAATAATTGTCATTACACGAGATTTTTCATTATCGAAGCAATAATTCATATTATCCGAATAATATTATTAGATAACATTATTGGCAATGTCTAGAAAGTTCATCTAAGGAGAGGTTTGGTCACCTAATTGCTGGCTTGAAGAAGGAGAAATTCTTATTGGAAAGCCCCTCTTTCCAGGGCGCCTGGTTGTCAATATTGTGATTACGTAATATTATTTGTGAATAATTAATTATTGATTCATATGATGAGGAAAATATTGATTTTATGTGGATATAGATGGAGAAAATTTTTAATGTGACAATTGTTGAAAATTGAAATTTTATCTTTTTCGATAAAATAATTCATTTAAATATATTATTATATTTTAATAATATAATAATGATGATATTTTTTATGATGAATGTGGGATATATGAGTATATGTGGAGGAGGAGTATTTTTGTTAACAAAAATATTTAAAGCATTTTATATGTCGGTGGACCCCATTTCTTGATGAAATTTGATTATACTTTGTAAAATTGCCGTTTGTGGATTTGGTCAAATTACATTTGGAATTTGGAAAAACTTTCTTACGTAAAGTTGTATAGAATTGAATTTCCTATAAAAATTCGTGAGTTTCAATTTTTCCGACAAAAGGGCTATTTATTGTGAATTATTGAAGTTCAAGCTCAAAATAATTGATTTTTGGAAGTTTAAATTATTTTAAATTAGAAAAACATTTTTCTTACTTTTTCTAGAAGGTGGCATGTGCTTATTGAAGTGAAATCAGATTTCAAGAGTGGCGCGGAATTTTGATATATATATTTATATTTTATTAAATTTTCTACTTTTGGTGTTCTAAGCATTTTCCTATAAATAGGGTGCTTAGGTTAGAATTGAAAATCACACCGTAAATTAAAGTTTTCTCTCTATATTATCGAGCGTATTCTTGTGAGTATTTTGAGTATATTTTGAGTATTGCTATCTGGTGCAAGTTCAAGTCATAGCTTTATATCCAGGTTTTTCAATTTAGAAGTCTTGATCTTTCGAGGTAAGGGATATTTTTTTTTCGTAATGATATTATTTTTCAATATCATTATCTTTGAAATATTGATCAAGTTTTTATCAAATTTGAAACTTTTGGTGTCTGAGTTACTATTCACGATACTCGGACTATTCACGATATCTGGACTATTATTCACGAATACGGCATTATTCATCAAAAATGAAAATTTTCCTTTTTGTCTAAAATATCTATTGTGGATACTAGCTTTGATTGTATCCATGTTCGATCATTCTTGAATTTTACACCACTATGATTATTTTTGAGGTATTTTGGACATGGATAAAACAAAGTACTAATCCTTAATCCTTAATCCTTGTCATTTTGTTTCTTTGGATTCGTTTCTTTAAAAATATTTTCATCATCCTCGGTCTTAAATGATGATATTATTGATTATCTTTGGCCCTGTAGTGCAAAGATGGATGATTTCGATAAATATCTTTGGCCCGTAGTGCAAAGATGAGCAGTGTTTAGATGAATGACTTAATTAATCGATGAATATCTTTGGCACAGTAGTGCAAAGATGAATATTTGATTCGAGATATATATTGATTGATGTTACTGAGGATAAAAGATGAGCGATGAACTTTTAAATTCATACATAGAAGATAGTAGTTTACATTCTCTACTTAACTCTTCTAATGAATTATTATTTTCGCTGCGAATATTGATTTAAAACTTGTTGTCTATTGTATTCTATTAGATTTTTCCCTGTTGAAGATTAACGATAATTTGTTGTATATTATCTTAGTCATAATATTCTTTACTGGGCTAGTTGAGCTCAACCTTTTTCCTTTTTGTTCCATTTTTCTTCTCAGGAGGCGAGAATATAGCGAGTACGAGTCGAGGTATGGAATGAAGGTTCTAGAAAGAGTTGTTTAGTAGTCCTCACCATTTTTGTAAAATAATGTATCAATAAATGTGATGAGGATTTATTTGAGTATAGATATTGTCTAGAAGATAATATTTGTATTCAAACTCACAGTTTTACTGTTGTAATAATAAAGTTGTAGTTATTTCTGTACCATGTATTGACAACTCAGAATGGGTGATGTATACCTATTTTGGGGGCGTCACATTTGTCACTCCAAAGGATGCTGGAAAGGTATGTAAGCTGCAGTGATCCATTTATGGATTGAAGCAAGCCTCTCGGAGTTAAAATCTTCAATTTGATGAAGCAGTCAAAGAATTTGGCTTTATTAAAAATGAAGATGAACCTTGTGTATATAAGAAGGTTAGTGGGAGTGACATTGTATTACTAGTATTATATGTTGATGACATATTAATTATTGGGAATGACATTCCTTCCTTACAGGCTGTAAAAACATGGTTAGGAAAATGTTTCTCCATGAAAGATTTGGACGATGCTGCCTACATTTTAGGTATCCGAATCTATATTGATAGATCGAAAAAAATGCTCGGCCTAAGCCAAAGTACATATATTGATAAAGTGTTGAAACGGTTCAGCATGCAAGAGGCAAAAAGAGGAAACTTACCCGTGACTCATGGTGTAAAGATCTCTAAGGCCCAATGTCCTAAATCACAAGATGATGATGAACGTATGAGAAAGATCCCTTATGCTTCAGCAATTGGATCTATCATGTATGCAATGATATGTACTCGTCCGGATGTCTCGTATGCTTTGAGCACGACGGCGAGATACCAATCGAATCCGGTGAAGGTCATTTGAGCAATGATCAAGAATACCCTCAAGTACCTGAAAAGGACTAAGGATTCATTCTTGGTATATGGATGTGAAACAAACTGGCAGTAAAGGGTTACACAGATGCTAGTTTCCAGACTGCCAATGATGACTATAAGTCTCAGTCAGGTTTTGTGTTTTGCCTTAATGGTTGTCTTTGTTAGCTAGAAAAGTTCAAGCAAGAGCGATGAGTCGATTCTACAATGGAGGGTCGAGTAGTATATTCTTCGCTTCTAGTGCGACAAGGAGGTCAGATGGATTAAAAAGTTCATCATCGAACTTGGTTTTGTTCAACCATTGTTGATCGGGTTGCTCTATCTATTGTGATAATAATGGAGCCATTGCACAAAAGCTAAGGAACCCAGATCTCACCAACGATCCAAGCATATACTTAGGTGGTACCATGTCATCCGTGAAATCATTGATAGAGAGATGTATATATAGGAAGAGTGCCAACAGATGATAATGTTGCGCAGATCCATCGACCAAGGCTTTGTCGCAGTAGTAAGCACGCACGGTCACACTAGTTCAATGGGTATTAGATACATGAGTGATTGGCTCTAGTGAAAGTGGAGAGGCTGTTAGAGTTTATGCCACAGAGGCCAATTATTTGATATAATTGCTTAACGCTTTTGATATTATATTTGATTGAATAAATATATGATTTTATTATGGTTTTATTTATGCGTAATATAATTGTTAACATAATAAAATTCCTTAGAATAGTGATACAAATTATATAGTTTCAAGTATATGACTTGAACATGAGATTATATAATTACAATTAGTATCATTGTTCTTAAATGTCCCTAGTCGAGTATAACTATTGATGGGACAACAATGATGCATTGAGACTAGTATGTGGATTGACTGATGACCAAATCTCATTGGTCATAAATATATGAGATATTAAGTCAATGCATAGGTATATGTTAGAGAGCGATGTACTGGACAGACCCACCATTAGAATTCTATATGGAGCATTATACGAAGTGTAATTAGCAATTCTCATAGTGACAATGATGTAATGGTCCTCCGACCTAAAATCGCTATATTACTACACGAGAATTTATGTACTTTGATATCATCAAAAGTCACCTTTAATAGGGTGGACTATAAAGGTGATTATTGGGTTCATCATGAATCGTGTGAGAAATATGAGTGATCTAGATGGAATTTAACAATCCTATATATTATGGGTGATATCCATAGGCCACTTGATTGAGTAGGACTATGAAATGCATGGTCATGCTCAAATAGTGATTTGTTTCATATAGTCTACTCATTGATCAAGAAAACTCAGATTAAATTATGAAGAGTATGACACATTCCATGACTTGAGTTTAATCTAGGATATTAAGGTTAAAAGGATTAAATTACATTGAAATATTGGTCACGAAAAGGTTGCATCGAATCCTCGACCTTATTATTACTTGGGTAGCAGTGATGCAATACTAGATGCCGCTCACTGTTTAAAATTTTATAATATGATTTTAAAATTATTGCCAACGTAATAATAACCTATAGGGTCGCACACAAAGAACGTAATTAAAAGGAAATTAATTTAAATTATAAAGATTTAAATATGTCAATATGATTGATAGAATTTTAAATTACGAATTTAAATTAATAGGATAATTTATATATAGGTATATTAATTAAGTAAGACTTAATTAAGATATATATAAATTCGAATTTTAATAATATTAGGTTTTGATTAATTCCTCCTAACTGCTATATATATGATATGTATCAGTCACTTTAGGTTTTATGTCAAAATACAAAACCCTAGCCGCTCTTAGAGAGAGACTAGAGAAAACAGCTTCGAAAATCCTCATCATTGGTGGCTAGTATCGCGGTTCCTTCTTCTGCAGATCGTAGGATGATTCGCGGAGCGTTCGTGTGGATACCGTAGAGACGCAGCTCGTTTGGATAGCGTTGGAGATTCGATCGTATCAATTCCAGTTTCTTAATTCGTAGATTGCGTTGGAGATTCGATCGTAGCAATTTCAGTTTCTTAATCGGTATAATTTCTAACCTCTGAATTAATTGAATTTTTCGCATGGATCCTGTTTTAGGGTTTCAGAAATTGCTTTAAAAAATTTTATTTCCGCTGTGCGTTTCTGTGCCGAAACCCCAACAGGACACACTATCGAAGATTTTACTCGTCTCTCCCCTCCTAGTTCTAATCCCAGATCTCCACCAGAGATCATAGCCCTAAGCCCTAATAACAATTGTGATGCCCCCAAAATAGGTCCACACAACCCATTCTGAGTCGCCAAATACATGGTACATAAACCAAATACAAACTTCATTAATACAACTGTCGTGTAAAATACAACAACACATACGCTGTGAGTTTTAATACAAATATTGTCTTGTAGAAAATATCCAGACTCAATTATTTAGGACTGCTATAATGACCATCTTGCATCCTTATTCCATTCCCCGACTAGTCCCAGCTATATTCTCGCCTCCTGAGAAGGACAATGAAACCAAAAAGAAAATGGTGAGCTCAACTAGCTCAGTGAAGAATATTATGACTAATATAATATAGAAAAAATTATCCTTAGTCCTCAACAGGGAAAAATCTGATAAAATACAATGGAAAATAAGTTTTAGAGTACAACTACAGGGAAAACAACAATCTATTAGAAGAGCCATGTAGAGCATGATATCTACTATCTTCTATGATTTAAAAGTTCATCATCAATATTTTATCCTTGTAACATCATTCAATAAATATTTTAAATCAACGAATTATCCATGCACTACAGGCCAATGATATTCGTTAGTATCACCAATGGTCATTGTAATAACCCGATATTTTCTATGTAAATAAATAAGAAATTTTGCATATAATTTTTTTTTATTTTAATGAAGAGAATATATGTCAAGTAATGTATGATAAATGCAAATATATTTATTACCTATAAATAATTTTAGAATTATTAATCACCACAAATTATATTCCTATAGTAATTAATTTTGTAAGTAGAAATGTTTTTATTAATTATTTTCCATGAAAACATGATTTTATATTATTTAAATAATATATGAAATGATTATTAGAAGTATAATAATAAATATTTTATTATATGAATTTGTTCGTAATATTTAAGTTAATTATTTTAGCTTAATTATTGATGTAGTATATGAAGAATAAATCAGATATGCAATCCAAATCCTAATTTTGGATTTTGAGCAATGAATGAGAATAATAATATAATATTAATTATATTTTAATTTTTCAGTGCTATAAATATGTACTGTAAATGTGTAGACTGATAATGGTGGGCCAAATATGGTAAATTATGTCATAACCCTTATATCGTGTTATTAAACCCTAATTGTTAAACTCGGTTATGAGTTCGAGACTTGGTAGTAATTATTTTATATGTTTTTTATTGCGTATTATAGAATTTCTGTAATTAGGAGAAACCCTAATTATTATTTGATAACCCTAATTTGCTGTTAATTTGGGAACCCTAATGGTATTAAGGAACCCTAATTTAAAAACCCTAATTTTCTATTTAAACCCTAAATTCTATTAAAACCCCTATTTTTAATTAGTATGTTTTAATTAAAATTTTTCTACACTTAAATTTTTAATTGTCCAAACCCTAGTAATTATTTGGGAAACTTTAAGATGTAAAATCTAGTAAATAAATACTAGATTCAAGCACCTTGGACAAGAATACCCTTGAGATTAAAATGAAAATACAAAAATGCCCTTTTTGTCCCATTTGGTGTATTATTGTTGGGAGATCTTATCAAATTAGCAGTCGCCCTAGTCTACACTACCTAATTGTGAGCTACAACACCAGCACATCAGCTAGTAACAGCCAAGTATATTGCATCAATTCATTTGCATAATTTAAAAGAGAGAAAACCACAAAACAAAGTCATTTGATCACTTATACATAGCCATATTCTCACAAGCTCAAACCCACGAAATGTTAGTGTTAGTTCAGTCACAAATCAAGCCTCACGAACACCAACATCAAATCAAAAGCATAGAAATCAAAATTGGAGCATAAAGGTGCAAACCCTAAAAATTCGAAAATCTTTTGATCTTATGTTAAATGTAATTTTTTGTGTTAAATATGTTGTATGGGGTGTTAATCGATGATCTGGGTTGCTAGATGTGAAACCCATAACATCTAGAGGCTCGGATTTGATGATTTTCCAAATCTGGAAATTTTTGAAAATAAGGGTCTGACAGTGAATGTCAGGTCCCACAGATCTCGATCTGTTATGTGTTTTTGTGTTTTGAAACTTTGTACTTGTACTCTATCAGGAGATCTTGAATCTAGAACTTGAATCAGGTTCATAGCTTTTGTAGATTAAAAGATATTCGTGGTCAAAATGAGTTGATGATCGAAATTTCGAAGTTTCGGGCAAACCGTAAACCCGTAATTTCGGATACCATTTTACAGAGCTTTTGTTCTTGCTGATCCGTTATAGTATGGACATGTTCTTGTTATATAATTGTAGAATGACATGAGTACTACATATATTTGTTTCTATATTACCCAAATACTTAACAGAATCGAATTGAGAGTTGGTCAAACATGGGTTGTGAATTTCAAGAAACAGCTTTACGGACACTGACAATTTAAGCCCATTTATCTTTATCGTGTTGATGTTATGATGATCTCATGTTATGTTATTTTTACTTGTCATGTACTCTATAGGTATGAACCATTATATCACATGAAACAAGGTTGGAACCTAAATTAAATCGAGCACGAAATTAGGAACTCCAACTTCTGGGTTTCTGGGAAAACCCAGAAACACTCTGACAGTGAGTTTGATGACTTATATCCTTCATGTTGTTGATATTTAGACAAGACAAATGTTTGGAAATTGTACTCTGTTATCTTGTCTATACAGCCCGACGTCTAGGCCAACCACATCATCAACAACATTCGTGTTAGAAGGCCACTAAAAGCGTTAACCGACCATGACCAGAGATTCTGTGCAGCCCAGAATATGAAGAACACGTTCTGACAACATGTTCTGAGGCTTAGATATCCCTCATGTTGTATGATTTTGGTCCCGAAATGGTTATGAACATGTACTCCTACATACATACTACAAGATTTAATCAATAGAATGTCCAGAAAGAGTGTAGATTAAAAATTAAAGAAGGTCAAAGTAGGTACCCTTGTGCACTGACTGTCAGTGTTCTTGAGCCTCAAGAACACCTATTGTGACAGAAACTGTCACTAAAGCCTTTAGCGATGGATTTAATTATTTTGGTTTTATAATTCCGAAAAATACATTAAAAATAGAAACAAATTCCTAAAAATTATAAAATCAGTTTTAAAAATTATTTTAAGTTATAAAAATTAACTTTTAATAATTTGACATATTTTTCATAAATATTAATATTTATTTGGATATTATTGGTATTTAAATTATTTAATAAATGCATTAAATAAATTAATTAAAAAATGATTTTATTTTATTAAAAATCATTTTAAATAATAATAAGGTATTTAATAATATTTTAAGTTATAAAACATAACTTTTAATATTTTAAGATAAATTTCATTAATAATTAAATATTAATGATATTAGATTTATTTAGTAATTATATTAAATAAATTAATTAAAATCATTTTAATATTATAAAAATCATGTTAAATGAAAATAAATATTTTAAAAATATTTTAAGTTATAAAATATAACTTTTGATATTTAAAGGTAAATTGCATTAATAATTTAATATTAATGATATTACGTTTATTTAATAAGTATATTGAATAAATAGTTTAAAAATGGTTTTATTGATTAAAAATCATTTAAAAAGGAAATAAATAAATTAAAAATATTTGAAGTTGTCATTAAAGACTTTTAATATTTTGGTAAATAATAAATTAATATTCTAATATTAATTGTAATTATTTAAAAATGATTTTAAATGTTTTAAAAATCATTTAAGGGTAATATTAATACTTTAAAATATTTTGAGTTATTATAAATAACTTTAATATTTTGGCAATGGTTTCATTAATAGTTTAATATTAATTAAATATTAATGATAATAGAATTACTTAATATTTAAATCATTTAATAATGATTTCAAAGGTGTTTGAAAATTCATGATAAAGTATAATAATTATTTAAAAATTATTATAAGGCTATGAAAAATAATATGACTGATATTTAAAATATCTAAACGAATATTGAACTACACGATAGAGTCTTAGACTCGATATTTACCCGATAAAGCCGTAAGTACACCGAAATATTTCAGAAATTGACCTGGACTTAGATAAATTGACTAGATATGTGCTTGTTAGTGAATCAATAATTGTTAGATATATGTGACAAAGTGATTAGGTTATGTGCTGACTGCAATAGCCAGTGTTTTGTGTTACGATATATTATTCTAATCGAATGAATGATCTTATTACTGATAGGTCGCTTTATAAAAGATTAATCTAAGTTGCGTTATTGTAAGTAGCAGCTCAGGCAAGTATTCTACTTTTGCATTTACTTTATGCAATGGACATGAGTAAGAAAGTTTCAGAATTATATTATTATTGTTCCAGATTATTAACTCTATTATTGTTGATTATGTATCCAATCTTTGTATTCATACAAGGTCTTACATTATCCGATCATTGTATTATTGTATAATTCAGATATTTATTCTGTTCGTTAATTCATATATAGGGTTAGACAATTGTCCCCACTTGGATAACCATTGTATTTAATCATATGTTGATACATACTTATTGATTTCAAGTATTATACGTTGACTTAAAAGCCGTCTAAGTTATTTGATTCAGCTAGACATAAAAATATTGTTGAACAAGATAGAACGTTATTGTATCCAACCAGATTGTTTTGGTTTGGATTCCCGACTAAGTATGAACATCCCGAATATGGGAAAACTTTTGTGCACCTAAGGTGGATAGAGTGAACGATAATGTAAGACCCCGAATTTTATGAAATAAAAGTATTCAATTTTTTATAATTACTATTCATGAGTTACTATTCATGAGTTACTATTCACGAGTTACTATTCATGAGTTACTATTCACGAGTTACTATTCATGAGTTACTATTCACGAGTTACTATTCATAAGTTACTATTCACGAGTTACTATTCACGAGTACTATTCATGAAGCATGATAATTTTTTTTTTCGTAAGAAGGCATTACTCAATAATTGTTACAAAGAATTATCGCTCAATATTTTATTTTATTGATTCAATAATTGCTACGTTGATATTTTATATTATTGTTGTTCCAATAATTGTCACAAAGACAAAGATTTTCCATTATCTGAGCAATAATTCATATTATCTCGAATAATATTATTGGATAACATTATTGGCAATGTCTAGAAAGTTACATCTAAGGAGAGGTTTGGTCACCTAATCAAGGCTACCAAGAAGAGAGAAATTTTATTGGAAAGCCCCTCTTTCCGGAACCGCTTGGTTGTTAATATTGTGATTATGTAATATTATTTGTGAATAATTAATTATTGATTTTTATGATGAGAAAAATATTTATTTTATGTGGATATAGATGGAGAAAATTTTAAAGTGACAATTGTTCAAAATTAATATTTTATCTTTTCTCGATAAAATAATTCATTTAAATATATTATTTTAATAATATATTAATTGGTGATATTTTTACAAATGAATGTGGAATATATGAGTATATGAGGAGGAAGAATATTTTGTTACAATAAATGTTTAAAACATGTTAAACATGTCGGTGGACCCCATTTCTCGATTTGAAATTTGATTATAAATGTAAAATCGTCTGTTTATGGATTTCGGTCAATTTCTCATTTGGAATTCAGAAAAACTTTCTTCTGCAAAGTTGTAGAGAATTGAATTTCCTATAAAAACTCGCGAGATTTGAATTTTCTGATAAAAGGGCTATTTATTATGAATTATTGAAGTTCCAAAATATTGGGTCTGAATTAATTTTATTACAAAAAAATGCTAAAAACATGTTTCTCATGTTAGTTGGCCCCATAAGTGTACTTTTGCATGTGAGAATTGCTGGAATCTGAATTCAAAGGAGGCGTATGACTTTGGTTATTAATAATAATATTTAATAAATTTTCTGCTGTGGTGTTCTAAGCATTTTCCTATAAATAGGGTGCTTAGGTTAGAATTGAAAATGACACCAGAAATTGAAGTTTTCTCTCTCTATATTATCGAGCGTATTCTTGTGAGTATTTTGAGTATACTTTGAGTATTGTTATACGGTGCAAGTTCATTCAAATAAGTTATTCTAGTCAAAATCTTTTTCTTTTGAGGTAAGGGATAGTAAGTGGATTTTACTTGGTTATTATGTTTTTAGTTTCGAAATTTTTCTGAACCTTCAAAATTCTGGAAAAATTTGAAATGATAATTTGATGAGTTTTATATATTATGTCCAAAATGGCGATTTTGGATGTATAGATTGAGAGTTATGAATTTTATGAGAAAAGACTATTTTAAAAGTAACCGCTTATAACTCCTTGGATTAACTCCAAAATTGATGAAATTTTTATTGGGAGTACATCTATATAATATCAGTATACCGTGTAAATTTCAGAATTGTTGGATAAAAGTATAATTTATGATAAATGTTTAAATATTCGGTGGTGTTGGCCATGTGGAAAATAGTAAATGAATTTTAAAATTCGAGAAAAATATATATTCAATATGGGACTATATTCTTCTAAATCCCAGAAAATAAATATTTTTGGAACTGATTTGGTATTTTCATGAAAATGTTCTAGTTATGAATAAATGAATTAAATATGTTATGTGAAGTAAGAAAATTGGAAAATATGATTTATTGGCTTGAGAATCATATATATGAGGTATATGCTGATTTTTATGAGGGTTTTGGTTAATGATGATGAAATCTTATGAGTTTGGCATTTTTAGATGATTAAATGCATTAATTATTAAAGTGTAAATAATTGGATTAAATTATTTATAAGTTTAAGAAATGATTAAAATATTATTGTAATATTAATAATATTAGATTATGAGATTTCTAAGTGATTTATAACATTTGGATTAAGGTGTTATAAATATGGATATGAATTTTATTATGAAACTTTATCTTTACGTGTCGAGGTTACTATGCACGTATACGGTACTATGTACGAACACGGGGTACTATTCATGACAAATTGGTTTCTTCTCTGACCAAATTATCGTTGATTTATGAATCTTACTCTTGAATTTAAAACCATGTTTTGATTATATTATTTTTATATAACATTCTTATAACCCTAATGATGATATTTCTCTTTGACTTGAGTGTAAAGATGGGTAGATTATTGGTATGATCGTGACCATAGGTTCTCTTTGGCCAGTAGTGCAAAAGTTGAATTGTTGACTGGTATGATCATGACCATTGAATTTACAATTGAATATTTTTAGCTTAAGTGCAAAGGTGAATTGATCAACATGGTTATAATTATTGTTATATAACTTCTGAAATGATTATGTATTTCTTTGATATATGAATATCTTTGGCTCAGAAGTGAAAGATGACTTGTTGATGAATATCTTAGGGTACATAGTGCAAAGATGAATTATTGATGAATATCTTTTGCTCGTGAATGCAAAAAGATGACTGTTGTTGAATATCTTTGCTTTGTAGTGCAAAGATGAATTATTGATGAATATCTTTGGCTCGTAATGCAAAGATGACTGTTGATGAATATCTTTGCTTTGTAGTGCAAAGATGAATTATTGATGAATATCTTTGGCTCGTAATGCAAAGATGACTGTTGATGAATATCTTTAGCTTTGTAGTGTAAAGATGAACTGTTGATGAATATCTTTCGTAGTGGTGCAAAGATGAATTTATTAGTATGATTATGAACATGAATCGTGATTTGGTATAACCATGATCTTTGATGTTTCAGGTAAAGACAAGTGATGAAAATTATCTTTGTCCTGGATGAGAAGAGGAATTTAGAATCACAATTATGATTATGAGTTATTCATATGATTGTGGACAGGAATTGTTGATTGATGTTACAGGGATAAAACATTGTTGGTGGACTTTTAACATGGAGAAGATAATAGACTTTATGGTCTATTTGACTCTTTTAATGGATTGTTTGTTCCGCTGCAACTATGGTTGAAAAGTTTTATCATCTACCATATGTTCTAAATCTCTGATTCATTACTGATGAAGACTATTGATAATTTATTTATCTTTAGTCATAATATTCTTTACTGAGCTAGTTGTGCTCACCCTTTTGTTTCACAATTCCTTTCAGGTAATAAAAGTGTAGCTGGGTTGAGCGAGGATAACAAGGGAATAGAACGGTGGTCTATAGTTGTTGAGGTTCTCCCTAAAGAGGTGAGGCGAACCCAACTTTGGAAGGGTGTTTTGTCACTATCATACAAGATGTCTAATGACATACAAACTCGTGTTATCATAAGACATGGTTGTGCTCATCCACTTGCTGAGTATATTTACAAGCACTACCTATATAATCTTGGTGTTTGTTTGGAGTATAATACCCAATTAGAGACAGTGGAGATAATGATATGTCAAGAGAAGACTCACCATTGGGAAGAATATGATAGTAATCTTCTCGTTTTTCTTTGGGGTCTATTGGGTCAACCAAGGATAATTTCAGAGCTATATGATATCTACCATAACCTAAAAGCATGGCCTCCTATGTACGAAGGTTTCCTTGAGCACTTCCCAAAGATTCTAATTTCTAAAACAGTTTTTGACTATACCTTTATGTAAGGTGTCATTGTGACGTGCTACAGTTGGTATATATTTGTATCCAAACTCACAGCATATGTGTTGTTGTATTTTGCACGATAATTATTGTAATAAAGTTGTAGTTATTTTCCGTACCATATATTTGGCGACTCAGAATGGGTTGGATGGAATGGACCTATTTTGGGGTCGTCACAGATAATATCATTCTTGCATGTAGTATTTATCAATACAGGGCATAACGGGCTGATCACCCCCCGTGCTCGTAAGTTATGACGGTTTACAGTTGAATTTATGTTTAACCTTTTCGAAAATAGAAAACAATGTTCATAGTATGTTGACTGATCTCCAGTTATAGTCTATACGTAGTTTCAAAGATTACATATGGAAGTGATATGTTGTTATTATTGGTTCAACTTACTTCACAACTGTTGATTCGTTGTAGAAGTGTCTTTCAAAGAAAACATTTAATTCTTTCAACTAATATATATTGTTGTTATTACTTGCTGGGCAATCCAATGCTCATTATTGCTTTAAATTTAAATGTTTTTAGTTAAGTATGATCAACCAGAAGTTTCAGGCAAGAACAAGGGGAAAGAAAAGCTGTTCGAATGAGATTTATAATATTTTGTGTAATAGTTAAAGTTTATTAAGACAATGATACTTATTATCTATGATGTAATGAATGTTTAAAGGTCTCGTACCTAGGAGTAAACTTTGATGCATATGTAAATTAAGTTTAAACTTTATCTTATTGTTATTATTATTAGCATTATTCAGCTTATAGAAATGGTATCGTGAAGCACCGAGTTCGGGTTTTAAGTACCCGGATTTGGGGGCGTCACAAGTTGGTATCAAAGCTTTAGGGTTAGAAACCTTAGGTGGGAACGACCTTAGGCTATAACCTTAGAACAGAGTGAAACGTTGAAAATATAAATAACTCATATAGAGTTTAAAAGAAGATGAATTGAATAAATTCATCGTTAAACAAAATAAAAGATAACTCTTATAAAACTATTGTTTGTTGTGTGTATATACTATTTACTAATCAAGATAAGTTGTGTGTAGATGTCAGGTGGAAAAGAATTAGGATACTCTCTAATTGTAAAGAAGGAGCCGATATCAAAGCCAAAAGCTGAAATAGAGGATCATAGTACAGACAACCTTGATGAGGTGGTGGTATTGGAAAACGTAGTACCAGATCCGGAAATGGTGGAACTGACAGATAGTGATTCAGACACTAAAGTTGGAGCTGATCAAACATCAACGGAAGTACAGAATCTGAAGAACAAGGTTTCTTCTGTAGAAAAGTTATGGGAAATAGAAAAGCTACTAAATAACCAATTGCGAAAGGCGTTGATAGAAATAATGGAAGAACAAGATAAGCTTAAAATCCAAATTGATCAAATGGGAGCCGGAATCAACAAATCGTGTGCAGCTCCGAGCAAGAAAGGGAAAAGAAAGAGGAAAGACCGTGACTTATGAAATTAATAGGATTAGTAGTTGATTATGTATGTTTGATAATATACGGGTGTAATGTAATATTCTCAAACTTTTGTATAAGTTATTACAGTAATTCCCGACTTTTGTGGTCACGAAGGGATAGCAGTATGTGTTATGTTATGTAAAGTACTTTGAATTGATGAATACGAATCAATGTTTCATTAATGGAATAAGTTTTGTATAAAACTTTGTGTTACATGTTAAACTTATACAATAAGGTTTAGAATGTAAGTTAAATTTATGATTTTATGTAATCAGATAATGCCGCCAAGACGGCAAACACGAAATCAAAGGGCAGAGGAATCTGTCAACAACGCTGAGGGACAACCGCAAGACCCAATGCAAAACTTTACTTAACAAGTTAGTTTCAAAGCTATCGCAAGAGGAATACCAAATGCGCAGGAACCGAATGTAAAATCGCTTGGCAAACTTCAAAGACTTCAAGGCAGTAAGACCACCAGAATTTAGAGGAACAGCTGACCCTATAGAAGCCCAGACATGGGTTAACAAGATAGAAAATGCGTTCGTAGTTGCTAAGGTAGATGAGGGGCAAAAGACCTCTTTTCCCACCTATATGATGAAAGGAGAGGCGAACTTTTGGTGGGAAGCAAATCAAGTGAGGGTAGGAGAGGGAGTAGTTACTTGGGCTAGGTTTAAGACCTTATTTTTCGAAAACTACCTCTCAGCTAGCATTCAAGCTAGGATGGAGGTAAAATTTCTAGAGTTAAAGCAGGAGAACATGACTGTTGCGAAGTATGCCGCAAAGTTTAATAAGTTGGTTAGGTTCGCTCCGCATCAAGTTGATACGGAGGCTAGTAAGGCAAGAAGGTTTGAGCTGGGATTAAAACCCTGGCTCTATAATAAGGTGGCAGTGTTGCAAATCAATACTTTTGCAGCACTCATGGAAAAGGCTATCATAGGTGAGGAGGGGAGTGAGGCCATAAGCCTCTACAACAAGGAGAAGAGGAACAAAAGCAAGACTGTAGGAGTTGTGAAGGTGGAAACTAATAGTGGGAATAGGGGTAAGAAAAGAAAGGGGAATTATTTTGGGAATGTTCAGGTGAAACAGGAAGGTGTGAAGAAGCATATAGTCCATTGTGGGAAATGTGGGAAGAATCACTCTGGTGAGTGTATGAAGGGTAAGTTTGTATGTTACAAGTGTGGGCAGGAGGGTCATATCTCTCCCAACTGCCCTAACCCAAGGATGAACAATGGGTGTTTTCTATGTGGATTGACTGAACATAAGGTGAGGGATTGTCCAAAGAGGAAAATGGAGGCAGGGAGTGTAACCACGGGAAAAGAAAGTGGGACTATGGCAATCACAGGACCGACTTCGACCAACAAACCAACTGCACGAGTCTTCAATACGATACCCAGATATCTTGTGGCGGTGGAATGGAACTCCATGTATTATTCAAATAACTTGTATATTCTGATAGATATGATTTTCCTTTATATAGCAAATTATTTTATAAATAAAATTTTGAGGGAGGAATTTGAGTCCTTTTAGAAATAAAATTTCTGTTTAATCAGAAAGATAAGTTTTATATGAATTGTTAAAGATTTATTCGATCAATTATGATCGAGATCTATTGGCAATGATTGTGTAGGCTATGTACCCTTATATGTATGAGTTTTAAAATAGTGATTCCGGGGACGGAATCCTTATAAGGGAGGGTGAATGTAATAACCCGATATTTTCTATATAAATAAATAAGAAATTTTGCATATGAATTTTTTTTATTATTTTAATGAAGAGAATATGTGTCAAGTAATGTATGATAAATGCAAATATATTTATTACATATAAATAATTTTAGAATTATTAATCACCACAAATTATATTCCTATAGTAATTAATTTTTGTAAGTAGAAATGTTTTTATTAATTATTTTCCATGAAAACATGATTTTATATTATTTAAATAATATATGAAATGATTATTAGAAGTATAATAATAAATATTTTATTATATAAATTTGTTCGTAATATTTAAGTTAATTATTTTAGCTTAATTATTGATGTAGTATATGAAGAATAAATCGGATATGGAATCCAGAACCCTAATTTTGGATTTTGAGCAATGAATGAGAATAATAATATAATATTAATTATATTTTAATTTTTCAATGCTATAAATATGTACTGTAAATGTGTAGACTGGTAATGGTGGGCCAAATATGGTAAATTATGTCATAACCCTTATATCGTGTTATTAAACCCTAATTGTTAAAACCTTGCATGAGTTCGAGACTGGTAGTAATTATTTTATATGTATTTTATCACGTATTATAGAATTTCGTAATTAGGAGAAACCCTAATTATTATTTGACAACCCTAATTTGCTAAAATTAGAAACCCCTAATTACTGCTTTTAGTAAATTATAATGATAATTAGAAACCCTAATTGTTAATTTGGGAACCCTAATAGTATTAAGGAACCCTAATTTAAAAACCCTAATTTTCTATTTAAACCCTAAATTCTATTAAAAACCCTATTTTTAATTAGTATGTTTTAATTAAAATTTTGCTACACTAAAATTTTTAATTTTCCAAACCCTAGTAATTATTTGGGAAACTTTAAGATGTAAAATCTAGTGAATAAATACTAGATTCAAGTACCTTGGACAAGAATACCCTTGAGATTAAAATGAAATTATAAAAAATGCCCTTTTTGTCCCATTTGGTGTATTATTGTTGGAAGATCTTATCAAATCAGCAGCCACCCTAGTCTACACTACCTAATTGTGAGCTACAACACCAGCACATCAGCTACTAACAGCCAAGTACATTGCATCAATTCATTTGCATAATTTAAAAGAGAGAAAACCACAAAACAAAGTCATTTGATCACTTATACTTAGCCATATTCTCTCAAGCTCAAACCCACAAAATTTTAGTGTTAGTTCAGTCACAAATCAAGCCCCACAAACACCAACATCTAATCAGAAGCATAGAAATCAGAATTGGAGCATAAAGGTGCAAATCCTAAAAATTCAAAAATCTTTTGATCTTATGTTAGATGTAATTTTTTGTGTTAAATATGTTGTATGGGGTGTTAATCGATGATCTGGGTTGCTAGATGTTAAACCCATAACATCTAGAGACTCGGATTTGATGATTTTCCAGATCTGGAAATTTTTGAAATTAAGGGTCTGACAGTGAATGTCAGGTCCCACAAATCTCGATCTGTTATGTGTTTTTGTGTTTTGAAACTTTGTACTTGTACTCTGTTAGGAGATCTTGAATATGGAACTTGAATCAGGTTCATAGATTTTGTAGATTAAAAGATATTCGTGGTCAAATTGAGTTGACCGATCGAAATTCGAAGTTTCGGGCAACCCGTAAACCTGCACTTCGGCGATCATTTTTAGAGCTTATGTTCTTGCTGATCCGTTATAGTATGGACATGTTCTTGTTATATAATTGTAGAATGACATGAGTACTACATATATATGTTTCTATATTACCCAAATACTTAATGTAATCGAATTGAGAGTCGGGTCAAAACATGGTCGATTTAAACTGCCAAGAACATTTTTCGAAAACAGTTGTTCGGACACTACTTGATTTACCATTTATCTTTATCGTGTTGATGTTATGATGATCTCATGTTATGTTATTTTTACTTGTCATGTACTCTATAGGTATGAACCATTATATCACATGAAACAAGGTTGGAACCTAAATTAAATCTAGCACGAAATTAGGAACTCCAACTTCTTGGTTTCTGGGAAAATCCAGAAACACATTGACAGTGAGTTTGATGACTTATATCCTTCATGTTGTTGATATTTAGATATGACAAATGTTTGGAAATTATACTCTGTTATCTTGTCTATACAGCCCGACGTCTAGACCAACCATATCATCAACAACATTCGTGTTAGAAGGCCACTAAAAGCGTTGACCGGCCATAACCAGAAATTCTGGGTAGCCCAGAATATGATGAACACGTTCTGACAACATGTTCTGAGGCTTAGATATCCCTCATGTTGTATGATTTGGTCCCGAAATGGTTATGAACATGTACTCCTACATACATACTACAAGATTTAATCAATAGAATGTCAAAAAAGAGTGTAGATTAAAAATTAAAGAAGGTCAAAATAGTACCCGAAAGAGCATCGATCGCCGTTGTTCTTGAGCCTCAAGAACACCTATCATGATGATGTAAATCGCTACTAAAGCCTTTAGCTTATTTTGATTTAATTATTTTTGTTTTATAAATTCCAAAAATATATTAAAATAGAAATAAATTCCTAAAATTTATAAAATCAGCTTTTAAAAATTATTTTAAGTTATAAAATTAACTTTTAATAATTTGACATATTTTTCATAAATATTAATATTTATTTGGATAGTATTGGTATTTAAATTATTTAATAAATGTATTAAATAAATTAATTAAAAATGATTTTATTTTATTAAAAATCATTTTAAATAATAATAAGGTATTTAATAATATTTTAAGTTATAAAACATAACTTTTAATATTTTAAGATAAATTTCATTAATAATTAAATATTAATGATATTAGATTTATTTAGTAATTATAATAAATAAATTAATTAAAAATCATTTTAATATTATAAAAATCATTTTAAATGAAAATAAATAGTTTAAAAATATTTTAAGTTATAAAATATAACTTTTGATATTTAAAGGTAAATTGCATTAATAATTTAATATTAATGATATTACGTTTATTTAATAAGTATATTGAATAAATAGTTTAAAAATGGTTTTATTGAATTAAAAATCATTTAAAAAGGAAATAAATGAATTAAAATATTTTAAGTTAACATTAATGACTAATATTAATAGTAATTAATATTCTAATATTAATAGTAATTATTTAAAATGATTTTAAATGTTTTAAAAATCATTTAAGGGTAATATTAATACTTTAAAAATATTTTGAGTTATTATAAATAACTTTAATATTTTGGCAATGGTTTCATTAATAGTTTAATATTAATTAAATATTAATGATAATAGAATTAGTTAATATTTAAATCATTTAATAATGATTTCGGTGTTTGAAATTCATGATAAAGTATAATAATTATTTAAAATTATTATAAGGCTATGAAAAATAATACGACCGATATTTAAAATATCTAAACGAATATTGAACTACACGATAGAGTCTTAGACTCGATATTTACCCGATAAAGTCCGCTTGCTCAATAAAATATTTAAGAAATTGAATTTGGACTTAGATAAATCGATCAGATATGTGCTCGTGTTAGTGAATCAAAAATTTTAGATATATGTGACAAAGTGATTAGGTTATGTCTATGTCAATCGCAAATAGGCGATCTTGTTACGTGTTACGATAAATTATTCTAATCGAACTAATGATCTTATTCTTCGATAGTCAGTCAGATAAAAGATTAATCTAAGTTGCGTTATCAGCAAAGCAAAGATTATTTCAGGAAAGTATTCTACTTTTGCATTTACTTTATGCAATGGACATGAGTAAGAAAGTTTCAGAATTATATTATTATTGTTCCAGATTATTAACTCTATTATTGTTGATTATGTATCCAATCTTTGTATTCATACAAGTTCTTACATTATCCGATTATTGTATTATTGTATAATTCAGATATTTATTCTGTTCGTTAATTCATATATAGGGTTAGACAAGTGTCCCCACTTGGATAACCATTGTATTTAATCATATGTTGATACATATTTATTGATTTCAAGTATGTATACGTTGACTTAAAAGCCGTCTAAGCTATTTGATTCAGCTAGACATAAAAATATTGTTGAACAAGATAGAACGTTATTGTATCCAACCAGATTGTTTTGGTTTGGATTCCCGACTAAGTATGAACATCCCGAATATGGGAAAACTTTTGTGCACCTAATGTGGATAGAGTGAACGATAATATCATTCTTGCATGTAGTATTTATCAATACAGTAGGCATAACGGGGGTGATCACCCCGTGCGTCCGTAAGTTGCTTTGGTTTCATGAGATGAATTTCTGTTTAACCTTTTCGAAAATAGAAAACAATGTTCATAGTATGTTGACTAATCTCCAGTTATAGTCTATACGTAGTTTCAAATATTACATATGGAAGTGATATGTTGTTATTATTGGTTCAACTTACTTCACAACTGTTGAATCGTTGTAGAAGTGTCTTTCAAAGAAACATTTAATTCTTTCAACTAATATATATTGTTGTTATTACTTGCTGGGCAATCCAATGCTCATTCTTGCTTTAAATTTAAATGTTTTCAGTTAAGTATGATCAACCAGAAGGTTTAGGCAAGAACAAGGGGAAAGGAAAGATGTTCGAATGAGATTTATAATATTTTGTGTAATAGTTAAAGTTTATTAAGATAATGATACTTATTATCTATGATTTAATGAATGTTTAAAGGTCTCGTACCTGGGAGTAAACTTTGATGCATATGTAAATTAAGTTTAAACTTTAAATTATTGTTATTATTATTAGCATTATTCAGCTTATAGAAATGGTATCGTGAAGCACCGAGTTCGGGTTTTAAGTACCCGGATTTGGGGGCGTCACAGTCATAATCATGTCGAACACCTGTCAATCTATGCACTAGAGGCTAAAGAGGACTTTCACTACAAACCTTATCTGTAACATTAAAGGTTATTGTAACGCCCGAGAATTTTGGATTTTTAATGAATTGAATTTTTATTTAATTATATGAATTAAATGAATTTAATTGGTTTATTATGTGAGTAAGATGTTCGAAGGTCGTTCTATGACCTATAATATACGGATGTGGTTAGTATTATAGCTTTGTGCTAGGATTAATTGTTGAGAATTATCAAGATGAAAACGAAGGTGTTCCGAGAATGTTTATGTAAAAACATTATTCATCCGATTTCGTTCGGAGCTAGGGTTTGAAATTTTGAGAAACGTATGATAAAATATGAAGATATTATGGAATATCCAATAATATTTCCGTTATGGAAAACGAAGTTTTCGCCTGCGGACTTAAAACCTAAAGGTTTGTGAAAGGGGTTTCCAAAAGAGAAAATGCAATGCGTATAGTCATTTTGATGATTATACATATGAGATACGAGTATTATACTAATATAAAGATGAGTATTGTATGAAGAATAGTACGACGTATAATACAATGATCGTATGAGTATTAGACGAAGAGAATACGGGAGTTATACGCGTAGAATATGAGACGTATTAATGGAGAATGTGTAAAGAATTTTGGTATAATTTAATTAGAATTAAACCAATAACAAGCTCAATGAATTATATAAGCAAGCCCAAGTCAAGGCCCAACGTTAAGTTATGTCAAGCCCAATCCAAAAAGTTAAACCGCGGGTCGAACCAGTGGGTCATGGGATGGGTAAAACCCATGGGGCAACCCATGCGATGACAAAAGGGGAGGTGGGTCGGCCACTTGGCCACCAAGTAAAATGATTACTTGGTGGCTAAGTTGCAAAGGAGGTGGAATGGTAAGGAGGTGGGAAAGTTGACCATTTTGCCCTCATTTTGGTTTTCTATAAATACAAAGCTTGGGTTGAGCATTTGTTGTTTTGAAAATCTTTTTCAACCTATATTGAGAGAGAGAAAAGCTAGAAACACTTAATCAATCTACTTCCAAGCAAACCTTTAGACGTTTATCAAGAACGAGAAGTACGTCAAATGTAAATTCTCATAAACCGTAATCTTCATCTTTTTCGATTTCTTTCTCATAGAAGAATCGTAGATTGGTGGAACATGTTTATTGAGGAGATATAAGGATGTCTATTAATGACTAAATCATTGATAGGTCATGACCAAATAGAAATCGTAAGTGTTTACGTGAGTTAAAACCGTAGAAAGTCTTGAACGTGAACTTAGTTATGAATGAACGATTTGAAAACCGTTATAGCTAAGTAATGTGCCTATTGTTTGGTTAGGATGACTATGATGAATCAATGGAGTTTTCCATTTGATTTGGCTTATAGAACACGAGTAACGAAGTTATGGAGAATTTTGCAAAAATAGACGTTAAACATCAAAAACGTAGAAATCTCGGATTAAAGGTCAAAAGTTACCGTGTGACTTGAAAACGTTGGTTTCCAATGTCAACACGTGAGATAAGGTAATTAAGAGTCGTTGGCGAAATAATCGTTGCATCCTGACTTATAACGAAGAAAACGAGTATTGAACGGTCGAAAATGTTAAACGAACGCTTAAAAATGAACTCAAAGGTGAATTCCGAGTTAACGAATTTGAAAATGTGAAATTCTTATATGAACACGTAAAGGATGTGACTTGTGAGTTACAGGCTTTTGAATGGGTCAATTCAGATTTAAAACGAACAAATTAGGAAGTCGGGAGTTTCATAAGAAAAGCAAAACTGTTTTGACCAACTGGTGCATTGTGGGAATGCACTTAGTAAGCGCCTTGACCAGTGTATAATGGTCGTATTTGCAATGCCAGATCCGACCGAGTACCCTGCTAACTTGTGCCGCAGCGTCGAGTTAGTACTAGGGATGTGCTACATGACTCAAGCAAATGTAAAAATGTTGACCAAGTTAGGTTTTTGTTTCATTTAAATGTAGACCTAAAGTAAGATATTGAAGGTACTTAATGTACATACTTAAGCTGACCTTAAATCCCTTATAAGGTGATAATGTAAGAAGATTTAGTAAGGTTTAATAGAAATTAAACGAAGAACGCGAGAACGTAATAAGTAAATCGTAAATGACGTTCAACGTTGGTACTTAACCAATAATGATCGAATATCGGTTAGTAATGTAAAAACGTTAATAAACCGTAATGAAGTATAGAAAGTCGAATCGACTTTAATAATGAAGTTAATTCAAATAAGACGTAGAAGAAAAAGAGGTTTGTTATAGACAATAAAGTTAGTTTGTTTGATAACTAATTACAGTGTGATATGTGAATATATCATGTAGATCCTGTAAAGACTGAGAATTGTTGAATTATCTATTTAAAGATGCTTGAAGGCAAGTCTTTCTTAAACGCTTGTCTAACCTTCGTGTTAGCCATGTTTTATGTGATGCATGTTATACAATGCATGAATGGTTTTAAAGAATGGGTCGATGCCTATTTTGACTCGGCTAGACTAATATTGAAGAATTGATTGATTTGTTTACAAGTCTTTCGATATTGAACTGTTAACGCTATCCTATGCCAAGTATTTGGTACGGATGAGAAGGTAAGTTTGTCTATGTACAAACAAAAGTATTTTTCATCGATTATTCGATGGGCACGTGAGGTTGCCAAATTGTTAAGCGTAAATACGTTTAACGTAAGAGTGTTGATCAACATAGAGTACAATAGGCTGATCACCTAGAAGTGCTCGTAAGTAAAGACAGGTGGATGGCCTTGCTGCTGGATATCCTTTTCAAGTATGAAAACAAAAATAGTATGTTCATGGTCTATTGACCGGTTCATCATTCCTAAGCTATTATATATACTCTGGAATTGTTGTTATGAGAAGTACTAGTCAAATGTTTCATAGTGCTTCGTAGTTAATTGTTCAAATATTGAAATAAAGCATGTAATGGTTAAGGTGATATTTATATGATTCTTTGTTAAGACTTGTTGAGCTAGTTATGCTCATTCTTGCTTGAATTATATGTTTGCAGCTAAAGGTGAACAAACTGAGAGTTCTAAGCGAGATAAAGGCAAGGCTAAGATGGAAAATAAATCGTCCTGTAATAGATTAGTGTATTTGATTGTAATATACTTATGAAAATCAACGAATGTATTCAGTTTATGAACCTGGGAAAGGATTTGTTATAAATGTAATACAAAGATAGTAATTACACTCATTTTGTTGTTATCTTAATGGAATGGTTGTATGGATTGTAGTATCGTGGAGCACCATTTATCGGGTTGGAAGATACCCAGATTTGGGGGCGTCACAGGTTGGTATCAAAGCATTAGGTTATAAAACTTAAGGGGGGAAGAACCTTAGTCTAATAACCTCGTTAGGAAAGGAAGAGTCTGAATAAAGTTAACTCAAGTCAAATGAGTTAATAAGGTATTGAGGAAACTCAGTACCGAAAGATTTAAAAGATGAAAAGTAACCCTAAATGGATTAAATGTGATTTGTGCTTATATTATTGTGTATTATGTACTAATCAATTTGTTATGTGTTATTGTAGATGGAGGTCGATAGCTTGATGTATAGGGATATACATGTGGTCAGCGAGGAGTCCGTGAACAGAGTTGAGAAAGTACATATGCCTATAGTAGACATACCTGTAGTGATTCTAGAAGAGTCAGAGCCCAAGGAATATTATTCGGAGGAGGACTATTCTGAGGAGACCATGGGAATAGCATCATATCTGAATATGATGATAGATGTGGAGGATGACATGGAGGTGACATCAATTAATACGGTGATGCCTGTCCTAGAGTCGACACCTACAGAGACTATAAGAGCGATGTACCTCTCAGTGCTTGACCGTAACGTGCAACTGCACAATATGGTGCAGCACCAGAAGGAAGAGATCAGTTATCTCTACGGTGCGAAGGAGTCTGCATAGTCAGACTATGATATAGAGCATAATGAGAAAGTGCTCATAACTAACAAGGCTAGGGACTATAAGAACGAGGTCGTAGAACTTTGTGAGAAACTGGCTGAAAAAGACCAGAAGATAGCACGAATGTCATATATAAATGACAGTGCGCATGAGGATTTCAAGCTTAAGATAGCTTGTTATTCTATTGAGTCGGGACAGACTCGACATACAATAAGTCGAGATATTGTGTCGATTCTAGCGAACGAGAAGCATGAAAATGCTGTTAGGCAGTATTAGGAGTTAATATGGTACATACTTTTGTCTAGTGACGTAAAACCCTCTTTTGTATAATTAAAGGGTAGTCTTTTTGAAAATCCCAATTTTTGTGGAAGTCAATCGCGGGATATATATGTAATAGCTTTTGGGCTATGTAAAGTAACTTGTAAATAGTTCTGATCTATAAAGAAGCATTTTAATATAAGAAAGTTTTTACTTTAAATTGCTTTGTTGTGTATGAGTTATTATTCAGTTATTTGACGACTAATAACGAAGTAAACAAATAAGTTATAACGAAACTTTATTTATTTAATCAGAAATGCCGCCAAGAATAAGACAACGTAACCAAGAGGCGGAATTGCATAATGATAACGAGGGGGGGTCCTAATAACCAAATGCAAGAGTTCGTTAATTTATTAACGGCTGCATTTAACCAAGCTGGGGGTAGAGCACCCGTAGGACCTAGGGTAGCCCGAACAACTACCTTTAAAGAATTTAAGAGTGTAGGTCCACCCAAATTTAAGGGAACAATGGACACAATGGAGGCCCAGACATGGGTCAAGGAAATAGAAAAGACGTTTGTTATTACAAACGTAGCTGAGGCGCAAAAGACCTCTTTTGCGACCTACATGATGAAGGGGGAAGCCAACTACTGGTGGGAGGCTCACCAGGGTGGGGCTGGAATAGGTGCTTGTTGCCTGGGAACAGTTTAAGAAGGTATTCTTCGAGAACTATTTCAATACTAGCATGCAAGGGAGGATGGAGATTAAGTTCCTAGAACTTAAACATGGGGATATGACTATTCCCCAATATGTGGCCAAATTCAATGAATTGGCAAGGTTTGCTCCACATCAAGTGGACACGGAGGAGAGGAAGGCTCGTACGTTTGAGCAGGGCCTAAAACCCTGGCTTTATTGTAGGATATCGGTTTTTCAGAGTGCTTCCTACGGGACCATTCTGGAAAAGGCGATAATAGCGGAGGGTGGTAGTGAGACGTTGACCCAATACCACAAGGATAGAAAGAATAAGAGTAAGGGAGAGGGAGGAAATAAGGTAGAGGTTGCCAGCGGTAGTGGCAATGTGCCTAAGAGGAAAAATTTTAACCCTGGGAATACTGGGGTGAAATAAGGGGATCCTAAACGTAGGAAGGAGGCATGCAAGACATGAGGCAAGACTCATCTGGGAGTCTGTCTGAAGGGGAAAATGGGTTGTTATAACTGTGGATAGGAGGGTCACATATCTCCCAATTATCATAATCCTAAGAAAAGTCGGGGCTGTTTTATTTATGGGTCGGTGGACCACATGGCAAGAAATTTCCTGAAAAAAGGGGCGGAGGGTAGTAAAGGTTCTAGTAGTGGAAATTTGGCCATTACTGTATCAACACAATCATTGGGTAGACCCTCAACCCGAACATTTAATATGACTATCCAAGATGCGATTGCATCATCGGATGTAGTAGCAGGTATCATTCCAGTCAACAAAATAAATGCTTACGTGTTATTTGACTCAGGTGCTACTTGTTCTTTTATAGCATGTCGATTTGCTAAGCAATTGGGATTAAATCCTGAAAAGTTAGAAATATCTTTAGACGTTAAGGTAGCAAACGAGGAGATAATTCCCATTGATCGCATTTATAGGAATTGTTTCGTAGATATCAAGGGTAATAGATTATCGGTAGATCTTTTACCGGTAAGGTTAAGGGAATTTGATGTGATTCTCGGTATGGATTAGTTAATTAACCATAGAGCAATAATAGATTGTCATAGAAAGAGTGTGAACTTAAGACTTTCTAAGAAACCTGAGGTGGTGTTTTATGGTAATAAATCACCGGGACGTTCTTGTTGTCTAACCATGACACAAGCTAGGAAGATGTTGAAGAAGGGGTGTAAGGGTTATCTGTGTCATGTGGTGGATACCCAAAGAGTGGGAACATCATTAGAACATATAGCAGTAGTTCAAGAGTTCGCGGATGTGTTTCCGGAGGAGTTACCCGGTATTCCGCCAGATAGGGATGTAGAATTCATGATTGATTTGTTGCCGGGTACGGCACCAATTTCAAAGGCACAATATAGGATGGCGCCAGTTGAGATGAAGGAGTTAATGGTTTAGTTACAGGAACTGTTAGATAGGAAGTATATTCAACCGAGTGTGTCTCCGTGGGGAGCATCAATATTATTTGTAAAGAAGATGGACGGATCATTGCGACTTTGTATCGACTATCAAGAGTTGAACAAGTTAACGATTAAGAATAAATACCCGTTGCCCAGGATCGATGATCTATTTGATCAGTTGAAAGGGGCAAAGTATTTTTTTAAGATAGATTTGTGCACGGGGTATCATCAACTGAAGGTGAGGAAGGAGGATGTACCTAAAATGGCGTTCAGAACTCGTTATGGGCATTACGAGTTTTTGGTTATGTCGTTTGGGTTGACAAATGTGCCAGCCACATTCATGGATATGATGAACAGAGTATTCAAACAATATTAGGACAATTTCATTGTAGTGTTCATTGATGATATTCTAGTCTATTCTAAGACGCCAGAAGATCATGATGAACATTTAAGAATAGTGTTGGAAACAATACGGGATGAGAAGTTGTATGCGAAATTCACTAAGTGTGAATTTTGGCTTGAACGAGTGCAGTTTTTAGGACATGTTATAGATAAAGATGGCATATCCGTAGATCCAGTGAAGGTGGAAGCGATAAATGATTGGGAGCAACCGAAAATGCCTACCGTGGTTAGGAGTTTTCTGGTGTTAACGGGATACTATAGAAGGTTCATTCAGGACTTTTCTAAAATAGCTACTCCGTTGAGGAATCTGACAAGGAAGTCGGTAAAGTATGTATGGACAGAAAAGTGTGAGCATAGTTTTCGAGAACTAAAAAGGAGGTTGAGTGAGGCACCTGTTGTGAGACCCCAAATTTTATGAATAAATATTTAATTTTCTCGAAATAATTTTTTAATATTATGGTGTGTGTTATAGTTGTGGGTAGTATTTATAAATTTTGAAAAGTATGCAAGTTGTTGTATAATATTCGATTGGTCGGGGAATATTCTTTTTGTCGGAGAATATCCGTACGACGGTACAATTATTGGTGGACCCCACAATGGAATTATTATCGGACTGAGAAAACGACAAAAATATTTTATGAAAATAACGGTTGAAGTTTTACCATTAACTGTTGAAACACCCGGTGTTAAAAGTACAGTAATTCGCGTGGTTGCATAGTAGCACACGGTGTTAATTATTGATGCTTACGTGATAAGTCACTCAGTTTTGTTGGTATTATTAATGTAATAATATAGAAAAGCTTTTTATATAAAATAGAATACTTTTATAAAGTTATTCTATAAATAAAATATATTATATTCTATTATGCATAGTGTTTGCATAGTGTTTTGCATAGTAAAATCTTTTTATATAAAATAGAATACTTTTATAAAGTTATTTTATAAATAGAATATATTATATTTTATTATGCATAGTGTTGCATAGTGTACTCAAGATAGTATTTTGCATAGTAAAATCTTTTTATATAAAACAGAATACTTTTATTAAGTTATTCGTTTTATTAGATTATAAATAGAATATATTATATTTTATTTAAAAGATTTTGCTTTAAATATGGACCGTCAGATTAAAGTAAATCAATCTGGACCGTTCATGAGTTAGTTACTATGCAGTCCATTTTTCTATAAATAGAAGCTCATTCCTTCATTATTTCTTATTTAATTCACTAAAAAAACTAGAGAGATAAACTATAGAGAGGTAGAAGAAAAGTATTCTGCTACTTCACTACTCATATATCCAGTACTCTTCTTTTTAAGGTAGGGAGTATTATTTCTTTTGTATTCATGAAGAGAACTTTTGTTATTCAATTCTTTATTATTCTGTTGGAATAACATGTATACGTGGGCTACCCTATACTTGGTGACATTCTTCTATTATTTCGTCTTTACTATTCTGTTGGAATATCCTGTCTGTGCGTTTTACGCCAAACCTGATTTCGTCTTTATTATTACATTTGAATATATCATCATGCATGCGTTTTACGTGGGACCGGTTACATCTTTTTATTATTATTACATTAGAATATCACATCGTGTGTTTTCTGTGGGACTGATTAAAATCCTTATTAATATTTTGTTGGAATAACTCATACATACTGAAGTACCACATGCAGGTGATTTACATTGTTATTTCATTCTTTATTATTACATTGGAACATCCTGTTGGTGCAATTTCTTTGACACGGTTCCGTTATTTAGTATTCTCATTGGAATAACTCATACATCTGGCACCGCATGCATGGTGATTTCTTTTGTTATTCCATTATTTATTATACTCAGTTGGTTAAAGTTTTGACTTCTATACTCCATGAAATTTGTGGAATATCCTTGATAATTGCGCTTCATCCAGTATCTTTTCATGGAAATATTCTTCTGAGCATTCTTGAATTTTACTCTATAAAACAGTATTATGTTGACAATTTGGACGTTATTGGTTCTTGGATAAATTAATTCTTGAACTTATTTTATTGAATTCTTATATCATTGTCATCATCCTCATGTTTATATATTTTTTTTTTGAAAGTCATCTGTGGCATGTAGTGCATAGATGGACTTGGTATGATTATGACCAGGGATTATTCGGTGTAATCATGACTGTAATGTTACAAATGATGCGGTAAAAGTCCTCATTGGCCCGTAGTGCATTAATGGACAGTTGTTGGCATGATCATGACCATTAATGAATACACAAATATTCTTGGCCCGTAGTGCATGGATAATTATGGTCGTGATACTAAAGAATATCCTTGGCTATAGTGCAGGGGTGATTCGATGATGTGGATTATTTATTAAGCTGAGTCCCAGCAATAAAAGTGATGAAAAACCTTTTGAATTATAAAAGATAGTAGATTTTATTCTCTACTTGACTCTTTTAATGGATTGTTTGTTTCGCTACAGTTAAACTTGATGTTTATTATATTGTATCAGTTTAACACAGTTTAAGGCTAATGATAATTTATTCTGTATTATCTTAGTCATAATATTTCTTACTGGACTAGTTGAGCTCACCCTTTTCTTTCACTGTTCTCTTCAGGAAATGAGAATATAGTTGGGACGAGTTGGGGAATGGAGTGATGGACCAGATGATAGTATTAGTAGTCCTCACTAATATGTGAAATAGTGTAATAATAATTGTAATAAGGACTCCTTTTGAGGTTGTATACTCTCTAGTAGATAATATTTGTATTCAAACTCATAGTTTTTATTTTGTCGTATTGTACACGACAGTTGTATTATCAAGTTGAATTTGAATTCTGTACCATGTATCTGGCGACTAAGAATAGGTGATGTATACCTATTTTGGGGGCGTCACACCTGTATTATCTTTACCAGATGATACGGGGAATTTTGTAGTTTATAGTGATGCTTCGCATAGAGGACTAGGTTGCGTGCTCATGCAGCATGGCTGTAACGCCCCCAAATTCAGGTACTTGAAACCCGAACTCGGTGCTTTACGATACCATTTCTATGAGCGAAAATAATACTAATAATAATAACAATAATATGAATATCAAACTTATCTTATATTTATCAAAGGCTAATCCAAAGTACGCAACCTTTACTACATTGTTTACATGATATATAATACATATCATTATCTTAATACAGTCTAATTATTACAAAAGATACCATTAAATATATTTTTTTTGCTTTCCTTTTTACTTGATCTTATCTGAACCTTTTGATTGATCATGCCTAGCTGAAAACATTTAAATTTAAAGCAAGAATGAGCATTTGGGTGCCCAGCAAATAATAATAATTATAAATATAATTAGTTATAAGAAATAAAGTTTTTCTTTGTACATCACTTCTACAACGAATTTTTAGTTGTAAAGTAAACTGAACCGATAATAATAACATAACAATTCTATCTCAAATTTTTGAAACTACGTATTGACTATATATATAGGGTAGTCGACATACTATGAACATTGTTTTAAATTTTTGATAAGGTTTAGCAGAACTTCATCCGCAAACCGTCATAACTTACGGGCACGAGGGTGTACATCCCATGGACCCTGTATTGATCAATACTACATTACAAGAACGATAGGACCGTTCACTCTGTCCGCCTTGGGCACATAAAAGTTTTCCCTTGATCGGGATGTTCATACTTAGTCTGGAATCCGAACCAAAACAATTTGATTGGATACAAAAAAGTTTTTATCATATTCAACGATATTTCGAAATCTGTGTCTAGCTGATCAATTAGCTTGGACGATATATATATATATATATATATATATATATATATATATATATATATATATATATATATCAACATGTGATTAAATACAATGATTATCCAAGTGGGGACACTTGTGTAACCATGTTTAGAAATTAATGAACAGAATATATATCTGAATTACCATATACTAACATGTTGATAAACAATGATCGGATATAGACTATATCACAATAGGGTTAATAATCTAGCATAATAATAATATAATTCTAAAACTTCTTACTCATGTCCATTTCATAAAGGAAATGCAAAGGTAAGATACTTGCCTGATGCGCTACTTACAATTTGCAACTTAGTTTTAACTTTTATATCGAAACCTATCATTAATAAGATCATTTGATCGATTAGAATAACATACTATAACACATAGTACTGGTTATTGCAGTCAGCACATAACCTAATCACATTGTCACACATATTCAACAGTCATTGAATCACAAACAAACATTAATCCAGTCAAAATATCTAAGTCCAGATCCATTTCTGAAATATGTCGGTCTATCGACGGCTTTATCGGGTAATTATCGAGTCTAAGACTCTATCCTGTAGTTCAATATCTGTAAGTATCGGTCATATTGGTTTTAAATGACTTATAATAATTTTTAAACATTTATTATAATTTATCATGAATTTTCAAACACTAGAATCATTATTAAATGATTTAAATATTGAATAACTCTATTATCATTAATATCTAATTAATGTTAAACCATTAATGAAACCATTGCCAAAATATTAAAGTTATTTATAATAACTTAAAATACTTTTAAAGCATTTATATTACCCTTAAATAATTTTTAAAACATTTAAAATTATTTTAAATAATTACCATTAATATTAAAGTATTAATGTATTATTTATCAAAATATTAAAAGTCCTTATTTATAACTTAAAATATTTTTATTTCATTTATTTCCTTTTTAAATGATTTTAAATAAATAAAACCATTATAAACTATTTATTTAATATAATTATTAAATAAATTTAATACCATTAATATTAAATTAATATCATTTATTAATGAAATTATCCTTTAAATATTAAAAGTTATATTTTATAACTTTAAATATCCTTAAACACTTTATTTTCATTTTAAATGATTTTTATAATTTTAAAATCATTTTAAAACTAATTTATTTAATATAATTATTAAATAATTCTAATATCATTAATAGTAAACAATTAATGAAATTTACCTTTAAATATTAAAATTTGTATTTTATAACTTCAAATATTTTTAAACTATTTATTTTCATTTAAAATGATTTTTATAATATTAAAATTATTTTAATTAATTAATTTAATTTAATTGTTAAATAAATCTAATATCATTAATATTAAATAATTACTATTTTTCATGGAAAAAAATATCAAAAGTTATATTTTATAACTTAAAATATTTTTATAATCTTTAAATCATTTTCTATAATTTTAAACCATTAATTCTATTTTTTATAATTTATTTAATGTATTTATTAAATAACTTAATTATTATTAATATTAATTTATTAATGAAATTTCATCACAAAATATTAAAAGTTACATTATAACTCAAAAATATTTTTAAACACTTTATTCTTATTTAAAATTATTTTATAACATTAAAATCATTTTTCTCCAATTTATTTAATACACTAATTAAATAAATTAAATATTATTAAAATTTAAATAATTATAAATATTAATGAAAAATATCCAAATAATTAAAAGTTATTTTCATAATTTAAAAATAATTTTAAAACTATTTTTGTAATTTTAGAATTTATTTTCTATTTTAATCATTTTCGAGAAAATTAGAAATTATAAATTAAATAATAAAAATCATTTATAGCCTATAGCGACGCTTTATGTCGCCTTAGGTGTTCTTGGCCTCAAGAACAACGACAAGTCCGTGTTCAAGGTGCCTGTTTGTCGCTTTTTGATTCTCGGTGTAAAAGCATTTTACGGGAAATCTTGTTTATCCATCTTGTAGTATTTATGTAACTCTACAAGTTACAACACTTAGTTTGGTCATACAACAAAATATCAAGACGATCTGGCAATCAAAACTCACTGTCAGACGTTACCTGGATTTTCTAGAAACCCAGGCAGTCCGAGCAGCCCTCTTGTAGCTCGATTAATTTAATGTTCTGGTCATTAAATAGTTGATTTATGGATTCATGCATATAGTACACATATCACAGAACATAAATACAACAACAAATAAGTCCAAAAACATCAACATCGCCAGATACATCTCAGTCAATGGTTGTCAGAAAGTGTGTTCTTCATGTTTCTGGAAATTCCAGAAAATACAATCGTGACCGAGTGACCTCGTTTGACCACCCACTACGTTTAATAAGTTGATGATTTAAGGGATCTAAAGGCCAAATGCTAAAGTCCAGATTATGTGACGCCGCCAAAATTAGGTATACGTCACCCATCTTGGGTCGCCACTTACATGGTACAGAATTTAAATACAACTTACTAATATAAGCGTAGGTATACAATACGACATAAAGCGTGAGTTTGAATACAAATATTGTCTACTAGATATTATACAAACTCAAAAGGAGTCCTCATTACAATTATTATCACACTATTTCACGTAATAGTGAGGACTACTAATGCTATCCTCTCGGACCATTACTCCAGTTCCCGACTCGTCCCAAATTTATATTCTCATTTTCAAGAGAACAGGTGAAAAAAGGGTGAGCTCAACTAGCCCAAAGAAGAAATATTATAACTAAGATAATGCGAGAATAAATTATCAATAGTCTTCAACAATGTTAAAGCGATAAAATACAATAGACAACCAATTTAACTACTGAATGAATATGCGATCCATTAAAAGAGTCAAGTAGAGAATAAAGTCTACTATCTTTTAGGTTTTAAAAGGTTTTCATCAATTTTTTATCATTTGAGACTCAAACTTAATAAATAAACCACCACATCTAATCATCCCCGCATACCACGGCCAAGGATTTTCATCAAATTATCAATGGTCATGACTATACCGAATCACCCCTGGTCATAATCATACCAAAAACTATCCATCACTGCATTACAGGCCACTGAGGACTTTTGTCACATCATTTATATCAATGATGTGACAAAATTATAAATTATAACTATCCATCACTGCATTACAGGCCACTGAGGACTTTTGTCACATCATTATTTAAATTATAAATATTTTTCATTAATATTTATAATTTAAATAATTATAAATATTAATGAAAAATATCCAAATAATTAAAAGTTATTTTTCATAATTTAAAAATACTTTTTAAAACTATTTTTGTAATTTTTAGAATTTATTTTCTATTTTTAATCATTTTTCAGAAAATTAGAAATTATAAATTAAATAATCCGTCGCTATAGCCTATAGCGACGCTTTATGTCGCCTTAGGTGTTCTTGGCCTCAAGAACACTGACAAGTCCGTGTTCAAGGTGCCCTGTTTGACCGCCTTTGATTCTCAGTGTAAAGCATTTCTGGGAAATCTTGTTTATCCATCTTGTAGTATTTATGTAACTCTACAAGTTACAACACTTAGTTTGGTCATACAACAAAATATCAAGACGATCTGGCAATCAAAACTCATCGCATCGGGACGTTACTCCGGATTTTCTAGAAACCGAGCGGTCGAAAGCGACCCTCTTGTAGCTCGATTAATTTAATGTTCTGGTCATTAAATAGTTGATTTATGGATTCATGCATATAGTACACATATCACGAACATAAATACAAACAACAAATAAGTCCAAAACATCAACATCGCCAGATACATCTCGATCAATGGTTGTCAGAAAGTGTGTTCTTCATGTTTCTGGAAATTCCAGAAAATACAATCGTGACCGAGTGACCTCGTTTGACCACCCACTACGTTTAATAAGTTGATGATTTAAGGGATCTAAAGGCCAAATGCTAAAGTCCAGATTATGTGACGCCGCCAAAATTAGGTATACGTCACCCATCTTGGGTCGCCACTTACATGGTACGTAATTTAAATACAACTTACTAATATAAGCGTAGGTAACAATACGACATAAAGCGTGAGTTTGAATACAAATATTGTCTACTAGATATTATACAAACTCAAAAGGAGTCCTCATTACAATTATTATCACACTATTTCACAGAATAGTGAGGACTACTAATGCTATCCTCTGGACCATTACTCCGTTCCCCGACTCGTCCCAGCTATATTCTCATTTCCTGAAGAGAACAGTGAAAAAAAGGGTGAGCTCAACTAGCCCAGTAAGAAATATTATAACTAAGATAATGCAGAATAAATTATCAATAGTCTTCAACAATGTTAAACTGATAAAATACAATAGACAACCAATTTAACTACAGCGGAATATGCAATCCATTAAAAGAGTCAAGTAGAGAATAAAGTCTACTATCTTTTAGGTTTTAAAAGGTTTTCATCAATTTTTATCGCTGAGACTCAGCTTAATAAATAAACCACCACATCTAATCATCCCTGTACCACGGTCAAGGATTTTCATCAAATTATCAATGGTCATGACTATCTATTAGAATCACCCCCGGTCATAATCATACCAAAACTATCCATCAACGCATTACATGTGCAACCGAGGACTTTTGTCACATCATTTATATCAAGCCGTGATTATACCGAATGATCCCTGGTCATAATCATACTAAGTTCATCTATGCACGTAAGCCAAAGATAACATAATATAACACGAGGATGATGACAATGACATCATAATTCAATAAAATAAGTTCAAGAATTATTTTATCCAGGAATTAGTAACGTCCAAATTGTCAACAAGATACTGTTTTGTAGAGTAAAATTCAAGAATGATCAGAAGAATATTTCCATGAAAAGATATTGGATGAAACGCAAATATCAAGGATATTATACTAATTTCATGGAGTATAGAAGTCAAAGTTTTAACCAACCTGGGTATAATAAAGAATGGAATAACAAAAGAAATCACCACGCATGCGATAGGCCGCATTGCAGAAAAGTTATTCAGCGAGAATAATAATAACGGAACTAGGTCGGGGTGAAATTCACTGCAAGCGAGGATGATCAAATGAATAATAAATCTTGAATAATAAACAATGGAACCGGTCAAGGTGTAAAACATATAGCAGGATATTCCAATGTAATAATAAAGAATGGAATAATAGAAGAAGATCACCAAGTATAGGGGATTCCGTGTATCTGAGTTATTCCAATGAATAAATAAGAATGGAATAATATAAGGATTTCACCAAGTATAGTATGTCTGGCGTATCAAAAGTTATGTATAGGGTATGCCACTTTTACAAAGTTATTCCAGCAGAATAATAATGAATGGATTAATGAAGTTCTCTTCATGAATAAGAAAGAATAACACCCCTTACGGGTACAACAAATAATATCCCTTACCTTAGAAGAACCTGAATATTGGAAAAGTGAAGTAGCGAATACTTTTTCTTTCTCTATAGTTTCTCTCTAGAGAGTTTCAATTGAATTCGTAAGAAATAATGAAGGAATGAGCTTTCTATTTATAGAAAAGCGAGGGTGGCTCTTGGTCTTAACGAAGGGTCAAAATGACTCTTGGTAATATTGAAGAGACAACTACTATTTCATGAAGGGTAATTAATCCTTGGAACAGAAGAGGCAATTTACTCTTGGTAATATTGAAGGGACAACTACTATTTGCTTTGAAGGGGTAATTACTATTGTGAAGGTAATTACTATTGACGAAGGTAATTACTATTCACAAAGGTAATTACTATTGACGAAGGTAATTACTATTCACAAAGGTAATTACTATTCACAAAGGTAATTACTATCGACGAAGAGATTCTTAGATGATGACATATGGGCCCCCATAAAATAATCAAACTTACCACAAACGTCTCATAATGGACTCTTTATATACATCAAGGATTGAATAAATATTACCACAAATCATTTTATTTTTAATCAACACATTTTAATCTTTCAACAATTATTAATCATTTATAACTTGTCGTCTCACATATTATATGATGATAATCTTGTGACAATAATTGAATCAATAATATAAGAGATATGATGCGAAATTCTTGTAGCAATAATTGAGTATAGCTAAGTGACTTCTCACGTAAGCATCAATAATCAATACCGTGTGCTACTATGCAACCACGCGTATTACTGTACTTTTACCACCGGATAGTTCAACAGTTTTAACGGTAACACCTCTGCCGTTATTTTTATAGAAAGATAATTTTGTCATTTTCTAACTTCCGTTGTGGGGTCCACCACTAATTGAGCCGTCGTACGAATATTCCCCCAACCAAACGAATATTTTATAACAACTTGCTTACTTTGCAAAATTTATAAATATTACCCACAACTATAACATTATATCAAATTTATTCCATAATATTCAAAAATAATATTTATAGAAAATTCATCTTTATTTATAAAAGCTGGGGTCTTACAGATTACATGCTACAATCTAGTTAGAAAAACAACATCAAAACGTAAATCACCTGACATAAATTGGCCTTCAAAGATCTTGTCAGACATTGAAATCCCATTTCTGGGCTACCCAGAATCTGACTGGTCATGCTCGGTCAACGGGATTTGACCGTTTATAAAATGAAATCTAGACATCATTCAGCCTTGATTCAAGTTTCAGAATAAAGACCACATATCAGACTACATATCCAAAATATAAAACAACCAAAAACATAAACAGAGAAAGATCTACAGCCTCTGACATTCATTGTCAGAACACAAAATAAAATTTTTCCAGATTTTGTAAAATGCTAGATCTGAGCCTATAGATGTTATGGATCTAACATCTATCTACCCAGATCATCATTATATACTATAAACAACATATTTTAACACTTAATCATAACATTTAACATAGCATCAAAAGTCAAATTTTCAAGTTAGGGTTTATACTTCACTTTAAAAAATCTTTGATCCTAGCTTCTGATTTGTTAGTGGATTTCGTGGGGCTAATTTTGTGATTGAAAAACTAAAAGAATTTTGGAGGTGTGGGGCTTGAGAGAGTTAGGTTGAGTGTTGTGCACAAAATGAGCAAAAATGTGGTTTTCTCTCTCTCTTGATCTATTTATTGAAAGTTGTAATGATCATAGCTGAGATATGTGACTTGTTGCTGTGAATTTTAAGCACATGGGGTGGTTGGATTTGGTCACCAACTTCACCTAATGTCAAACCCTACTTGCTAACTTCAATAATGCACACAAGGGCAATATAGTCTTTTGATTTTCCAATTTAATGGCACTTTGGTCACTTGGCAAACCCTTAGGGTTTGACCCTTAGGGTTTAACCCTAAGGTTTTTCAAAAAAATTAGTTTTCTAGAATTTCATTTAGGGTTTAAAAATAAAATAAAAATTAACTTTCTAATTTTTGAAAATTAGGGTTTCCTAATTATGTTTAATTTTCTAATTACATCATACATGAACATTATGGTTTTAATGTCCACTAATTATAATTAACCTTGCCAATTTAACAATTAGGGCTCTAATTTGATAATTAGGGTTACTAATTTTAAAAATTAGGGCTTACAACTATTATTTAGGGTTTTCTAAAATTAGGGTTTTTAATAGAAAATTAGGGTTTTACAAATACTTAGGGTTTCTTGATATTATTAGGTTTCCCCAAATTATAAATTAAGGTTTCCTAATTAACATAATAATTTACTAAAATAATAATTAGGGTTACGATTTTAATAATTAGAGTTTCAAATTGGAAATTAGGGTTTTTAATTTACAATTAGGGTTTCTAGACAATAATTAGGGTTTACCTAATTAGCATAATATAATAATGGTTATACATCACGTACAGCCATTTCCTATCCACCACAAACTACGGTTTGGGTTTCAAGTTAAGGTTTAACGAATTAATGCTACCGTTTTGACATGCCCCAACATAATTGACCAACCATTATACGTATGCGTTCATACAAAGACATATTATAGCATTGAAAATCAAAATATAATTAATATTATATTATTATTCTCATTCCTTCATCCATATCCAAAATTAGGTTTTATTAAAATAATACTTGAATTTTCATGCTACCTTAAAAGCTTTTTTCACACATTATCCTTACACACATAACATGCATACTTATAACATGAAATATAATTAATATTATATTATTATCCTCTTTCCTTATTCCAAACCCGTAATTAGGGTTTGGATTCCATATCGATTTAATATTCATATCGCCCTTATTATGTAAAAATAATTAACTTAATTAATCTAAAATAAATTTATATAATAAAATATTTATTATAATAATTCTAATAATTGTTTTACATACTATTTAAATAATATAATGATCATATTTTCATGGAAAATAATTAATAAAAATATTTATATTATAAAATCAATTATTATAAGAATATAATTTATAATGATCAATAATTTTAAAATAAAATTATTTGTAAACATTCATGTAATAAATATATTTTTATTTATTACATAATTACATACGCTTTATCTTTAACAAATCCTCATCTTTTTTCAAAAACAAATTATACATAAAATTTCTAATTTAATTTTATAGAAAATATCAAGTTGTTACATTCACCCTCCCTTATAAAGATTCCGTCCCCAGGATCACCGTTTTAAAACCTATACATACCAGGGTACATAACATACACAATCATTGCGATTAGATCTCGATTATAATTGATCGAACCGATCTTTAACTATTCAGCATAAAGCTTATCTATCTAATTAAATGGAAAATTTATTTCTAATAGAACTCAATTTCCTCCTTCAAAATATCTTTATAAAGTAATGTACTATATATAAGAAAATAAATTTTGTTCGAATATTACCTGGAGTTGCATCCCCAACTGCTACCGAATCCTGGACAGTCAAGTTGAAGACTCTAGCGGTAGATTCTGTTGGTTCGTTCGTTGAAGTTGGTCTCGTTGTCGCCAGCGTCCCACTACTTTTCTCCCGTACTTACGCTTCTACCTCCATTCTCCTTTTCGAACAGTACTTCACCTTATGCTCCGTTGATCCTCTAAATCATGGCAGTAGGACCGCCTTGAAGTCTTTGAAGTTCGCTAATTGATTATCTGGCTGATTTCTCGCGGCTGGTATTCCTTTCTGCATAGCTTGATCGTCCATATTTGCAGAATTCTGTATCGGGTTTGGTTATCCTCTAGCTTTGTTAACCAGTTCTTCTATCCTTGGGTTTCGTTTTTGTCTTGGCGGCATTATCATAAATTATTCTTTATTAACTTACATTCTAAGCCTTATCGTATACGCTTAACATATAATACGAAATTTTCTATTCAAATAATCATGCACTCAAAATATTAGCTTTTAAAAACTTGGTTTACTGTATTAACCAGTGTTCAGATAAATATCTACTATCTTTATATCAACTTATTTTGTTAATCCCACATAGATTCATATTCATAACACTTGACATACCGTAGCACATACCGCTTTAAACATCAGTTATTCCTTTATGACACACAAGTCAGGAATCCCTGCCACAACTTATACAAAATTTGAAAAATATTACCTTATACAAACATACCTATCATATACATAACATAGAATCATACATACTAAAGTAATACTAATACTACTTATTTCTTACGCCTTCACTAAGGATCATTTACCTAGTATTCTATATAGTCTCATTATCCTCAATAATCCATTCATGCCTAACTATACCTAGTTCATCAAAATTATCACATAATTGAGTTTAAGAACTCATCATAAACATATGAGTTTAAGAACTCAACATTGACCACATATTCTTTAACTATACTCTACCTATCAGTTATACTATTTGTTCTGGGTCCGATACTATACTTTCCAAAATAACCACCTCATTGAGGTAGCTTTCAATGTGAGCCTCTATTTCAGCTATTGGCTTTGATATTGGCTTGGTCATGGAGATCTGCTTTTTCTTTATGACCTGAGGGTATCCTAATCCTTATTCCACATAACATATATACACTAACTATCTTGATTAACAAAGAATATATACACACAGCAAATAATAGTTTTTTTTTAATACGTTATCTTTTATTTTGTTTGACAATGAATTTATTCAATTCATCTCCTTATAAGCTCTTTATGAGTTATTTATATTTTCAACGTTTTCCTCTGTTCCAAGGTTATAGCCTAAGGTCTAGCCCACCTAAGGTTTTTAACCCTAAAGCTCTGATACCATGATGTAACTTTCATGGTGCTTCCAATCATAGCACCTTACAAGGGTACCTATCAGCTTGCAACCGACTGAATCAGTGTCCCCTACGGAGAGTCTGGCTTCGGTGCATTCCACATAAGGAAGTCACTAGCAAGAGGCTCGGGGCTCTTCGCAAATTCATGATTATAGCTCTGATACCATGATGTAACGGCCCCAAATTCAAGTACTTGAAACCCGAACTCGGTGCTTTACGATACCATTTCTATGAGCGGAAATAATACTACTAATAATAATAATAATAATATGAATATCAAACTTATCTTACATTTATCAGAGTCTAATCCCAAGTACGCAACCTTTACTACATTCTTTACATGATATATAATACATATCATTATCTTAATACAATCTAATTATTACAAAAGATACCATTAAACATATTCTTTTTTCTTTCCTTTTCACTTGATCTTGTCTGAACCTTTGGATTGATCATGCCTAGCTGAAAACATTTAAATTTAAAGCAAGAATGAGCATTTGGGTGCCCAGCAAGTAATAACAATTATAAATACAATTAGCTGTAAGAAATAAATATTTTCTTTGTACATCACTTCTACAACGAATTTATAGTTGTGAAGTAAACTGAACCGATAATAATAACATAACAATTCTAACTTGAAACTACGTATTGTCTATATATATAGGGTAGTCGACATACTATGAACATTGTTTTAAATTTTCGATAAGGTTTAGCAGAACTTCATCCGCAAATCGTCATAACTTACGGGCACGAGGGTGTACATCTCATGGACCCTGTATTGATCAATACTACATTACAAGAACGATAGGACCGTTCACTCTGTCTGCCTTGGGTGCATAAAAGTTTTCCCTTGATCGGGATGTTCATACTTAATCTGAAATCCGAACCAAAACAATTTGATTGGATATAAAAAGGTTTTTATCATATTCAACGATATTTTGAAATCTGTGTCTAGCTGATCAATTAGCTTGGACGTGTGTGTATATATATATATATATATATATATATATATATATATATATATATCAATATGTGATTAAATACAATGATTATCCAAGTGGGGACACTCGTGTAACCATGTTTAAAAATTAACGAACAGAATATATATCTGAATTACCATATACTAACATGTTGATAAACAATGATCGGATATAGAATATATCATAATACGGTTAATAATCTAGTATAATAATAATATAATTCTTAAACTTCTTACTCATGTCCATTGCATAAAGGAATTGCAAAGGTAAGATACTTGCCTGATGCGCTGCTTACAATTTGTAACCTAGTTTTATCTTTTATATCGAAAACTATCATTAATAAGATCATTTGATTGATTAGAATAACATACTATAACGCATAGTACTGCTTATTGCAGTCAGCACATAACCTAATCCCATTGTCACACATATTCAACAGTCATTGAATCAACAACAAACATTAATACAGTCAAAATATCTAAGTCCAGATCAATTTAAATACATTATAGATTTCACCAAGCGGCTTTATTATTTGTAATTATAAAGTCCGAGACTTTATCCCGTAGTTCAATATCTATAAGTATCGGTCATATTATTTTTAAATGACATATAATAATTTTTAAACATTTATTATAATTTATCATGAATTTTCAAACAACGGAATCATTATTAAATTATTTAAATATTGAATAACTCTATTATCATTAATATCTAATTAATGTTAAACCATTAATTAAACCATTGCCAAAATATTAAAGTTATTTATAATAACTTAAAATACTTTTAAAGTATTTATATTACCCTTAAATGATTTTTAAAATATTTAAAATTATTTTTAAATAATTACCATTAATATTAAAGTATTATCTTGTATTATTTATCAAAATATTAAAAGTCCTTGTTTATAACTTAAAATATTTTTATTTCATTTATTTCCTTTTAAATGATTTTAAATAAATAAAACCATTTTAAACTATTTATTTAATATAATTATTAAATAAATTTAATACCATTAATATTAAATTAATATCATTTATTAATGAAATTATCCTTTAAATATTAAAAGTTATATTTTATAACTTTAAATATCCTTAAACACTTTATTTTCATTTTAAATGATTTTTATAATATTAAAATCATTTTTAAACTAATTTATTTAATATAATTATTAAATAATTCTAATATCATTAATAGTAAATAATTAATGAAATATACCTTTAAATATTAAAAGTTATATTTTATAACTTAAATATTTTTAAACTATTTATTTTCATTTAAAATGATTTTTATAATATTAAAATCATTTTTAATTAATTTATTTAACTTAATTGTTAAATAAATCTAATATCATTAATATTAAATAATTACTATTTTTCATGAAAAAAATATCAAAAGTTATATTTTATAACTTAAAATATTTTTATAATCTTTAAATCATTTTTCTTTAATTTTAAACCATTAATTCTATTTTTCATAATTTATTTAATGTATTTATTAAATAACTTAATTATCATTATTATTAATTTATTAATGAAATTTCATCACAAAATGTTAAAATTTACATTATAACTCAAAAATATTTTTAAACACTTTATTCTTATTTAAAATGATTTTTATAACATTAAAATCATTTTTCTCCAATTTATTTAATACACTAATTAAATAAATTAAATATCATTAGTATTCAAATAATTAAAAATATTAATGAAAAATATCCCAAATAATTAAAAGTTATTTTTCATAATTTAAAAATAATTTTTAAAACCATTTTTGTAATTTTTAGAATTTATTTTCTATTTTTAATCATTTTTCGAAAAATCAGAAAATAGAAATTAAATAATTTGTCGCTATAGCCTATAGCGACGCTTTCTATCGCCTTAGGTGTTCTTGGCCTCAAGAACACTGACAAGTCCGTGTTCAAGGTGCCCTGTTTGACCGCCTTTGATTCTCAGTGTAAAGTGTTTCTGGGAAATCTTGTTTATCCATCTTGTAGTATTTATGTAACTCTACAAGTTACAACACTTAGTTTGGTCATACAACAAAATATCAAGATGATCTGGCAATCAAAACTCACTGTCAGACGTTACCTGGGTTTTCCAGAAACCCAGGCAGTCCGAGCAGCCCTCTTGTAGCTCGATTAATTTAATGTTATGGTCATTAGATAGTTGATTTATGGATTCATACATATAGTACACATATCACAGAACATAAATACAACAAAAAATAAGTCCAAAAACATCAACATCGCCAAATACATCTCGTTCAATGGCTGTCAGAATGTGTGTTCTTCATGTTTCTGGAAATTCCAGAAAATGCAATCGTGACCGAGTGACCTGGTTTGACCACTCACAACGTTCAATAAATTGATGATTTAAGGGATCTAAAGGCCAAATGCTAAAGTCTAGATTACATGCTACAATCTAGTTAGAAAAAAAACATCAAAACGTAAATCACCTGACAGAAATTGGCATTCAAAGATCTTGTCAGACACTGAAATCCCATTTCTGGGTTACCCAGAATCTGACTGGTCATGCCCGGTCAACGGGTTTTGACCATTTATAAAATGAAATCTAGACATCATTCAGCCTTGATTCAAGTTTCAGAATAAAGACCACATATCAAACTACATATTCAAAACATAAAACAACCAAAAACATAAACAGAGAAAGATCTACAACCTCTGATATTCATTATCAGAACACAAAATAAAGATTTTCCAGATTTTGTAAAATGCTAGATCTGAGCCTATAGTTGTTATGGATCTAACATCTATCAACCCAGATCATCATTATATACTATAAACAACATATTTTAACACTTCATCATAAAATTTAACATAGCATCAAAAGTCAGATTTTCAAGTTAGGGTTTATACCTCACTTTGAAAAATCTTTGATTCTAGCTTCTGATTTGTTAGTGGATTTCTTGGGGCTGATTTTGTGACTGAAAAACTAAAAGAATTTTGGAGGTGTGGGGCTTGAGATAGTTAGGTTGAGTGTTGTGCACAAAATGAGCAAAAATGCTTTCTCTCTCTCTTGATCTATTTATATAAAGTTGTAATGATCATGGCTGAGATATGTGACTTGTTGCTGTGAATTTTAAGCACATGGGGTGGTTGGATTTGGTCACCAACTTCACCTAATGTCAAACCCTACTTGCTAGCTTCAATAATACACACAAGGGCAATATAGTCTTTTGATTTTCCAATTTAATGGCACTTTGGTCACTTGGCAACCCCTTAGGGTTTGACCCTTAGGGTTTAACCCTAAGATTTTTCCAAAAATTTAGTTTTCTAGAATTTCATTCAGGGTTTAAAAATAAAATAAAAATTAACTTTCTAATTTTTGAAAATTAGGGTTTCCTAATTATGTGTAATTTTCTAATTACATCATACATGAACATTAAGGTTTTAATGTCCACTAATTATAATTAACCTTGCCAATTTAGCAATTAGGGCTCTAATTTGATAATTAGGGTTACTAATTTTAAAAATTAGGGCTTACAATAATTATTTAGGGTTTTCCAAAATTAGGATTTTTAATAGAAAATTAGGGTTTTACAAATACTTAGGATTTCTTGATATTATTAGGTTTCCCAAAATTATAAATTAGGGTTTCCTAATTAACATAATAATTTTCTAAAATAATAATTAGGGTTACGATTTTAATAATTAGGGTTTTAAATTGGAAATTAGGGTTTTTAATTTAGAATTAGGGTTTCTAGACAATAATTATGGTTTACCTAATTAGCATAATATAATTGCGGTTATAAATCACGTACCACCATTTCCTATCCACCACAAACTACGGTTTGAGTTTCAAGTTAAGGTTTAACAAATTAATGCTACTATTTTGACATGCCCCAACATAATTGACCAACCATTATTTGTGCGTTCATACAGTACATATTATAGCATTGAAAAATCAAAATATAATTAATATTATATTATTATTCTCATTCCTTAATCCATATCCAAAATTAGGGGTTTATTAAAATAATACTTGGATTTTTCGTGCTACCTTAAAACTGTTTCACACATTATCCTTACACACATAACATACATGCTTATAATACTGAAATATAATTAATATTATATTATTATCCTCTTTCCTTATTCCAAACCCAGAATTAGGGTTTGGATTCCATATCTGATTTAATATTCATATACGCCATTATTAAGTTAAAATAATTAACTTAATTAATCTGAAATAAATTCATATAATAAAATATTTATTATAATAATTCTAATAATCGTTTCACATATTATAATAATCCTCATCTTTTTTTTAAAAAAAATTATACGCAAAATTTCTGATTTAATTTTATAGAAAATATCGGGTTGTTACAATGGCAAGGTCATAGCGTATGCATCACGTCAGTTAAAGGATTATGAGAAAGTCTATCCTGCTCATGACCTAGAATTGGAAACTGTAGTTTTTGCCTTAAAAATATGGAGACATTATTTATACGGGGAGAAGTGTGAGATATGCACGGACGATAAAAGTCTGAAATATATCTTCACACAGAAGGAGTTGAATATTAGGCAGAGAAGGTGGTTAGAATTGATAAAAGATTATGGCTGTGATATCTTATATCATCCGGGGAAGGCGAATGTAGTAGCCGGCGCGTTAAGTCGAAAGGGTAGGGAAAAGCTATCAATGTTAACGACTCAGAATGAGTTAATAACAGAGATGGCCAGGATGGAATTAGAAGTTAAGTTGCCAAGGGAAACAGAAGAGATGTTATTTTCAATAGAGACTCGACCAACGATAGTGGAACGGGTTAAGGAAGTACAGATTAGTACTGAAGAATGCGAGCATGTGAAAAAGATAATGAAGGATGACGTGAAGACTAAGTATAACCTTGATAAAGAAGGTTTACTTCGTTTTGAAGGAAGAATTTGGGTTCCAAATAATTTCGAGTTGAAAGAAGAGATTATGTGTGAGGCCCATAGTTCGAGGTACTCGATACATCCTGGTAGTACTAAGATGTATCAAGACCTTCGTCAGAACTTTTTTTGGCCAAACAGAAAAAGGGAGATTGCAGAATACGTTAGTAAGTGCTTAACTTGTCAGAAAGTTAAGGCTGAACACCAAAGACCGAGTGAGTTATTTCATCCACTGGAGATTCCGGAGTGGAAATGGGAGCATTTTACCATGGACTTTGTGGTGGGACTTCCAACGATGAGAAAAGGATACGATGCTATTTGGGTAATAGTGGATCGGTTAACTAAATCGGCTCATTTTCTACCAAAAGGAGTTAGGTATAACTTAGAGCAGTTAGCTAAGCTTTATGTTAAAGAAATCATTTCTAGACATGGAGTACCTATTTCGATCGTGTCTGATCGTGATCCACGATTCACGTCGAACTTTTGGAGGAGTTTGCCAGAGTAAATGGGAGCGCATTTGAGATTGAGTACGGCGTATCATCCACAGATGGATGGACAAAGTGAACGGACAATTCAAATGCTAGAAGATATGTTAAGATCTTGCGTTATTGATTTCAAGGGAAGTTGGGACGAACATCTACCTTTGGTAGAATTCGCTTACAACAATAGTTTTCACGCTAGTATAGGCATGCCGCCTTACGAAGCGTTGTATGGGAGGAAATGTAAAACACGACTTTGCTGGGTTGAAGTAGGTGAACGTCGAATGTTGGGACCTAAAATGGTACAATAAATGGCAGACATGGTTGAGCTAATACAAACTCGATTGGTAGCAGCTCAAGATAGACAAAGGAAATATGCAGATCCTCATCAAGAGAAGAGGGAGTTTGAAGTAGGTTCATATGTTTTTCTAAAAGTATCGCCCTGGAAAGGGAAGATACGTTTTGGAAAGAAAGGGAAGTTAAGTCCAAGGTTTGTAGGACCTTTTGAGATTTTACGAAGGGTAGGAGAGGTAGCTTATGAAGTAGCCTTTCCTCCAGAAATGGACAGAATACACAATGTGTTTCACGTGTCTGTGTTGCGTCCTTATAAACCGGACTACAAGCACGTAGTAGAGTATGAATCTATTCAAGTAGAAAAAGACTTAACGTATGAAGAACTTCCGATTTAGATTATTGATATGAAGGAACAAGTCTTGAGAAATAAAGTAATACCTTCAGTAAAGGTAATTTGGAGTAACCACGATGCTGAAGAAGCAACGTGGGAGCTCGAGAGTAAAATGAAGGAAAAGTTTCCTCATTTGTTTATGTAAGAATAGCGAGATTCTGGGGACAGGATCCTTATAAGGAGGGAAGAATGTAACGCCCGAGAATTTCGTATTTTTAATGAATTGAATTTTTATTTAATTATGTTAATTAAATGAATTTAATTGGTTTATTATGTGAATAAGATGTTCGAAGGTCGTTCGATGACCTAGAATATACGAATGTGGTTAGTATTCTGGCTTTGCGTTAGGATTAGTTGTTGAGAATTATCAAGACGAAAACGAAGGTGTTCCGAGAATGTTTATGTAAAAACACTATTCATTTGATTTCGTTCGGAGCTAGGGTTTGAAATTTCGAGAAACGTGTAATGATAGAATATGAAGATATTATGGAATATCCAATAATATTTCCGTTATGGCAAACGAAGTTTTCGCCTGCAGACTTAAAACCTAAGGGTTTGTGAAAGGGGTTTTCGAAAGGGAAAATGCAATGCATATAGTCATTTTGATGATTATACATATGAGATACGAGTATTATATTAGTAAAAAGATGAGTATGGTATGAAGAATAGTACGATGTATAATACGAAGATCGTATGAGTATTAGACGAAGAGAATACGGGAGTTATACGCATAGAATACGAGACGTATTAATGGAGTATGAGTAAAGAATTTTGGTATAATTCAATTGGACTTAAACCAATTGCAAGCCCAATGAATTATATAAGCAAGCCCAATAAATTATATAAGTAATCCTATGTGTGGGAAATGAAGCAAAGGTTGATACATTAGCCATAGAAACTTAACTTATAGTTTAGCAATGCCTACGGGCAAATCTATTAAGTCAATAAGTTGTTATTGTATTCCAGTTCGCGTTAGAAACATTATTTTCATTTTATTGTTGGACAATGAAATCTTTGGTATTATAATTAAGAACAATTGTTGTTCTATTTATAATATTAATGTTTTGTATAGAACTGAAATATTACTTAATGGATTTGGTGTACTTGACTTACGTGAAAATAAATTTTGCAAATTGAACAAACTAGTATAAGAAATGGAGATGATCATTCAAAGAGTTGAGTGTGTGTATTTGCTGAAATACAAGTATGAATTATTGGAAAGGTTCAAAGAATTCAGAAGTGAAACAAATTGGCAAAGTATTAGGATTCTTTTATCTGATCAAGGAAGGAATACTTGTGCAATAAGTTTCTAGATCATCTCAAATGGTTTTCTCACAATGGACGCCTCCTGATACACAATAATTGATTGATGTATCTGAAAGGAAAAATCGTACCTTATTGGACATGGTGCGGTCCATAATGATTTTACCGATATTTCAGTATCCTTTTGGGATAATGTCCTAGAAATGGCTGTATATCTACGAAAAAGGTAACCTCAAAATCCTGCCACAAGACTCCATAAAAGTTATAGAGAGGAAGGACTCCTAATCTTAAATATGTTAAGATAAGGGGTTGTCCAACTTATGTGAAAAGGTTTCAAAGGATAAGCTTGGGACAAGATTTGACAAGTACAGATTTGTGGGACATCCTAAAGTAAGTTTAGGGTATATGTTCTATAATCCTACTTAGAAAAATGTGTTTGTTACGAAACACGCTACCTTCTAAGATAAAGGTGTTTATCATTGAAGGGGCTAGTGGGAGGATAAAAGAATCTTGAAGAGTTCAAGAACCACAAAACACTATAAGTCAAATAAGAGGAACCTGTAGATAGACCTATTGTACCACAACCGAATCATAAATCTGGAATCGTACCGAAGATACCTAGAAGGTATTGATTCATCATAAATGATGATGATGAGGTACACATCATAGAAGATGATAATCCAGTTACATACGATGAAGTAAGAGTTGTAAACACTCAGAGAAATGGATTGAAGCAAGCTTCTCAAATATGGAATATTTGTTTTGATGAGACAATCAAAAGAGTTTGATTTTATCAATAACAAGAATAAACCTAGTGTGTACAAAAGAGTCAGTGGGAGCGTCGTGACATTCCTATTATTATATGTTGATATTCTACGGATAAGGAATAACAAGTCAATACTACAATCAGTAAAGATAAAGTTGTCTAAACATTCCTCCATGAATAATTTGGGAAGAGTATCTTCATTGGGGATACAAATCTATATAGATAGATTTAAAAGGATGCTCGACTTAACCCAAAGAAAGTATATTCATTTGATGCTAAAGTCGTTTACCATGGCAAACTCTAAGAGATGTCTCATGTTGATGAGACATGGAGTGTATCTCTCTTAATAGCCCCAAAGACTCCAAAAAGAGAGATCGCATGAGTAACAATCATGTATACAATAAAATGTACGAGACCTGATGTTGATCAGTCATATTCTAGAGAGGTTCACTATGAGTTAGTGAAAAATATCTTAAAGTACTTAACCGGCACTAAGGATGTGATCATATTCATGGTGGGTCAGAATTAAAACTAGAGGGCTTAACAGACTCAAGTTTTTCAGACAGACCAAGACGACAGAAAATCCACTTTAAGGTAAAGCGTTACCTTAAACGGTGGTGCAGTGAATTGGAAAGGTTTCAAATAGTAGAGAGTTGCTAGTTTAGTGATAAAGACAAAGTATATAACTATAAATGAAGCTACAAGTTGATTGTTTGGATGAAAAGTTCATTACAGAACTAGGAATAGTTTACAAGTCTCATCTTGGATCTAAACATGTGTTGTGGCACTTTCATTTTATTATAAGAATCATTGAAAGATGGGAAATCACTATAGAGATAGTGAAATCTCAAGAACAACATTACATATCCATTAACTAAAGCTTATCCAACAGCAGGATAATCGTCACTTAGAGAAGAAGGGTATGAGATACCATGACGATTGGCTTTAAAGGTAAGTGGGATATTGAAAGAAAGTAGTATGCACACAAGCCAATCATGTTTGATGATAAAGCATATACTTTGTAACAATCTTATTCATTTATTAATAAAAAGTATTAATTATTAAAGGCTTTTAATTATCTACATGATGCTGTTTTATAATATGTGATAAACCCATAGTTTTAAGCAATGCTTTTAGAATAATGATGATGATCATTCTAATGAGATCTAAATTCTTAGAAAGCTTAAAACTAAAATAGTTCCCAATCATTGGATTACTAAATTGGGGATTAGTGAATCCGGATAGATTGGTACATACGTTGCTTGCTCATTGGATGAGGATGATTGATCTCATGATCATTTGTGTGGAGACACTAAAGCAAGTATGTAGGTGCTTATTAGAGAATAAGTTCACTGAACGTGGCTCGCTAAGATATACCTAATGGAGTTTTATTTGCCTCTCAATAGGATTTCCTGTAGTGATAGTAGTACAAGTAATCCTTAGACTTGAGATCATCATAGTATCTTGTTATGATGAGTTATACTTAGACTTATTCCTTAAGACCCTTAGGGTATATCAAAGGGTATGCTTGGGTATAATAAGTTGTACATGGAGATAATGTATGATCAATAAAGAATCTACCACTTCTAATAAAAGAAGAGAAATGTCCTATGTGATTCGATAAATGACAACCCAAGTAGTCCTTGGGCAATAAGGCGAATGAAATTAGAAAGGAGTTTCTAATTTGCATTATTTGGAGTTGTGCATTTAAGGATCGAAATACATATAATTAAATAAAATAAGACTCGACAAGTAATTCCATGTCTTATATTTAATTGGGACATTGTATGGTGGAAGGATTGAATTATGCAGTAACTATTTACTCAAAGGTTCTTTTTAATGATTAATGTTGAAATCTATATTATCTGGAAAGTCGTTGATCGCTAGGGAGGCTTATCCCTATTGTAGAATAAATATTATTTAAATAAATTAATTGTTTAATTTATTTATTTAAATAAGATTAGAATTGTTTCTAATTGATTTATTCACAATAGGTTTAATATGGAGAACCTAAAGGGTCACACCATAAAAGGAAGAATAATTATTTAAGAAGTTAATGGCATAATCGTAATAATATGTTAAGTATATTTAATTTAATCTATGGTGATAGAATAAATTAAATAGCTTAATATTTATTATTTAATATTTTAAAACATTAAATATAAATTAATAAGAGGAGTCTTATTAATATTATTACAATTATTATTATTTTAATTTCTAAAGAGTTTAGGAATTAATTTAATATAAGTACTCTCATTTATTCCTAATAGGATTAGGAGGCAAAATTAGTTAAAGGAGTTTAATTAATTATCCCTAATAAGATTAGGGAGCCCAATTAATTAAATGAATTTAATTAAATAAATAATACCTTATTTTAATTAAATAGGGTTACCTAATATCTTTATAAGAGGGGTCTTATATCAGATATCATAAACACGTGATTCTAATTGTTGGAGAGTACGTTCTCCTTTTCTATAGAAATAGTAAAACTAGGGTTTAGCCAACCACCCTTCTTCTTGAATATTTCTTCTTCCTTGGTGGATCACCTCTAGAGGCCAAACACTTGGGTGGCTAACGTTGATCAAAGGAAGGAACCAAACCCGGTGGATTCAAGTTGAACGTGAAAAAGATTAGAGGTGAACTTGTACCTGAGGAAGCTCGAATCTTCAAGGGTATGATTCTTGTTCTCCATATTTTTTGTTTAATTAATAATTGTACATAAAGGATGATCCAGGTATATGGTTTGTAAAATTTTTAAACTCTGATTTTTCATGTTTCCGCTTATTTTGTGCAATTTGATTGCGTTCATGAATATTACAAACCTAACAATTGTGGCCTGAATGGCAATATTAGTGGTTCTGGTGCATCCACCTTCAAAGGGTTTTCAACTCCTTTGAGCTTGATGAGTTGAATTGTAAGGGGTGTTGCATCAAGGTCTCCCTCAGAGGATATGACTGCTATGATTTCCCTCCATCGTTGTGATCCTGGAGGAAATGTATGTGTTGGGTAAATTCTAAATTACACACAACATACAAGTATATATGATCAACAAGTAATATAATGATAAGTAGACTATCGTTCCCACGGAGACAAGTATGAATATTAATCAATCAATTACCAGCTTTATATTATTTCAATTTTATTAAACTAATCGAATTAATTTTTGAAAATAAGGAAAAACTAATAAAATAAAAATCAACATAAATCAACACAACTAAGTACCACAAATTTCAATCAGATAATGGAGAATTAAGCCTACAACTTCACTTTAAGCTTCACTCAGATTATCACACTTCTTCTCAATTCAATTAAGTATCCTAGTTCATTAATCAAGAATATCAAAGTAGAATTTGTCATTTCTCCATGCATTAACACCATATTAACTTAAATCCACAATTGATAGAATTAAGACAAACACCATAATTAACTAGTTCACTATATCTCTATGTGAATTACAATTAATGAAGGTTTAAATTCCAAGTTCTTACACGATTACATGCGATGTTAGGTATATCTATATCCTAAATATACATCAATAATTCCACCAAACGCAGAAATCATTAACACGTGCTATTATGACTATGTCTATATTCATATCTTATCTCTCGAATCCATAAAATTCCACATAGAATCGGTGATCAAGCAATTCATAAATTAAACACAAATCACAACAGATGAACATAAGAAATTTAGTTCATAATTAATTAATTAAAAACCATGTAGATTAAAGAAATCATCATCCAAATTTACAGAAACAAAAATAAAGAAATAGATTAGTTTAAAACCACCATTCTTTGCTCTCAGCTCTGAAATCTTCGTGATATTGCTTCCTTGCTCTACTTCTCCACTATCTTCTATGAAATTAGGGCTCAAAAGTTGCAATTGATGGTTGAATGATTCAAGTCTGTATTCTTTCACATAAGTAACTATAAAAACTGATAGAAACGTGCCAATTCCAGTCCCAATGAAAGCCAATTACATTCTGTCCACGCCACTACAGTGATTGAATTGCACCAGAACACCTCTTTTCTATCCACGCCCGCCCCGACGGGGGTATTTATCCTTGGGAGTGCCTGCCGGGGTGGGGTGCTGATTTTCTTCCACGTGTACCCTTGCCCTGGCGAGGTCTTCTCTTTGTAATAAGCCCGCCCCGGCGGGATACTAGACTGCTAACTTCAATTTTCATTACTTTTCATGCACATTGCTGCCATATTGCCACCACCATGCCAAAGCTAACATGTAATAGAAACCTACACACAAAACAAACACAAACACGTAAAATGACACTAAAATAGATCGAATTAACATTGTTTAAGTCCAAATAGGAACCCGATTCGTAGGCATGAAACCCACTCATCAAACTCTACCAAACTTAAATCGTGCTAGTCCTCAAGCGCAAAAACATACAATGCAATGCAACTAACTATATGCCTACAAATCCAGCAGCAAGATAGAACAAAGTCTATTTATATGGCCCTAGAGAAATTACAATAGACATGATAGTATATCATACCAAGACAGATCAATAACTTCTGAATAAATCATCAAATCTTAATCTGTTATAACTGATATAGTGCGTGTGTGCTCAACAACCATGCAAACTGATGTAAAGTCAAATAAAACACATAATAAACCTCTTTAAAGGAATCATACAATGTAAAGTTAAGAAATCCAAAAATAAGCAAGATCCGACTAAAATCAAACAGTTACCAAATTCAAAGGTCAAAATGGGATACTTATGCTTTATTTACTCACATACGAGGGCTTTTCGCTCTTTTTCCTGTTTTTCACTTCGTTTTTTTTACTTTTTATTTTTCTCATGGCTATGAAATGTCTCGTCCTTTTAGGCATTTCAATGATACCCCTTAGCGAGCTTTCGACCAATGACTCCCAAACCGTCAGGCTTTAGGGCGCTAGGTGTAGAGACATCCCCTCGGGCATACTTACTAAAGTAACAAAGGCCACATAACTAGACTAGCCACGGTGTTTATTCAATTTTTTTCTTTCTTTTCCTTTCTCTTTTTTTAGTTTATATATTCCAAATTTTTCCCCAAACTTAGGTTCCTGTCTACTCTTAGTCATCTCTGCCTATTCATAACTTTCCTTCATTCAAACTAGCATTATCCTTAAGAGTTCCTTTATATATCAATTTAGACTCAGTCAGTCAACATAGTCGTTTCTTAATGTGATATCCTAATTATATCAGTTTCAAACAGATGAAGATCTAATTCATGACAAGAAATCACATCAAAGCCTTAACAATCAATACTATACTTGTCTACGCAATTCCAATCTCATCATTGGCCCAAAACAGACTTTGACACATCTAACCGTTGGAATCATGCAAATATAAACTAAATGCAATATAAACAATAAACTAACTACAAATTTTAAGATTTTTCAATTTTTTCAATTTTTTTATATAACTCATAAGAACAGAAACAAAAAAAACTATTTACAGTTCTAAACTAATATGCAAACAAAACTATATTAACTAACGATGCAACTACATGAATGCAAACTAACTGAAATGAAATAATGAATGAACAAACTAACTAACACAGAAAATCAATACATGACATAAAAACAAAACTAAAACTTAAACAAATAACTATACTCGCCCAAACTTAACACTTACAATGTCCTCATTGTAAAAATATTGCATTAAAGTAAAAGAGGACTTCCATGTATCATGCTAAGCCTGTGGTGGTGGTGGTGGTGGTGGTGGCTATGGAATAAGGAATGAAAACTCCTCCACATCAGAATCAGTAGGAGGGTACTGTGGCATTGGCTCAGGAACTGGAAACTAAAACTGGTCCGCAGCGGCTGGATTCAATCTTTGCAATGCCTCATTTAATGAAGCAAGGGAATTATTCATCGTGTTGAACATGTGATCCTATCTTACTGCCAGTCTCTTCATATTTCTATCTGCTTCTTTATCTCTCTCCTCTAGATGCCTCTAAAGACTACGGAACTGGGTACTAAACATATACTTGGTAGACCTACTACCCCCCGCAACTTCCTCGTCACCAGTCACCTCATCATCTCTGAACTTATCATCCTCCAAGGTATCCTATAGCGCCCCTAAATCCGGGTATCTTCCAACCTGACAGATGGTGCTATACTGTACATCATTCATACATTCATTCAATTGAAAAGTCTTAAAGAACGAACATAACTTCTATATATTTAAAGTAATATTTACATTTCCCAAGTTCTATACCCGTTACAAAGGTTCTTTGTCATAATATCAGTTAAATTACAACAATAGACCTATACTATTACAAGACAGCTTAGTAATCTGCCTTAGCTTTTCCCTTATCCTTTTTCGATCCTTGGGACGTTCAGTCTTAGCTGCATTCATATGGTTCAAGCAAGAGTGAGCATAACTAGCTCATCAAGTATAACAATTTAATAACAACATGCTTGACACATATAAATCATATATCTTCAATAACTGAACAATAGTTATGAAGTACTATTGATAATTCAAAATAGCACTTCATCTTTTCTTTCAAAATGTTTTACCATAACAACAGTATTTAGTAAAACATTCACTCCGGTCAGAGACCTCGAGTATTCATTCTTTATTGGAAAAGGACAACCCGGAAGCAAGTCTGTAAGCCCGATATTACTTACGAGCACTTCTAGGTGATCAGCCTATTGTACTCTATGTTGATCAACACTACATCCATTAAACGTATGCACGTTTAAGCATTTGGCAACCTCACGTGCCTGTCGTTTTACCGACAAAACATTTGTTTAACATTTCAGTCTTCTTTTGAAAACCATAACCAGTAGTTGACAAAAGATAGCAACATTTGATAATACATGAATAGATCATCAAGACATCAAGTCTAGCCAAAGGAATTGGCTTTAACTTCAACATACTTCAATTCATGCGAAAGAATACATGAATTTCCAAAAACTTGTTCAGATTGAACTGAGACAAGAGTTAGAATACTTGCCTTTAGCGTCCCGCCATGATATTTTAACTTTATGTTCAAGTCGTTCAAGTCTCTACAATACATGATCACATAGTGCCTTACATTAGGTCACATATAATCAAGTATGTATATGACTATATCATACCCTTTATTTCAATCTAATTGTGTATTAGATTCATTTACTATTCGTTCCAGTTTATCATTACCCTTGCATTTATATTCGACTAGGTTATTTCAACCTTTTCATTACATTCCTTAAGGTTTAACAAAGCATAAACAATGTTACATTACATTCCTTAATTTGTGTTTACTTCCTTTTCTTTGCTTTGTACTTAGAAACATTCATTACTATTTTTGTTCTGAGACTGGCGTTGTGGCACCATCTTTATACCTACATCTCGCGCTGTGGCGCGAGCTCTTAATATCATTGTCCCGGACCAGCAATTGTTGCACGAGTCCTTACTTAACGGGTCAACGCGCGCCACTCGCAGATTTTTAGTATGTTCATGAAATGGCCATTGCTGGCCACAATATGTACTTATAGTTCATTACTTTGCGAACTCTTGCTCCGTGTGCTCGATTCTTTGTTACCGCAGTGGCAGGTCTTTTCTTTATAACGGTAGAAATTCGGATCTTATTGTAAAATGATTTTATTAAATTAAATAATAATAAAATCATATTCCATATATGTTATCAAGATGGTTGTCATTGTATAACCTATTGATGTTAGAATCGTAGTATTTGAGCTACGTGGATGAATTAAAGTGTTTGAATTTCCAAGGCGAAAATAAAAGTTTTCAGAAATTTTCAAAAAAACCTTTGTTCATCGGTATTTGCTCGGGATATAATTTTGAGTTTAGAGAACTATGCAATGATAGAATAACAAGGTATGATGGATTATGTAATAAAAATCTAGTTATGGAAAATGTAATAATTAAGCTTGGACTTAGTTTATAAACATTAAGTAAAGTGAAGTGTTAAAGAATAATTAATAATTGTATAATACTTGGTATTATACAAGAGTAATGAAAACAAGTATAATATGAAGTATTATACGAGTTTATATGAAGGATGAAATACCGTATATAAATTTATATGAATTAGAATATTTAAAATAATACATCAACAATATGTATTAAGAAATGTTAATGGACTTGGATGATTGGTTAACAATTATATACAAGTCCAAGTGAATTAAATAGAGAAGCCCAACTATTAATTAATGAACCAACTAGTGGTTATTAATGAAAGCCCAAGGATTTATTTAATCCAAGCCCAAGCTAGAGTCCAATGAATTAATACCCATGGGGCAAAACCATATTAACATGGTTAATGTGTGATGACCAATATAAGTGGTGATCAAGATAAGTAATGACCAAGTAATGTGGTGACCAAGACTTTGAATTAATGACCAAGTTAAATGAGTAATGACCAAGCAAAGGATGGGTTTTAGTGGTTAACAAGTAATGAATAGTAAGGAGGTGGCTTAAGGAGGTGGGATGATTTAATGACCAATCTACCCTAACCTTGGAAAGTCTATAAATAGAGGAAGCTTACAAGCCATTTGTTGGTTGATCAAATAATCCAACACTTCTAAAGTGCTTAAGTGTTAGAGAGAATAAGCTACACATAAGTCATGCCATAAGTAAGAAGAAGAAGAAAGCTACCTTACCAAGACTTCAAAAGAGTAAGACTTCTTCTCAATTATCTTCTATCTCTACCATGATAGGATGATAAGAAAAGTTGGATTAAGAAACATGAATGAGTAAGTAATGAACTTAAGCAATTAAGTTGGTAATAAGTCATTTAAGCTAGCATAAGTTATAAACTTATGTGAAAATAATATGAACTGTAAAGAGTTTATTAAGAGAAATGATATAAATGTAAAAAGAATTTATATGATCGACATGATTCACCATCGCTCACTAAATCGCTTTTTTATGAGCAATAGGTGAATTTCAGCACAAACAAAATTCACACAGCAGGCCATAATAATATACGCGGCCTCGAAATTCAAAATTCACAAACTACATTTGTATCCGGTGCATGAGTTGCGCCTGCCTGGCGCTGGTCTTTTTTGTTTAGGATCAGCCGCCAAGCGCCAACTCGGCACCGTATACCAAATTCGGGCCAGGAATTTTGTGAATTTTCCCGACGATAACTTCTTCGCTATAAGTCCTAATTTGCTCGCTCAAAAGCCTACGGTTCACAAATTACATAATCTACATGATCATTCAAGAATTTTATCTATTCGATTGCTTGTTAAAATTCACCTATCGCTCATTTTTAACTAAAATGATAAACGCTCAGGAACGCTCAACGCCGCTTTCTTCGCTCTAAGTTTGAATCCTGGCCATTTTCGAGTCCGCAACTCTTAAATGCCAAATATGACTTGTCTCCATTGGAAAACAATGGTTCCGAAGTTCAAACACAAAATTTGACTTCCATTCCGCGGAATTTTACTTAATTCGACGATTATCGCCCAATCGCAAATTCAATTCTTCCTTCTTATGATTTGTTCAACATTACAAATGAACTTCATTCATCATGTGAACATCTCAACAAACGTAATACAACAACTTATATTCATTGTCAGATTTTAGACTTATTCTTTATGAGCTTATAACTTGTCACTTATAAACTACTTAAGATTTGATTATTCATGTCTTATGACAATTAAGGTTCCTTAATCATCATACTTATATGTTCTTAACATATAACTTAATTTAGGTATACATGATACATATGATCATATAAATTCTTTTACATTCATATCATTTCTCTTAATAAACTCCTTAATAACCACTAGTTGGTTCATTAATTAATAGTTGGGCTTCTCTCTTTAATTCACTTGGACTTGTATATAATTGTTAACCAATCATCCAAGTCCATTAACATTTCTTAATACATATTGTTGATGTATTATTTTCAGTATTCTAATTCATATAGAATTTATATACTAGATTTCATCCTTCATATAAACTCGTATAATACTATCAGATTATACTTGTTTTCATTACTCTTGTACAATACCAAGTATCATACAATTATTAATTATTCTTTTACACTTCGCTTTACTTAATGTTTATAAACTAAGTCCACAAGTGAATTATTACATTTTCCATAACTAGATTTTTATTACATAATCCATCTTACCTTGTTATTCCATCATTGCATAGTTCTCGGAAACTCAAAATTATATCCCGAGCAAATACCGATGAACAGTGTTTTTCGGAAAATTTCTCGGAAAACTTTTATTTTCGTCTTGGAAATTCAAACACTTTAATTCATCCACGTAGCTCAAATACTACGACATTCTAACATCAATAGGTTATACAATGACAACCATCTTGATACCACATGGAATATGATTTTTTTATTATTTAATTTAATAAAATCATTTTAAAATAAGATCTGAATTTCTCGGTCGTTACATATCCTCTGCCTCCTCCTCCTAAGGAGCATCAGGAAATACAAAACCTAAACCTCGACGATGAAATTCACCTCCAGCTCAGACCGAGTATCGAGTAATCATTATGGAATCCAGAAGCTGGAGAGGCTGATGCATAGGCTCATCACCTGACCATTGAACTCCAGACTGCCTGCACAACCCACAGATAAGTGAAGGGTGTGGCAGTCCTCTTGAAAATGGTCTGCACAGACAATGCCGAATTGAAATGCTGATTAAGGCACCGATGTCTATGTCAAAATCTTTCACTATTACATAAAGGAGTACCACAGTTTCCTTGGTAACCTCACTGGTATGCATTGAAGGAAATAGCTTTGCACACAGAAACACATACCATATCTTTCCATAAAGGCTCAGATCCTTGCTCAGGAAAATGGTGCCACCATTCTTCCCTTCGCCCAAATAGTGTTAGGTTTTGTTATCTCTATGAGGATCTGGTAATAATTTGGATTACTATCACATAGCTGGACATATTGACACACTGCAGGGGCACGTACACTATAATACTCATTTATTACCGCAAGACTGAATAGAACCTTCTTACCCCGTACAAATGCCACATATGGTGTTTTCTCTTCAGCGTTGGCATAAAACTCCTTTACTACAATCTCAATAGAAGGATTCAGATCATCAGTAAATACCTCCCAGCCCTATTCATGAATCTGTCTTTGCATCTGTCCATCAAAAGCATCTGGCCTTAAACCCCTCTCTGGTGTTAGTGCCTTGGGCGTGAAATAGTCATACTTGTCAGCCGCAGAGGCACTGTCAAACTTTCTTTTATCATAACTGTGAGTCGATGGCGATGAACCCTCACCACATTGGCGCTTAGAGGGAGTCTGAGGAGCCATTTCAAACTAATACAATCACAAAATCCCCCAAACTGTGGTCTTGGCAATTTCACTAACACGTGGCGTGAACCACCACTCACACAAACCTAAAACTGATGAATGAAATCCAAATTTTGTGCAAATCTGGATAACAATAGCTTACCACACTGATTTGCCCCAATTGATGATTATTTTGCAGTGATGATTAACCAAATTTGAAACTCCTCTTCCTCCCTTACTGCAATCCTTAACAGTGGATGAAACCCTAGGTTGTGGTGAAGAAATTTAGATTATTTAATGGAGATTTGGTGTGGGATGGAATGAATTAGGGGTTATCTGTATATATAATGGGAGTGATGGATGACTATTGTGGAGAAGAAAGGGGCATGGGGTAATTTCGTGGGTTTGTGGGAGTTGAAGTTCGATTATGAGGAATAGAAGTGGAGAAGACCATGTTCTGTAGGCGTTTTTATTTTTGTAGAATCCCATAACCCCGCCGAAGCGGGGTCATTTTAGCCTAGGAAGTTCTGTATGTATGCAAATACAGAGAACCCCCACCCCCGTAAGGCATGTATGTCCTAATGGGAAAAGGCCTCACGGGTGGGGGTCTCCCTTTTGCAGAACTTCAGTTTTTTTTATCAAATTTTGACCCGCACGCGTAGTAAACTTCATCATTAGTATCTCAAACCAATAAAACCCAATATATAAGATAATTTCATGGAGTTTGAGCAAGCCTATTGAAAAATACTAAAATGAATAACTAATTACCTAAGAATTGTACATACGCGAACTACATAATACTAAATTATTAACTAAACTACGAATTGAATATCAAGAAACAAAAATATTGTAAATGACAAGAGAATTGGGTTACCTCCCAATGAGCGCTTATTTTTGAATCTTTCAGCCTGATGATAAGTAGGTTTTATACCTACTTATTCGGTATCTGTTACTTGAATTAGTTTCTTAATCTCATGTTTCGTAGTTACTTTTCATGCATTTTGTGTTCGTTTTGTAGATTATATGCTTGGGAGATGAAATTGCAAAGAAAAGCAAATCCGGACATCATTTGGGCATTCATGTTCTTAGTTTGGAACTTGGATTATATTTTAGAGTTTCTTATTAGCTTTTCGGAACATCTTGAATTGTCCCAATCGGAGTTCGGATGCAAGAGTTATGACATTTGTACCAACGGACGTCGAAAGTCACTGTTTTGGGTGGTCATTTGCATAGCAGTCACTTCCAGGCCAATTTCAACCTTCATCCGTCCATTATTTCTGAAATCTTAAAGAATGAAAGTTTTATATCTCGTCGATATCTTCGATTTGATGGTTGGCAGACCCCGTAACTCCTAGCGGATCAAACGGTATGTCTGCTTTACCAAAGGACGTCCGCAGCGAGAGAAGAAACAGCGTAGCGCTGGATCGCTTATACAAAAGGGCGCATTGGGTGACCAAATTTTTCGACATTGTGAAAAGAAGCCGACTCGTAATGGCTTTGGGGACAATGTGAGGGCACGCTAAAGCGGGGGTAGATAGCGTTTTTGGGTTATTTGGTGTCCAATTTAAGCTAGAATAGGATTCTGAGTTACCTAACTTGCTTGGGTGTCCATTAGAACTATAAATACATGATGAGAGACATAAAAGAGGGAGATATCTAGGCTAGTTTTGAGGATTCCATTAGATTAGATTAGAGTAAATTAGATCAAAACCCTAGTTCTTATGGGATTGGGAGATTGAAGCAACTTGGAGACCATTGAAGATCAAGAGTAGGAGCTTGAGGAAGATGGAGATTTCTTCGACAAATGATTTATTCTTTACTCTACTCTTATTTTTATCTTTTAATGTTATTTCAAGTGTGGATTCTTAGTTTTAATTCAATGAACTAATTCTTTGTTTGAGATTACAATGGATCTTATTATGTAGTTTATTTTAATATGCTTCGTTATCAATTATTATGTTCTATTGTGAGGATTGTCTATTATGATTTGGACTTAATTGTTTAATTGATTGGCCATCAATTACCGTGATAATCTATATGAACTCGAGAGATGAAGTATTGATTTAGATCTTATCATGAAAGCATGTGTTCATGATTTTGTTAGTAGCTTAAACTTGATGAGTGTTAAGGTAGAGATATGCTTGACACCGCATGTAATCGGATAGAGAACTTATTCTTCAACCTTCTTCAATTGTAATTCACATAGAGATATAGTGGGTTAGTTGATTAAGGTGCTTAACGGATTTCTATCTTAATTGTGGATTGACGTTAATATGGGTATTATGCATCGAGAGGTGGTTTTATCTGCTTTAGTGTTCTTGATTAACAATTCAGGATAGAGAATAATTGATGAGAAGTGTGTTAACTTAAATGAAGCAATTAGTGAAGTTGTGATCTTAAATCTCAGTTATCTTAATTTAACTAGTGGAATTTAATAGTAGTTTAATTTATATAATTTGAAATTCATTCATTTAAATAAGATTGAGTTGGTTACGGGTTAGTAATTGGTGGTTTGTATTAATAATTCCTCGTGGGAACAATACTTTACTTTCACTTTATTACTTGTTGACCACGTATACTTGCGTGTTGTGCGTAATTAGATTTTACCCAACAAGTTTTTGGCGTCGTTAACGGGGAATTAGTTTAATATCTCTTTGCCAATATTAATTTCAATCAAATTAGTCTTAATTTAAATATTTTTATTTTTATTTTTAATTCTCTTCTTATATTTCTCTCTTTTCAGGTACCATGGATGACTTTGCGTATCAATGGCCATACACTAACATGACTCAACCAAAGGAAACAGGGATTGATGGACTTAATACATCTTCTATAAGGCCAATACAAATTGAGGCAACTTCGAAGACGTTGGAGGTTATCGCAGCCCAACGGAGTCGAAGGATGACAAGAATGACTCAGCCAAGGGGAGCGGAGATTGACAAACTCGCGACACTTTCCGCAATGTCAGTACAGATTGAAGAACTTTCGAGGAAGTTGGACGTTTTTGCAGCCCAAAGGAGTCGAAGGATTGCAGTTATTTGTAACTATTATGCTGGCAATCACCCGAGTAATCAATGCACCATCAATCTTGGGGCGGTACAGTATGGTGGTAACTACCTCAATCAGTATGCATATTATAATTATGATCATGTTTGGGGGTATTACCCGGATTCTTCATGGAGCTACAACTATCAAGACCAATACTCTATTCCAGTTCCAACATACACGCCAGATTTATCATATCAACCTCCATTAAAAGAAGAAAAGTCAAAGTTGGAGGAATTGTTGTCCAAGTTCATAGCATCAAATGAGGAGAGGAGGATAAATCAAGAGCGGTCAATTCACAATCTGCAGAACTAGATAGATCAAATTCTCAAATCCTTGAACAACTGTGCTCAAAACAATTGGTGTTATGACGAGGATTCCGAGATTGATGAAGTGCCCGAGCCAAATCTACAACTGGATGAGACACGAGATGTTGAAAAAAAAGAGACAAATGGGGATAATGACAACAAGGTCGGTGAAGAACTAACTATGAGTACCCAACAAGATATAGGAAGTGTGGAGACAATTGGGGATAATGAAATAGAGGTCCACGAAGATCTAAATGGGTCTCCACCAAAGATCAAAGAGTCGATCAGATTTGCAAAATCGTGCCCACTTGGTAGTCATGTCGTCGGCGAAGCTCTTGTTGACATAAGAGTGAGTACAATTTTCAATCCATGGTGGGAAGAGAAAGAGAAGATAGACGAAGAGCCCATTGTGTGTGTCAAGCTTCCATGCCCCAAAGTGATCACATACACAATGGAGAAAACACCTAGCTATGGGACGTTCTTGATTGAGAGCATACTAAATCAAAGCATGCTAGGTGACTTTAATGCAATGGCTATCACAAATGGGAACCTACCAAAAGCTACATTATTTCTGATGGATGGAGGGTTCCTCATTTACCGAAGAGGAATTGGATAGCGTTGACCAGACAAAGTCAGGCAGAAAGACTATAATTCAAGCGCTAACTGGGAGGCAACCCATGAATTTTTTTTTTTATTTATTTATATGCTTTCCTAGTTTATTTAGTAGATAGGAATCCAAGTATTACTCTAATCCATGTTGTCTCTCTTCATTGCAGGTATTAGAGGTCCAATGGATAGGAAAATGATCGCCACCAACGCCACCATCAACACAAGCTTAAATGATTATAGGGAAGTCCTCGTCCACTTTATGCTTTATTTTACAATGAGGACATTGTAATTGTTAAGTTTGGGGGAGTTAAATAATTTAGTTTTATTTATGTGTGCATTCATATAGTGTAATTGCATAATAGTTTGCATAGTAGAGTAGTTGCATAATAGTTTTATTTATAACTAAAAAAAATACGATGAGATAATAGTTAGTTACTATGTTCATCTTGCATGATTCCAGCTATTTGATATTTACAGTTTGTTTTGGCCAATGATGATATTAGAATTGGGTAGACAAGTATAGTACTGACTATTAGAGCTTTGATGAGATTTTTTGTTATGAATTGAGTCTTTTTCTGTTTGAAACTGGTATAATAAGGATAACACAGTAAAAACAACTTGTTGATTGATTGAGTTTAAATTGATACATAATGGGATTCTAAAGGATAATGCTAGTTTGAATGAAAGAATGACAAAAATAAATAGTGATGGCTAAAGTTACACAAGAACCTAAGTTTGGGGGAATATTTGGGGTATATAAGCTATAAAAAAAAAGAAAAAAAAAGATATTGAGTTGAATAAACTGAGTCCTGTGGTGGGTCGAGAAGAAGTGTGAAATGCACTCCCCATAAACACAGGCGTGAGATGGAGCGTAAAACGCACTCACTATCCATCAACCAAAAGGAAAAAAAAGAATAAAACGGGAAATAAGAGCAAAAAGCCCCCGTAGATGAAAAATGAAGCATAAGTATCCCATGTTAACCCTCGATATTGGTGATTGTTTAATTTAAGTTGGATCTAGCTTATTTTTTGGATTTCTTGAGTTTACATTGTATGATGCCTTCGAAGAGACCTGTTATGTGTTAAATTTGATTTTATATCAGTTAACATTATTGTGGAGAACACACACACTATATTAGTGATAACAGTCTAAGATTTGATGATTGATTGAGAAGTTATTGATTTGTTTTGATATGATGTATTATCATGTTTACTTGATTTCTCTAAATATGGTTGAATAGACTTGTTTCTGTCATTACTGCTAGATTTGTAGGCATGTAGATTAGTTGCATTCCATTATTATTTTGTGTTTTTGCTTGAGGACAAGCAAAGGTTTAAGTTTGGGGGTATTTGATAAATAGGTTTTATACCTACTTATTCGGTATCTGTTACTTGAATTAGTTGCTTAATCTCATGTTTCTTAGTTACTTTTCATGCATTTTGTGTTCGTTTTGTAGATATATGCTTGGGAGATGAAATCGCAAAGAAAAGAAAATTCGGACATCATTTAGGCTTTCATGTTCTTGGTTTGGAACTTGGATTACATTGTAGAGTTTCTTATTAGCTTTCCGAAACATCTTTAATCGTCCCAATCGGAGTTCGGATGCAAGATTTATGACATTTGTACCAACGGACGTCGAAAGTCACTATTTTGGGTGGTCATTTGCATAGAAGTCACTTCCAGGATAATTTCGACCTTCATCCGTCCGTTATTTCTAAAATCTTAAAGAATGAAAGTTTTAGATCTCGTCGATATGTTCGATTTGATAGGTGGAAGGCCCCGTAACTCCTAGCGGATCAAACGGTATGTCTGTTTTACCAAAGGACGTCGCAGCAGGAAATAGGGTAGCGTGGACCGCGCTATACACAGCGAGGGGCGCGCTGGGTGACCAGATTTTTTGACATTGTAGCGCAGGCCGCGCTCAGAATAGCTTGGGGACAGCGTGAGGCGCGCTTGGCAGCGGGTAGACAGCGTTTTGGGTTATTTGGTGTCCAATTTGAGCTAGAATAGGATTTTGAGTTGCCTAACTTGCTTGGGTGTCCATTAGAACTATAAATACATGATGAGAGACATAAAAGAGGGAGATATCTAGGCTAGTTTTGAGGATTTCATTAGATTAGATTAGAGTAAATTAGATTAAAACCCTAGTTCTTATGGGATTGGGAGATTGAAGCAACTTGGAGACCATTGAAGATCAAGAGCAGGAGCTTGAGGAAGATGGAGATTTCTTCGACAATGATTTATTCTTTACTCTACTCTTATTTTTATCTTTTAATGTTATTTCAAGTGTGGATTCTTAGTTTTAATTCAATGAACTAATTCTTTGTTTGAGATTACAATGGATCTTATTGTGTAGTTTATTTTAATATGTTTCGTTATCAATTATTATGTTCTATTGTGAGGATTGTCTATTATGATTTGGACTTAATTGTTTAATTGATTGGCCATCAATTACCGTGATAATCTATATGAACTCGAGAGATGAAGTATTGATTTAGATCTTATCATGATAGCATGTGTTCAGGATTTTGTTAGTAGCTTAAACTTGATGAGTGTTAAGGTAGAGATATGCTTGACACCGCATGTAATCGAATAGAGAACTTATTCTTCAACCTTCTTCAATTGTAATTCACATAGAGATATAGTGGGTTAGTTGATTAAGGTATTTAACGGATTTCTATCTTAATTGTGGATTGACGTTAATATGGGTATTATGCATCGAGAGGTGGTTTTATCTGCTTTAGTGTTCTTGATTAACAATTCAGGATAGAGAATAATTGATGAGAAGTGTATTAACTTAAATGAAGTAATAAGTGAAGTTGTGATCTTAAATCTCAGTTATCTTAATTTAACTAGTGGAATTTAATAGTAGTTTAATTTATATAATTTGAAATTCATTCGTTTAAATAAGATTGAGTTGGTTACGGGTTAGTACTTGGTGATTTGTATTAATAATTCCTCGCGGGAACGATACTCTACTTTCACTTTATTACTTGTTGACCACGTATACTTGCGTGTTGTGCGTAATTAGATTTTACCTAACACCTGACTACTCCATGTTCATGGCGCATCGACAAGAGTGATCGTAGTGGCTTGATTGTCGATGTCGCCACCCCAATAATGCTTTAGACGTTGCCCATTGACTTTGAACGTTTCAAGTGGATTCCTGCTGTAGAGTTCAACGGCGCCATATGCGAAGACTGTCTTGATAGTAAATGGCCCCGAACATCGCGATTTAATTTTTCCAGGAAATAACCTCAATCGTGAATTATGCAATAACACAGATTGGCATGTTTCAAACTTCCTTTGCATAATCTTTTGATCGTTCCACTTCTTAACCATTTCTTTATACAGCTTTGAGTTTTCGTAGGCTTGCAGATAAAACTTGTAAGACCCCAACTTTTTAATGAATAAAATCAAATTTCCTTTATTTATTATTGTGAATTATAAGGTATTAATTTGATATAATACTTTGGTTATTGGTGAAATGTGCAAATTTTCAAAATAAGCAAGTGGTTATATAATATTCATTTTTGTCAGGGAATATTCGTTTGGTCGTGGAATATTCTTTCTGTCGGAGAATATATTAAATTTGACAGCAGCCTATTTGTAGGCCCCATAACGGATAACTGTCGGATGAAAAAAACGACAAAATTGAATAACGGTGTAGTTATTACGAATTAACACCGTTGTAATAATCCTATGGTTAAAATACTGATGTCTGGCGTTGTTGCATAGTAGCACACGCAGTATTACAAGATTGTTGAATTATTGATCCTTACGTAAGAAGGCACTACTCAATAATTGTTACAGCAGTTACTGTTCAATATTTTATTTTATTGATTCACGTTGATATTTATATTATTGTTGTTTCAATAATTGTCACTGCACAGTATTTCCCATTATCAGATCAATAATTCATATTATTTGGACTAATATTATTAGATAGCGCAATGTCTAGAAAGTTCTGTCAAGGAGAGGTTTGGTCACCTAATTGCGCGCCAGTAAGGAGAAATCCTTATCGGAAAGCCCCCTCTTTCCTGGGAACTTCCTGGTTGTCATTATTGTGATTCTGCAATATTATTTGTGAATAATTAATTATTGATTTATATGATAAGGAAATATTTATTTTATGTGGATATAAATGATGGATTTATTTATGTGGTTATAAATGAAGGAATTAATGTTGAGGTGTTTTATCAGTATTTTATTGGATTGGAGGTATTAAAAATCAAACTAGTGGTTTTTGAGATATATTGCAGGAGTTATAATTTTAATCCCACCATTGGATCGTTGTGATTTTTGGATATGTTATACATATATAAGTTGAGTATATGTCCACAAATTTTGAACCGTTAAAAATGAACTTATGATTTGTTATGAATTTTAAGAGGTGATGATTCGAAAATTAGGTTATAAATTATTTTGGTGGAAAATTCTAGAATTGGTGGGCCCCACTTTTGGTTGGTGAAAATGTGCTGAGATTTTTATTCAAATGTGGTGGGTGGGAATAGTAGCAGGTAAAGCCATCAGGTTGTAGGTTAAGTTTGTTTCGGCGTGCTAACATTTTCCTATAAATAGAGGGCTAAGTTAGAATTGAAAATCACACCAGAAACAAGTTTTCTCTCTTTCTCTCTCTAGATTATTGAGTGTATTTTGTGAGTATTTAGATACTTTGTGAGTTTCTATTCATCGATTGCAAGTTTCCTTGACCTTATATACCGATATTTCAATCAGAAGTACTGATATTTTGAGGTAAGGGGTGTTATATTCTTTTTAAAATGATATTTTCTTCAATATCATTATACCGAAATGTTGGTATAAAATTTTTATCAAATTTGGAACTTTTTGTGTCGGGGTTACTATTCACGTATATGGTACTATTCACGTATACGGCACTATTCATGAATACGACACTATTCACCGAAAAATAAAATTTTCTTCTTTTTGTCCAAGTTGTCTATTATGGTTACTATCTTTGATTGTATCCATGTTTTGATCATTATTTTTGAATTCTGCTTCAAAATTGGTTATTTTGGAATATTATTGAACTTGGATAAACTGTAATATGAATCCTTAGTATTTGATCTTTTATCTCACTGGATTCGTTTTCTTTAAAATATTTTTCATCATCCTCAGTCCTAAATGATGATACAAATGAATATCTTTGGCTTGTAGTGCAAAGATGAATGATTACCTAATGAATATCTTTGGCCCGTAAGTGCAAAGATGACAGGTGTTGAGATGAACATGACCAACTGGTGATACAAATGATTATCTTTGGCCTGTAGTGCAAAGATGAATATTTGATTCAAGATGTATATTGATTGATGCTACAGGGATAAAATATTGATGATGGACTTTTAAATCTTAGAAGATAGTAGAATTCTTTCTCTACTTGACTCTTCTAATGGATTGAGGTTCCGCTACAGTTGTTGATCTAAAACTTGTTGTCTATTATATTTTATCAGATTTTTCCATGTTGAAGACTAACGATAATTTGTTGTATATTATCTTAGTCATAATATTCTTTACTGGGCTAGTTGAGCTCACCATTTTCTTTTTTGTTCCATTTTTCCCAGGAGGTGAGAACATAGCAGGAACTAGTCGGGGTACGGAGTGATGGTTCTAGAAAGATGTTTTAGCAGTCTTCACTATTTCTATAAAATAGTGTTTGAATAATTATAATGAGGACTCCTTTTGAGTTTGTATACTCTCTAGTATACAATATTTGTATTCAAACTTACAGTATAGGCGTTGTCATATTCGCGCCTTACGACAATTATATTATTTGAAGTTGTATTTGTTTTTTGTACCATGTATTTGGCGACTCAGAATGGGTGATGTATACCTATTATGGGGGCGTCACAGTTGGTATCAAAGCTTAGGGATATGATCCCTGACTGAGATGTGAGACAAGAACTAGGAGGGGAAAGATGGGGAATTCCTTCGCTAGTATGACCTACCTAAGTTTATTTGGTATTTAATTGGTCAGTCAGAATATAGGGAGAATATATTGCATGACAATTAACCCTTGTTTTATGGAAGTATTTAAGAATGGCAGCTGAGAACATTAATAATGGAGTCAATCAGACCGTGGAGACACCTTTGATCACCACCCATGGGAACGTGCAACAGGAAGGCAATATTCCTCCTGTAATCAACGCTACTGAACAAATGATGAATGATGGGATGTTTAGAAGCTTTTTGCAGTTTATGCAAAACCAGACGAGGGAGACTCATGCACAAAATACGGGTGGAAATGCTAGCAATGCGCGGCTTGTTACAGCCAAGTAGTTCAAAGAGTTAGGACCACAAGAATTTCAGGGAAAGCCAGATCCGATCAAGGCAGAAACGTGGGTCAAGTAAATTACCAAGATATTTGATGTCTTGTGATGCACGGAGGAACAGAAGGTTCCATTCGCCACATTTATGTTCCGCAGTGAGGCAGACTACTAGTGGGAGTCTGTGAAGCGTACCCAGCCAGTCGCACTCAGCATGTCTTGGGAAACATTTCAAAAACTATTCAATGCCAAGTACTTTCCTGAAAGTATTCGTCATATGAAGGAGGTGGAGTTTATCAGACTGAAACAAAACAACATGACGGTGTCCCAGTACGAGGCGAAGTTTGAAGAGTTATCCAGGTTTGCACCTCATTTGGTCGAAAATGAGGAATGAATGACGAGGATGTTTCTGAGAGGTCTAAAGCCCGAGATTCGACAATATCTTATATCTCATAAATTTGCTTTATATTCAGATGTTGTAAACAGGGCTCAATTATTAGAGCCATATAATGAGTATGTTCAACCGAGGGAACACAAACTGAGGGTCATCGGGTGGCGGGCATCATCTGAGCAATGACAACCGAGAGGAAGGAAAGCATTGGACAAAAGCGGTAACCACTCTGGTGGTAATCGTGGCCGTGATAATAGAAGGAGCGAGTCGGGAGGAGATTTCAAAAGGAGAAGGTACAACAATGATAGCGTGAAGATGTCAGCACCAACATCAACTGTTTCTAGGGGAGGAGAACGAACACCAATCGTTTGTTACAAATGCGAGAAAGAAGGACACATCAGCCCAAACTGCCCATAACAATCTAAGGTGTGTTATAACTGTGGAAAGGAAGGTCATATAGCTAGAGATTTTCTTGTCGCGAAACCAAGTTCGACGAGGATGGTGACTCCAAAGGCTGTCCCGGACAAGTTAAAGTCGGTGGTTCCTGGAAGGGTGTTTGTCGTAACTGCATAAAATGCGAGGAACCCAAACGAGGTGATCACGGGTAAGCTAATCATAAACTCTTGCGAAGTTTATACCTTATTAGATACCAGTTCTACCCATTCTTTTATCTCTCCAGCTTGTGCTCAACGTTTAAACTTGACTCCGGAGAAATTAGACTTTGACTTATCTGTTGAGACTTCGTTAGGAGAAACTTTCGTTACATCTACTATTTTTGAATCTTGCATGATTCAACTCGGTACCATCACATTACCTGCCGACCTTATTTCGTTGAAAAATCTTGCATTTGATGTGATTTTGGGGATTGATTGGTTAACCACGCATCATGCTAAAATTGATTATTTTCGTAAGGTTTTTAGTTTTCATATTCCTAACCAACCTATTATGCGAATTCAAACAACCAAACCATTAAAGTCAATCACTGTCATATCAAGCCATAAACCTATTCGTTTATTGAAAAACGGATGTCAAACTTTCTTAGCCCATGTCACGGACTTGAACAAAAACACGTCAGATTTGAATAATATTTCCGTTGTTAGTGAATTTCCTGATGTATTTCCTGAAGAACTTCCCGGTCTACCTCCAGAACGTGAAGTTGAATTCTTTATTGACCTTGAACCTGGTACAAAGCCCATTTCTAAAACCCCATATCGAATGGCTCCTATTGAACTTCAGGAGTTAAAGGTTCAACTATAGGAGTTGTTGGACATCGGTTTTATTCGTCCTAGTACATCTCCTTGGGGTGCTCCTGTTTTATTCATAAAGAAGAAAGACGGGAGTATGCGACTTTGTATTGACTACCGACAATTGAACCATGTCACCATCAAGAATAAGTATCCGTTACCTCGCATTGATGACCTATTTGACCAGTTACAAGGAGCAAAATTCTTTTCAAAGATCGATCTTCATTCTGGATATCATCAAATTTGAAGATTAAAAGCGAGGATATTCCAAAGACCGCCTTGAACTCAGATGCAGGCATTATGAATTCTTAGTCATGTCTTTTGGATTGACTAATGCTCCTGCTACTTTCATGGATATGATGAACCGTGTATTCAAGGAATATTTAGATCAGTTTGTTGTTGTCTTTATTGATGACATCCTCATCTATTCCAAAAGCCGTGAAGATCATGAGCACCATTTGAAGCTGATACTTGAAAGGCTTCGTGAAAACAAGCTTTATGCCAAGCTGAAGAAATGCGAGTTCTGGCTTGAGAAAGTAGTATTCCTTGGGCATGTGGTGTCAAAACATGGAGTATCTGTCGACCCGGCGAAGATTGAAGCCATACAAAGTTGGGAGCAACCAAAGTCGGTGACCGAAGTACGTAGCTTTCTGGGCTTAGATGGTTACTATCGGAGATTCGTGGAAGGATTTTCTAGAATCGCTACTCCGTTAACTCAGCTGACTCGTAAAGATATAAAATTTGGTTGGAGCGAGGATTGTGAGAAGAGTTTTCAAGAACTCAAGATGAGACTCATTTCGGCACCTGTTTTGACAATACCATCTGGTTCGGATGGATTTGTTATCTACAATGATGCTTGTGCAAAGGGTTAGGATGTGTTCTCGTGCAACATGGGAAAGTCATAGCCTATGCCTCACGACAACTCAAAGAATATGAGAGGAATTATCCTACTCATAATTTGGAGTTGGCAGCAGTCGTTTTCGCATTGAAGATATGGAGACACTACCTGTATGGGGAGAAAGTGGAGATCTATACAGATCATAAAAGCCTCAAATATTTCTTCACCCAAAAGGAACTCAACATGCAGCAACGACGTTGGCTCGGGCTGCTGAAAGATTACGATCATACCATCCAATATCATCCTAGAAAAGTGAACGTAGTAGCTGACGCATTGAGTAGAAGATCATATGCGGGTACGAGTGCAATGTTGTTAACATAAAAGTCCATTTTGTATGATTTGCAAAGGATGGAGATATAGATGAAGGCTCCAAGTACCCACGCGATGATATCAAACATACAAGTAGAACCGACTTTAATCGATAAAGTTAAAACTGCTCAAGCTACGGACATGGAGCTGATGCGTATGAAGAAGATAGTGCAAGAAGGTGTTATTCCAGAAGCAAGAATCGCTGAAGAAGGAATACTTAAAGTCAACTCCATACTTTGTGTTCCTAACGATTCTGACTTGAAGCATAGAATCATGATGGAGGCACACAACACACCGTTTGCAAACCATCCTTGGGAGTACCAAAATGTATCATAATCTTCGACATACATTTTGGTGGAGCAATATGAAAAGAGAGATCGCGGAGTTTATCTCGAGGTGTTTAACTTGTCAACGTGTAAAGGCGGAGCATCAAATGCCAAAGGGTCCATTACAACCACTTGAGATTCCAAAATGGAAGTGGGAACACATTACTGTGACGCCCCCAAATTTGGGTACTTGAAACCCGAACTCGGTGCTTCACGATACCATTTCTATAAGCTGAATAATACTAATAATAATAACAATAATATAAAATTCAAACTTAATTTACATATGCATCAAAGTTTACTCCCAGGTATGAGACCTTTAAACATTTATTACATCATAGATAATAAGTATCATTTTCTTAATAAACTATAACTATTACACAACATAATATAAATCTCATTCGAACAGCTTTCCTTTCCCCTTGTTCTTGCCTAAACCTTCTGGCTGATCATACTTAACTGAAAACATTTAAATTTAAAGCAAGAATGAGCATTGGATTGCCCAAATAAGTAATAACAACAATATATATTAATTTGAAAGAATTAAATGTTTTCTTTGAAAGACACTTCTACAACGAATCAACGGTTGAAGAAAAAGTTGAACCAATAATAACAACATATCACTTCCATATGAAATCTTTGAAACTACGTATAGACTATAATTGGAGATCAATTGATGACTATGAACATTATTTTTCATTTTCGCTAGGGTTTAGCGTAACTTCATCGCAAAACCGTCATAACTTACTACGGACACGAGGGTGATCTCGCCCAATGTGCCTGTATTGATCAATACTATACGCAAGAACGATATCATCGTTCACTCTATCCACCTTAGGTGCACAAAAGTTTTCCCATATTCGAGATGTTCATACTTAGTGTGAATCCAAACTAAAACAATAACAGTTGGATACAATAACGTTTCTATCTTGTTTAACAATATTTTTATGTCTAAATTTGAATCAAATAGCTTAGAGCGGCTTTTAAGTCAACGATACATACTTGAAATCGATAAGTATGTATTAATATATGATTAAATACAATGGTAATCCAAGTGGGGACACTTGTCAACCCTATATCTAATTAACTAATGTAATAAATATCTAAATTATACAATAATACAATGATTGGATAATGTAAGAACTTGTATGAATACAAAGATTGGATACATAATCAATAATAATAGAGTTAATAATCTGGCACAATAATATGATTCTGAAACTTTCTTTACAAAGGTAGGATACTTGCACAATGTAAATAATAGATCAGATACTTGCTCAATAATAATTGGAGTAAGTTTAGGAAACTTGCATAACATGATATACCTGTTTGCACGAAATAAAAGTAGTGCATAAGGTTTAGATACTTGCCTGAGCTGCTGCTTACAATAACGCAACTTAGATTAATCTTTTATACAGCAACCTATCAATAATAAGATCATTCGTTCAATTAGAACAATATACTATAACACATAGTACTGCATTTCGCAGTCAGCACATAACATAATCACATTATTACTCATGTTTAACAACCATCAATCACAAATAATCACATATCTAATTAAATTATCTAAGTCCGGATCAATTTTCGAAATATTTCTATATACCTAAGCGGCTTTATCGGGTGTAATTATCGAGTCTAAAACTCTAATCAGTAGTTCAATATTAAATTTAGATATTTTAAATATCGGTCATATTATTTTTCATAGCCTTATAATAATTTTTAAATAATTATTATACTTTATCATGAATTTTTCAAACATTGAAATCATTATTAATTGATTTAAATATTAACTAATTCTATTATCATTAATATTTAATTGATATTAAACTATTAATGAAACCATTGCCAAAATATTAAAGTTATTTATAATAACTCAAAATATTTTTAAAGTATTAATATTACCTTTAAATGATTTTTAATTCAATAAAATCATTTTAAAACTATTTATTTAATATAATTATTAAATAAACTTAATATCATTAATATTAAATTATTATCGTAATATTGATTTATTAATGAAATTATCCTTTAAATATTAAAAGTTATGTTTTATAACTTAAAATATCTTTAAACACATTATTTTCATTTAAAATGATTTTTCTAATATTAAAATCATTTTTACATTAATTTATTTAATATAATTATTAAATGAATCTAATATCCTTAATATTAAAATATTAATATTTTTCATGAGAAAATATCAAAAGTTATATTTTATAACTTAAAATATTTTTATAATCTCTAAATCATTTTTATATAAATTTTAAATCATTAATTCTATTTTTCATCATTTATTTAATATCTTTATTAAATAACTTAATCATCATTAATATCTAATTAATAATGAAAATCATCAAAAAATATTAAAAATTATAGAAAATAACTTAAAATATCTTTTTATATCATAACCTATTTTTAAATGATTTTTCATGTATTAAAATCATTTTTAAATAATTTATTTAATATTATACTTAAATAAATTAAATACTTTTATATCCCAAAACTATTAAATATTCATGAAATATACTTAAAATAAATAAAAACTAATTTTAGACTTTAGAATAATTATTAGTAATTTATTTTGTATTTTTAATAATTAAAAACTATTTTTTTTTCTATTTATTTAATTAAATTAATTAATTTTAGAAATTAAATATATCTTCGTCTGTCATTAAAGCCCTTTTGGCGAAAAGAAATCGTCGCTTTTAGGTGTAAGAACCCGAAATTTTTAAATAAAAAGGAATTTCCTTTATTTATTATTTTGAAATAGTAAGGGTTGATTTGATTAATGTGGATAGTTAAGGGTTAAATATGCAAATATTTCAAATTACGCAAGTGGTTATAAAATATTCATTATCGTCGGGAAATATTCGTTTGGTCGTGGAATATTCGTAATGTCGGGGAATATTAAATGCGACAAGTATGACCATGTATGTGGGCCCCATAACTGGAAAGTGATTGGATGAAGAAAAGCGACAAATATAAGTTGTTTTTAAATAACGGCGTAGTTGTTACCGTTAATACTGTTGGAATACCCGGTGGTTAAAACACACTAATACGCGTTGTTGAACAGTAGCACTTGGTATTGCACCAATTATTGATTCTTACGTAAGAAGGCACTACTCAATAATGGTTACGATAATTCTTATCAAATATTTTATTGAGTTAATAATTCTTTGCGTTGATATTTTATATTCTTTGTTGTTTTGATAATTGTCATTACACGGTATCTTTCATTATCGAAGCAATAATTCATATTATCCGAATAATATTATTAGATAACATTATTGGCAATGTCTAGAAAGTTCATCTAAGGAGAGGTTTGGTCACCTAAATTAATTGCCAAGAAGAAGAAATTCTTATTGGAAAGCCCCTCTTTCTTGGGAAGCGCACTGGTTGTCAATATTGTGATTACGTAATATTATTTGTGAATAATTAATTATTGATTTATATGATGAGGAAAATATTGATTTTATGTGGATATAGATGGAGAAAATTTTTAAAATGACAATTGTTGAAAATTAATATTTTATCTTTTACGATAAAATAATTCATTTAAATATATTATTTTAATAATATATTAACGGTGATATTTTTACAATGAATGTGGGATATATGAGTATATGAGGAGAAAGAGTATTTTTGTGGCATTAAATGTTTAACACATGTTTTGTGTGTTGGTGGACACAATTATTGACCGAAATTTGATTATAGCTTGTAAAATCACCCGTTTGTGGATTTCGGTCAATTTCTATTTGGAATTTGGAAAAACTTTCTTCTGCAAAGTTGTAGAGAATTGAATTTCCTATAAAGACTCGTGAGATTCGAATTTTCTTATGAAAGGGCTATTTATTATGAATTATTGAAGTTCCGAAGCTCCGAAATAATTGATTTTTGGAAGTTTTAAATATTTATATTCACAAAAACGTTTTTTGTGTTTGGTGGGCATCTTTAACACATGTCATGTTGCTGAATTCAGATGCTTGATGCGTAGGAGGATGTAGAAAAAAATTATAATATTAATTTATTAAATTTTCTACTTTGGTGTTCTAAGCAATTTCCTATAAATATGGTGCTTAGGTTAGAATTGAAAATCACACCAGAAACTGAAGTTTTCTCTCTCTATATTATCGAGCGTATTCTTGTGAGTATTTTGAGTATACTTTGAGTATTGCTATACGGTGCAAGTCCAAGTCATAGCCTTTATATCCATGTTTCAAATTTAAATCTTCGATCTTTCGACGTAAGGGATATTATTTTTTTTCGTAATGATATTATTTCTTCAATATCATTATGCTGAAATGTTGATCTGAAGTTTTTATCAAATTTGGAACTTTTTCATGTCGGGGTTACTATTCATGGGTTACTATTCATGGGTTACTATTCACGAGTTACTATTCATGAGTTACTATTCACGAGTTACTATTCACGCAGTACTATTCATGTAAGCGTGAAGATGTTTTTTGTGGAATTTCTATCTTTTGGTGTCTGAGTTACTATTCACGATACGGCCTATTCACTATTCACGATACGTATAAGACTATTCAATAGAAAAATAAAATTTCTTCTTTTTGTCCAAAATATCTATTCTGGATACTAACTCTGATTGTATCCATGTTTTGATCATTCTTGAATTTTACACCACTATGATTATTTTTGAGGTACTTTTGGGCATGGATAAAACTAAGTACGAATCCTTAATCCTTAATCCTTGTCATTTTGTTTCACTGGATTCGTTTCTTTAAAAATATTTTTCATCATCCTCAGTCTTAAATGATGATATTATTGAATATCTTTGGCTTTGTAGTGCGAAGATGAATGATTTCTGAAGAATATCTTTGGCCTGTAGTGCAAAAGATGAGCAGTGTTGAGATGAATATATGAGATTGATTAATATCTTGGCTTTTGTAGTGCAAAGATGAACAGTGTTGAGATGAACATGACCGATTGATTAATATCTTTGGCACAGTAGTGCAAAGATGAGCAGTGTTTAAATGAACATGACCCGGTGATGAATATCTTTGGCACTGTAGTGCAAAGATGAATATTTGATTCGGATGTATATTAATTGATGTTCTGAGGATAAAATATTGATGATGATACGTTAAATTCATAGATTATAGTAGATTTCATTCTCTACGTAACTCTTCTATGAATTATTATTTCCATTGCGAATATTGATCTGAAACTTGTTGTCTATTGGTATTCTATCAGATTTTTCCCTTTGAAGACTAACGATAATTTGTTGTATATTATCTTAGTCATAATATTCTTTATTGGGCTAGTTGAGCTCACCCTTTTCCTTGTTGTTCCATTTTTCTTCTCAGGAGGCGAGAATGTAGCGAGTACTAGTCGGGGTATGGAATGAAGGTTCTAGAGAGAGTTGTTTAGTAGTCCTCACCATTTTTGTAAAATAATGAATCAATAATTATGATGGGGATTTATTTGCATGTGGATATTGTCTAGAAGACAATATTATATTTAAACTCACAGTATATATTGTCGTATTTCACACGACATTTGTATTATTGAAGTTGTAGTTTGCTTTTTGTACCATGTATTTGGCGACTCAGAATGGGTGTTGTGTATACCTATTTTGGGGGCGTCACAGTTGGTATCAGAGCTATAAGTAAAGAGCCCCGAGCCTCTCGCTGGTGACTTCCTGTTGATGGGGGATGCACCGAAGCCAGACTCTCCGTAGGGGACGGAGATCGGTGGCAAACTAATAGGTAGGATGTGAGGTCTTGACATGAGTTGGTGTCCAGAGTCACAGTTGGTATCAGAGCTTAGGGATATGATCTCTGGCGGAGATCGGGGAATAGAACTAGGAGGGAGAGACGAGTAAATCCTTCGCTAGTGTGTCCTACCTAAGCTTATTTGTTAGTTGGTCAGTATATAGGGATATTATGTGATATATTGATTTCCTTAATTAACCCTTGTTTTATGACAGTATTTGAGAATGTCGACTGAGAATATTAACAATGGAAATGAGGACCGTGGAGCCTGCTGTACTCACCAACGAGGAGAGCGTGTAACAAAAGTGGCAATGTTCCTCTGTGAACAACACCAATGAAAGCGAGATGATGAGCGAGGGGATGTTTAGAAGCTTTTTGCAGTTCATGCAAAAATCGAGACGAGGAGACTCGTGTTCAAAATACAGGAGGAAATGATAGCAATTCACGGGTGGTCACACGCCAAGCGATTCAAAAGTTGGGACCACGAGTGCTCGGGGAAAGCCGGATCCGATTAAAGCGGAGAGGCGTGGGTCAAACAAATTACCAAGATATTCGATGTCTTGGGATGCGGAGGAACAGAAAGTTCCATTCGCCGCCTTTATGTTCGTGGCGAAGCGATTCATGGTGGGAATCGTGAAGCGTACCCATCCATTTGCACTCGGCGTATGTCGTGGGAGAGCGTTTGAAGCAGTTCAATGACAAGTACTTCCACGAAAGTATTCGTCTATATGAAGGAAGTGGAGTTTATTAGACTAGAAGCGAGAATAACATGGCGGTGTCCCAAAGACGAGGCGAAGTTCGCGGAGTTATCTAGGTTTGCACCTCATTTGGTGGAGAATGAGGAGCGATGACGCGGATGTTTCGAGAGGTTTGAAACCCGACATACGTCGATATCTCATTTCTCATAAATTTTCTCTCTATTAGAGATGTTGTCAGCGAGGGCTCGGTTGTTAGAAGCGAGATAACGATACGTTCAACCGAGGGACCATAACGAGGATCATCACAAGAAGATAGCGATCATCGAATAACGATAACCAACGGAGAAAGAAGAATACTGAGACAAAAGCGGTAACCACTCCGGTGGTAATCGTGGCCATAAAAATAGAAGAAGCGAGTCGGGGAGGAGATTTTAAAAAGAGGAGATTCAACAACGACCATGTGAAGACGTCAGCGCCAATAACAACTAGTTTTAAGGGAGGAAAACGACCACCGGTCATATGTTACAAATGCGGGAAAGAGGGACATATCAGCCCAAACTGCCCACAACAGTTTAAGGTATGCTATAATTGTGGAAAAGAAGGACATATCGCTCGAGATTGTACAATATCGAAACCTAGTTCAGCGGGGACGGTGACTCAAAAGACTGTCCCAGAAAAGTCAAAGTCAACGATTCCGGGAAGAGCGTTTGTTGTGACTGGTCAAAATGCGAGGAACCCGAACGAAGTTAGCACGGGTTAGTTAATTATAAATTCTTGCGAAGTATATACCTTACTAGATATTGGTTCTACCCATTCTTTTATCTCTCTTACTTGCGCTCAACGTTTGAACTTGACTACGGAGAAATTAAACTTTGACCTATCTGTGGAGACTCCATTAGGAGAAACTTTCATTACATCCGTTGTTTAAAAATCTTGCTTGATTCAAGTTGGCACTATCACATTACCTGTTAACCTTATTTCTATAGAGATATTTGCTTTTGATGTGATTTTAAGGTTAACTACTCATCATGCCAAATTGATTGCTTTTGTAAGGTTGTTAGTTTTCATATTCCTAAGCAACTTTGTTATTGAATTCAAGCAATCAAACCATTGTAGTCAAACATTTTCATATCAAGCCATGAAGTCATTCGTTTATTACGGATGTCAAGTTTTCTTAGTCCATGTTATGGATTTGAATAAAGACACGTCGATTTGAATAATATTCTGTTGTTATTGATTTTTCTGACGTATTTTCGAAGAATTTCTTGGCTTACTCCCAAAGCGATATTAAATTTTGTATCGACTTTGAACCCGGTACAAAACTCATTTCTAAAATCTCATATCGAATGGCTCTATTGAACTTCGTGGAGTTAAAATTCAACTATAGAATTTGGTACTGAGCCTTTATTTTGTGACTTCCTTTGTGGAATTCACCTAAGCGAGAACTCTCTGTGGGGACGTCATATTCGATGCGATAGTAAACCGATAGGTGTCATTGTGACGTGTTATCCAAGATTGGGATATGAGTCACGGTTGAGAGCAACCTAAGTCGATAATCAAAATCGTAGCTTTCTAGACTTAGTTGGTTATTATCGGAGATTCGTTGAAGGATATTCGAATCGCTATTCCATTAACGCGGTGACTCGTAGAGATACAAAATTCGAATGGAGCAAGGAATGTGGGAAGAGCTTGAAGAACTCAAGAGGAGACTCATTTAAAGACATGTTACGATCATGCCATCTTGGAAAAGCGAACGTGGTAGGCGACGCGATGAGTAGAAGATCATATCGAGGAGCGAGTGCGATGATGTCAAGTATACGATAGAGCCAACTTTAATAGAAAAGTTAAGATTGCTCAAGCCCCAGGCTTCTGAGGTGATGCGTATGAAGAAGAAAGTACAAGAAGGAGCTATTAAGCGAGAATTGATGAAGAAGGAATACTTGAGTCCACTCTAGACTTTGTGTTCCTAACGACTCGATTTGAAGTACAAGATTATGATGGAGGCACAATCGCCATTTGCAATCCATCACTGGAAGTACTAAAATGTATCGTGATCTTGACATACATTTTGGTGGAACAATATGAGAGAGAGATTGCAAAGTTTATCTCGATGTGTTTAACTTACTTAGCGTGTAAAAGCGGAGCACCTTGTACCTAAGGGTCCGTTGCAACCACTTGAGATTCGGAATGGAAGTGGGAACACATTACTATGGATTTCGTTACGGGTCTTCCTACGGTTTCTCAAGGCATCAATGTTATTTGGGTTATTGTTGATAGATTAACCAAGTCGCTCATTTCTTGCCGATACGGGAGACTTATTCCCTTGAACGTCTTTCTCGTATGTACGTAAATGAGATTGTGAGATTGCATGGCATGCCAGTATCCATAGTTTTAGATCGTGACCCAAGATTCACTTCATGATTTTGGGTTAGAAAGCTATGGGCGCAATTTACGATTTGATTTGGCATACCATCCTCAAACGGATGGGCAATCAGAAAGGACTACTCAAACTCTTGAAGATATATTAAAACTCTGCGTCCTAGATTTCAAAGGAAGTTGGGATAAGTACTTGCCATTGGTGGAATTCTCATACAACAATAGTTATTAAACAAATATAGGCATGGTTCCATTGAAGCATTATATGGACGAAAATGTCGTTCTCAATATGTTGGGATGAGGTGGGTGAAGCAACATTGTTGGGACTAGAGAGTTAGTACGTATGACTACAAGAAAAGATCCAAATGATTCGACAACGTATACAAAGCGGCACAAGATCGACAAAAGAGTTATGCGGATCTTCATCGAAAGGGCGTGGAATTTAATGTAAGGGGATCATGTATTGTTGTGAGTTGCTCCATGGAAGGAGTTACAAGATTTGGGAAGAGAGGAAAGCTCAATCCACGATTTATTGATCCATTTCAAATTCTTGACCGAGTAGGAAATGTAGCCTATAGACTTGCGTTACCTCCGAGTATGTCTCGTGTTCATAATGTGTTTCACATATCTGTACTTCGTAAATATGTGAAAGACCGAACCACGTTATAGAGTTAGAAACAGGACGAGATAGCCGAAGACTTAACGTATGAGGAGGTACCTGTCAAGATTTTGGATAGGAAGGAGCATGTCCTACGTGCAAAGGTTATACCACAAGTTAAAGTTTTGTGGAGGAATCATGCTATAGAGGAAATGACACAGGAATTGGAAAGCGGAAATGAAAGCGAGGTATCCTCACCTTTTCAAAACACACCGATTCACGACGTCGATTTCGAGGACGAAATTTCATAAGGAGGGAGGTTGTAAGACCCCAAATTTTTAAATAAAATGAATTTCCTTTATTTATTATTTTGAAATAGTAAGGGTTGATTTGATTAATGTGGATAGTTAAGGGTTAAATATGCAAATATTTCAAATTACGCAAGTGGTTATAAAATATTCATTATAAATTGGGAATATTCGTTTTGGTCGTGGAATATTAAATCTTTGTCGGGAATATTAAATGCGGTTTGTGACTTGACCATGTGTGGGCCCATAACGGAAAGTGATTGGATGAAGAAAGCGACAAATATAAGTTGTATTTAAATAGCAGGCGTGTAGTTATTACAGATTATCTTGTTGGAATACCGGTGGTTAAAACACACTAATCTGGCGTTGTTGAGCAGTAGCACTTGGTATTGCACCAATTATTGATTCTTACGTGAAGGCACTACTCAATAATGGTTCTGATAATTCTTGTTCGATTATTTTATTGAGTTAATAATTCTTTGCGTTGATATTTTATATTGCTATTGTTTTGATAATTGTCATTTACGGTATCTTTCATTATCGAAGCAATAATTCATATTATCGAATAATATTATTAGATAACATTATTGGCAATGTCTAGAAAGTTACATCTAAGGAGAGGTTTGGTCACCTAATTGCGCGCCAAGAAGAAGAAATTCTTATTGGAAAGCCCCTCTTTCACAGGAACTACACGATTGTCAATATTGTGATTACGTAATATTATTTGTGAATAATTAATTATTGATTTATATGATGAGGAAAATATTGATTTTATGTGGATATAGATGGAGAAAATTTTTAAAATGACAATTGTTGAAAATTAATATTTTATCTTTTTACGATAAAATAATTCATTTAAATATATTATTTTAATAATATATTAGCGGTGATATATTTTACAATGAATGTGGGATATATGAGTATATGAGGAGAAAGAGTATTTTGTGGCATTAAATGTTTAACACATGTTTTGTGTGTTGGTGGACACAATTATTAATAGAAATTTGATTATAGCTTGTAAAATCACCCGTTTGTGGATTTTGGTCAATTTCTATTTGGAATTTGGAAAAACTTTCTTCGCAAAGTTGTAGAGAATTGAATTTCCTATAAAGACTCGTGAGATTTGAATTTTCTTATGAAAGGGCTATTTATTATGAATTATTGAAGTTAGAAGCTAGAAATAATTGATTTTGGAAGTTTTAAATATTTATATTCACAAAAATGTTTTTTTGTGTTTGGTGGGCATCTTTAACACATGTCATGTTGCTTTGAATTCAGATGCTTGATGCGTGGGAGGATGTAGAAAAAATTATAATATTAATTTATTAAATTTTCTACTTTGGTGTTCTAAGCGATTTCTATAAATATGGTGCTTAGGTTAGAATTGAAAATCACACGTAAGCTGAAGTTTTTCTCTCTATATTATCGGCGTATTCTTGTGAGTATTTTGAGTATACTTTGAGTATTGCTATACGGTGCAAGTCCAAGTCATAGCTTTATATCCAGGTGTTCAAATTTAGAAATCTTGATCTTTCGAGCGTAAGGGATATTATTTCTTTCGTAATGATATTATTTCTTCAATATCATTATCTTTGAAATGTTGATCTGAAGTTTTATCAAATTTGGAACTTTTTTCATGTCGGGGTTACTATTCATGGGTTACTATTCATGGGTTACTATTCACGAGTTACTATTAATGAGTTCTTATTCACGAGTTACTATTCACGAGTACTATTCATGAAGCGTGAAGATGTTTTTGTGGAATTTCTATCTTTTGGTGTCGAGTTACTATTCACGTATCGGCACTATTCGATATCTGACACTATTCATTCGATCTTATTCAAAAATAAAATTTCTTCTTTTTTGTCAAAATATCTATTACGGATACTAACTCGATTGTATCCATGTTTTGATCATTCTTGAATTTTACACCACTATGATTATTTTTGAGGTATTTTTGGGCGTGGATAAAACTAAGTACGGATCCTTAATCCTTAATCCTTGTCATTTTGTTTCCTTTGGATTCGTTTCTTTAAAAATATTTTTCATCATCCTCGGTCTTAAATGATGATATTATTGAATATCTTTGGCTTTTGTAGTGCAAAGATGAATGATTTCTGAAGAATATCTTTGGCTGTAGTGCAAAGATGAGCAGTGTTGAGATGAATATGACCGATTGATTAATATCTTTGGCGTAATGCAAAGATGAGCAGTGTTGAGATGAACATGACCAGATTGATTAATATCTTTGGCTGTAGTGCAAAGATGAGCAGGTGTTTAAATGAACATGACCGGTGATGAATATCTTTATGCGTAGTGCAAAGATGAATATTTGATTCGGATGTATATTGATTGATGTTCTGAGGGATAAAATATTGATGATGGTATTAAATTCATAGATTATAGTAGATTTCATTCTCTACGTAACTCTTCTATGAATTATTATTTCATTGCGAATATTGATCCGGAAACTTGTTGTCTATTGTATTCTATCAGTTTTTCCTGTTGAAGACTAACGATAATTTGTTGTATATTATCTTAGTCATAATATTCTTCTTGGGCTAGTTGAGCTCACCCTTTTCCTTGTTGTTCCATTTTTCTTCTCGGGAGGCGAGAATGTAGCGAGTACTAGTGGGGTATGGAATGAAGGTTCTAGAGAGAGTTGTTTAGTAGTCCTCACCATTTTTGTAAAATAATGAATCAATAATTATGATGGGGATTTATTTGCATGTGGATATTGTCTAGAAGACAATATTATATTTAAACTCATAAGTATATATTGTCGTATTTCACACGACATTTGTATTATTGAAGTTGTAGTTTGCTTTTTTGTACCATGTATTTGGCGATTTCGAGAATGGGTGTTGTGTATACCTATTTTGGGGCGTCACATTAGGTGTTCTTGAGTTGTTCTTGGCCAAACCCGAAACCATGTTGTTAGTGAGATAGATAGCTAGTTTGACCAACAATAGTTTAAAGCGGTGATTATTACGGGCATTATCTTTCTCGAGCTTGTAGTACTTATGCAATCTTGCACAATCCGACCACCAACGGAGTTCATAACATAACATAATTGCAAGATATAGGCTCATGAACAAGTTGTCGAGTCATTTCTTCATTTATGGGTTACCCGAAATGAAGAAACAGATTCGACTATTCACTTTGGTCTCCATAACTTATGATCCGAAGATTGTTTACGTGATTTAATCTTTGCGATATCTAACCAACATATACATGAAGAAATATATCACATGTAATCAACATAAGAACCATTAACGCGTTAAATATTAATCCATCGACCCATGCCGAAATCACGATCATACGTTTTTACGGGTTACCCGTAAAACGGAAATCGTAATCATTTACATGGTTTGACCGCATATACTACATATGAATTATGTTATTCATTTAGATGTTCTATAAGCTTAAATATATATAATAAACAATGGACAACAAACTTATTACAACAAAAGAAACCAAACAACTAACAATGAAGATGCGGGCCCGTGAACTTTGCGCCGAGCTTCTCAGGCAAGTTCATACGGTCGCCAAGATTTCCACCGATCAATGCCATCAACGTGGTTTGACCACGAATAACGTGCAATATAAAACTTATCTAGGCCTACTTTTTGATCTGAAGTACAGATCTCATATCCACTACAACTATAAACTTTCAAAACACAAAAATCATTAAAGATCGCAGAGATCTGAGGGCACGACATTCGTTGTCGTAAATCAAAACAAAATTTTCAGATTTTGTAAATCTTCAAATCCGAGCCTCTAGATGTTATGGATTCAACATCTAGCAACCCAGATCATCATTAGATACTACTAAATTTAACATAAAAAAACAACATCTAACACATCATCAAAGGTCAGAATTCAAGCTAGGGTTTATACCTTTACTTTGATAAATCTTGATCTTAGGCTACTGAATTGTTGTTGGATTTCGTAGGGCTTGATTATGTGACTGATCTAGCTTGTATTTTCGTGGGTATTGAGTTGAGAGAATATGACTATGCATTTGTGAACAATTTAGGCCATTAAGTGTACTTTCTCTCTCTTGAATTCTATATAAAATATGTATGCAATGACTTGTAATGGGTGATCATGTGCCGGGTGGTGTATCTCCTAGCTAGGTATAGGGTAGGGTGGCTGGCCAGATTTGATGAAGATTTTGTCTAACCAATAATTCAAGAATGGGACAAAAGGGCATTTTTGTAATTTCCTTTTTAATCTCAAGGTATTCTTGTCAAGGTGCTTGAATATAGGGTTTAATCACTAGATTTTATACTTTAAAGTTTCCCAAATAATTACTAGGGTTTGAAAGATTAAAATTAAAGTATAATAAAATTTTAATTTTAAACACACTAATTAAATTAGGGTTTTTAATAGAAATTAGGGTTTTATTAGAAAATTAGGGTTTAATCATTAGGGTTCCTAAATAAACAATTAGGGTTTCTTAATTATCATTATAATTCACAAAAATAATAATTAGGGTTTCTAAAATTTGCAATTAGGGTTCCTAATTAGCAAATTAGGGTTTTCAAATAAATAATTAGGGTTTCTCCTAATTACAAAAATTATATAATACACAGTAAAATTCATATAACACAATTACTACACAGTCTCGAATTCATAACCGAGTTTAACAATTAGGGTTTAATAACACGATATGAGGGTCATGCCCTAATTTACCATAATTGAATAACCATTATCAGTCTCCACATTTACAGTACATATTTATAGCACTGAAAAATAAAAATATAATTAATATTATATTATTATTCTCATCTATTGATCAATACCCAAATTTAGGGTTTGGATTCCATATCTGGTTTATCTTTAATTAAGTTAAAATAATTAACTTAAATATTCTGAACAAATTCATATAATAAAATATTTATTATTATAATTCTAATAATCATTTCATATATTATTTAAATAATATAAAATCATGTTTTTCATGGAAAATAATTAATAAAAACATTTACGCCACAAAAATTAATTACTATAGGAATATACTTTATAATTATCAATAATTCTAAAATAAAATTGTTTGAAATTATTCATGAAATAAATAATTTTATTTATCACATATATCTACAACACATTACTTGACACATATTCTCATCTTTAAAATAAAAAAAAATTAATATGCAAAATTTCTTATTTATTTATATAGAAAATATCGGGTTATTACAATTACTATAGATTTCGTTACGGGTCTTCCCAAGGTTTCTCAAGGCATAGATGCGATTAGGGTTATTGTTGATAGATTAACTAAAAGTCCGCTCATTTCTTATACTCGGAGACTTATTCCTTGAACGTCTTGCTTTAGTATGTGCGTGAGCGAGATTGTGAGATTGCATGGCATGCCAGATTATCCATAGTTTCGGATCGTGACCCAAGATTCACTTCACGATTTTGGGTTAGCTTGCGAAAGCTATGGCAGCGCGGTTCTGATTGATTTGGCATACCATCCTCAAGCGGATGAATGACAATCAGAGAGGACTATTCAAACTCTTGAAGATCTATTAAGACTCTGTGTCCTAGATCTCAAAGGGAGTTGGGATAAGTACCTACCATTGGTGGAATTCTCCTACAACAATAGTTATCAGGCGAGCATAGGTGTGGCTCCATTCGAGGTGTTGTATGGAAGAAAATGTCGTTCTCTAGTATGCTGGGATGAGGTGGGTGAAGAAACATTGTTGGGACCAGAGTTGGTACGCATGACTACAGAGAAGATCCAAACGATTCGACAACGTATACAAATGGCACAGGATCGACAAAAGAGTTATGCGGATCTTCATCGGAAGGACATGGAATTTAATATTGGGGATCATGTATTGTTACGTGTTGCACCATGGAAGGGAGTTACAAGATTTGGGAAGAGAGGAAAGCTCAATCCAAGATTTGTTGGTCCATTTGAGATTCTTGACCGAATAGGAAATGTGGCCTATAGACTCGCATTACCTCCAAGTATGTCTCGTATTCATAATGTTTTTCACATATCTATGCTTCGTAAATATGTTAAAGACCCGAACCACATTATTGAGTTAGAACCAGACGAGATAGTTGAAGATTTAACGTACGAGGAGGTACCTGTTAAGATCTTGGATAGGAAAGAACATGTCTTACGCATGAAGGTTATACCACAAATTAAGGTTTTGTGGAGAAACCATGCTATTGAAGAGATAACCTGGGAGTTGGAATCAAAAATGAAAGCGAGGTATCCTCACCTTTTCGAAACACCAGGTACATACATCAATTTCGAGGACGAAATTTCATAAGGAGGGGAGGTTGTAAGACCCCAACTTTTTAATGAATAAAATTAAATTTCCTTTATTTATTATTGTGAATAATAAGGTATTAATTTGATATAATACATTGGTTATGGGTGAAATGTGCAAATTTTCAAAATAAGCAAGTGGTTATATAATATTCATTGTTGTCGGGGAATATTCGTTTGGTCGTGGAATATTCTTTCTGTCGGGAAATATTCGTATGACGGCGCAGCTATTTGTGGGCCCCATAACGAATAACTGTCGAAGAAGAAAATGGCAAAATTGAATAACTGGCAGTAGTTATTCTGAATTAACTTTGTTGGAATACTTGGTGGTTAAAAATACGATGTCTGGCGTTGTTGCGATGCTTATTACGGTATTACGCAAGTATTGTTGAATTATTGATCCTTACGTAAGAAGGCACTACTCAATAATTGTTACAATCAATATTTTTTTTATTGATTCAATAATTGATACGTTGATATTTATATTATTGTTGTTTCAATAATTGTCACTGCACAGTATATTTCCCATTATCAGATAAATAATTCATATTATTTGGAATAATATTATTAGATAGCATTATTGGCAATGTCTAAAAAGTTCTGTCAAGGAGAGGTTTGGTCACATAATTGTGCGCCAGTAAGGAGAAATCCTTATCAAAAAGCCCCATCTTTCCTGGGAACTGCCTGGTTGTCATTATTGTGATTCTGTAATATTATTTGTGAATAATTAATTATTGATTTATATGATAAGAAAATATTTATTTTATGTGGATATAAATGATGGATTTATTTATGTGGTTATAAATGAAGGAATTAATGTTGAGGTGTTTTATCAGTATTTTGTCGGATTGGAGGTATTAAAAATCAAAACCAGTGGGTTTTGAGATATATTGCGCAGAGTTATAATTTTTAATCCAAATAGTTGGATCGTTGTGATTTTTGATATGTTATACATATATAAGTTGAGTATATGTCCACAAATTTTGAACCGTTAAAAATGAACGTATGATTTGTTATGAATTTTAAGAGGTGACTGATACGGAAATTAGGTTATAAATAATTTTGGTGGAAAATTCTAGAATTGGTGGGCCCCACTTTTGGTTGGTGAAAATGTCTTTGAGATTTTTATTCAAATGTGGTGGGTGGGAATAGTAGCAGGTAAAGCCATCAGGTTGCATGTTAAGTGCGCTTGACGTCTTAACATTTTCCTATAAATAGAGGGCTAAGTTAGAATTGAAAATCACACCGAAACAAGTTTTCTCTTTCTCTCTAGATTATTGAGTGTATTTTGTGAGTATTTAGATACTTTGTGAGTTTCTATTCATCAGTGCAAGTTTCCATCAGCCTTATACCGATATTCCGATCAGAAGTACTGATATTTTTAGGTAAGGGGTGTTATATTCTTCTTAAAATGATGTTTTCTTCAATATCATTATATCGAAATATTGGTATGAACGTTTTATCAAATTTGGAACTTTTTGTATCGGGGTTACTATTCACGATATCACTGGATTATTCACGTATACACGGCACTATTCATGAATACGGCACTACTCACCAAAAAATGAAATTTTCTTCTTTTTGTCCAAGTTGTCTATTATGGTTACTATCTTTGATTGTATCCATGTTTTGATCATTATTTTTGAATTCTGCTTCAAAATTGGTTATTTTGGAATATTATTGAACTTGGATAAACTGTAATACGAATCCTTAGTATTTGATCTTTTATCTCACTGGATTCGTTTTCTTTAAAATATTTTCATCATCCTCGGTCCTAAATGATGATATAAATGAATATCTTTGGCCGTAGTGCAAAAGATGAGCAGTGTTGAGATGAACATGACCAACCGGTGATACAAATGAATAACTTTGGCTTTGTAGTGCAAAGATGAATATTTGATTCAAGATGTATATTGATTGATGTTCTGAGGATAAAATATTGATGATGGACTTTTAAATCTTAGAAGATAGTAGAATTCTTTTCTACTGACTCTTCTAATGGATTGTTGTTCACATTGCAGATTGTTGATCTAAAACTTGTTGTCTATTATATTTTATCAAATTTTTCCCTGTTGAAGACTAATGATAATTTGGTGTATATTGTCTTAGTCATAATATTCTTTACTGGGCTAGTTGAGCTCACCCTTTTCCTTTTTGTTCCAATTTTCTCAGGAGGTGAGAACATAGCAGGAACTAGTCGGGGTACGGAGTGATGGTTCTAGAAAGATGTTTTAGCAGTCTTCACTATTTCTGTAAAATAGTGTTTGAATAATTGTAATGAGGACTCCTTTTGAGTTTGTATACTCTCTAGTATACAATATTTGTATTCAAACTTACAGTATAGGCGTTGTCGTATTCTGCACGACAATTATATTACTGAAGTTGTATTTGTTTTTGTACCATGTATTTGGCGACTCAGAATGGGTGATGTATACCTATTTTGGGGGCGTCACAAAACTCGTCAAGCTCATTAAGTTGCAGCAATCTCTTCTCACCTGCAGCTGTTTGATCAAAATCATCTTTTGAATGGCCCAATACGCTTTATGTTGTAGTTCCACTGGGAGTTAACACGTTTTCCCGTAAACTAATTGATACAGAGACATCCCAATTGGTGTCTTGTATGATGTCCGATAAGCCCATAAAGCGTCGTCTAACTTTAAAGACTAGTCCTTTCTGTTTGGATTCACGACTTTCTCTAAATTTGTGTCACCTCTCTATTTGAAACCTCAACTTGGCCACTCGTTTGGGGATGATATGTTGTTGCAACCTTGTGATTAACTCCATACTTTGCCACGAGAGCTGTAAAGAATCTATTGCAGAAATGACTTCCCTCGTCACTTATAATTGCTCTCGGTGTGCCAAATCTTGTGATGATATTTTTCTGTAGAATTTTCAAAACCACTTTGCATCATTCATAGAGAGTGCCACAACTTCAACCCACTTTGGTACATAATCTACAGATAGTAGAATGTACAAATTGTTGTATGAAGGCAGAAAAGGTCCCATGAAGTTCATCCCCCATACATCAAAAATCTCGACTTCCAAGATTGTGTTGAGTGGCATCTCATTCCTTTTTGAAATATTTCCCACCCTTTGACATCTATCACAGCTTTTGACAAACTGGTGGGCATCCTTGAATATAGTAGGCCAGTAGAATCCTGCCTGAAGAACCTTAGTCGTTATCCGCTCACTTCCATAGTGTTTCCCATATGCAGATACGTGGCATGCGTGCAAGATGTTATTAATTTCACTGTAAGGCACACATCTACGAATCATTTTATCTGCACACTATCTAAATAGATAAGGCTCATCCTACATGTACCACTTGACATCATGTAGAAACTTCTTTTTCTGTTGATGTGTCAAATCAGGGGGAAAGATCTTGCTCACCAAATAATTAGTAAAATCCATATTCCATGGAAATTCAGAGTTTACTGCAAATAACTGGTCATCTGGAAATGACTCGTTGATTAAACACTTTTCTGCCATGTCCTTGTTCGGATTCTTCAACCTCAAAAGATGATCAACCACTTGATTTTCTATCGCCTTCCTATCCTTGATTTCCAAATCAAACTCTTAAAGGAGTATAATCCATCTAATAAGCCTAGGCTTAGTGTCTTACAGGGAAATAAGATACCATATCGCCGAGTGGTTCGTGTACACCACAACCTTTGTTCCTAACAAATAAGCTCGAAATTTAACAAAGGCGTACACGACCGCAAGTAACTTATTCTCGGTGGTTGTATAGTTCAATTAAGCATCAGTGAGGGTTTTACTTGCATAATATATGGCATGAAAGATCTTCTCTCGGCGTTATCCCAAAACAGCCCCTACTGCGTAATCGCTAGCATCACACATCAACTCAAACGGCATTGTCCAATAGGGTGCTACGATCACGTAAGTTGTCGTTAATTTCTTTTTTAACTACTCAAAAGATGTCATACACTCTTCATCAAAACTAAAAATTGCATCTTTCTCTAATATACTGCATAGTTGTTTTGCAATCTTAGAGAAATCCTTGATAAATCTATGGTAGAATCCGGCATGCCCAAGGTAACTTCAAATTCCTTTAACTGAGGTCGGCGGTAGAAGATTTTCAATTGTATCCAGCTTTTTCCTGGTCAACTTCCAACCCTTTCGCAGAGACCTTATGCCCAAGAATAATTTCCTCTTCGACCATAAAGTGGCACTTTTCCCAATTCAGCACAAGGTTGGTTTCCACGCAGCGTTTCAAAATCATGACCAGATTTTCTAGACAACTATCAAAAGTGTTCCCATAAACTGAAAAGTATTCCATGAAAAATTCAACATTACGCTATGTTTGAGAATATGGCCATTATACATCTCTGAAAGGTTGTCGGTGCATTACACAACCCGAAGGACATCCTCATAAAAGCAAAAGTGCCATATGGGCACATGAATATTGTCTTCTCTTGATCCTCAAGAGCAATGACGATCTGGTTACACCCCGAATATCTGTCCAATTGGCAATAATACTCATGCCCAGCCAAATAATCCAGCATCTGATCGATTAAAGGAAAAGGAAAGTGGTCCTTCTGAGTTACCTTATTAAGCTTCATGTAATCCATGCATACCCTTCAGCCGGTCACTATCCTCATCGGTATCAATTCATTGTCTTCGTTTATCACAACCGTCATTCCACCTTTTTTTGGGACACACTGGACTGGGCTTACCCATAAACTATCCGAAATGGGGTAAATTAACCCAACATCCAACCATTTCAGAATCTCTTTCTTTACAACCTCTTTCATGATTGGATTGAGTCTTCTCTGATGTTCCACTATTGGCTTTGAATCCTCTTCCACGAGTATCTTGTGCATACAAAATGACGGGCTTATTCCCTTGATGTCAGCGATTATCTATCCTATTGCAGACTTGTACTCTTGAAGTACCTTCAACAACTTACTTTCCTGCAAATCGTTAAGCGCGGATGCAATAATAACAGGTAAAGTATCAGAATTTCCTAAAAACTTATACCTGAGGTGTTTAGGAAGAGGCTTAAGCTCAAGAGTGGGTGGTTCCACAAGTGAAGGTTTCATTCGTGCCGATGCTTTCTCTTTCGTGTGCAGTGGCTTGAATGGCACCTTGAATCTACTCACTTTGGGTAATGCATCCAACATATGCAAGTAATCCATGAATTTTGGATCATCCAAGTCATCATCCCCCATGAAAATGTTTTCCAATGGATCCCTAGCTAAACCTCTCATCAAGTCTTAATTAACCATCTTGTCGATCACATCCATTCAGAAACATTCTTCATCATCTGTAGGGAACCTCATGGCTTTGAACACATTATATTTCACTTCTTGGTTTTATACCCTCATTGTTAACTCCCCTTTTTGAACATCAATGAGATTCCTCCCAGTAGCCAAGAATGGCCTCCCTAAGATGATTGATATTATTGTCCTCTTCATAATCCAAAATAATAAAATCTGCTGGAAATATGAACTTATCCACCTTGACTAGAATATCTTCAACAATCCCTCTTCGATAAGTTAGCGATCAATCTACCAACTGTAGTGAGATGTTTATAGGTTTTGGAGCTGGAAAACCCAACTGAGTATACACCGATAATGGCATGAGGTTCACACTCGCACCTAAATCACACAAACATTTGTTGAAGGCCATGTTCCCAATTGTGCAGGGAATGGTAAAACTCCTCGGATCCTTTAACTTCGGTGGCAACTTTCTTTGTAATATCGCAATGCATTCCTCTGTCAATGCCACAGTCTCATAGTCCTCTAACTTCTTCTTTCTTGGCAGAATACCCTTCATAAACTTTGCATAGCTCGGCATTTGTTTTAGGGCTTCTGCGAATGGAATATTAATCTGTAATTTCTTGAAAATTTCCAAAAACTTTGAGAATTACTTATCCACTTTCTGCTTTTGAACTCTCTGTTGAAACGGTGGTGGAGGATAGACAACTGGCTCAACATCTGCCTAATTCTTGTCCACTTTCATATCTTCACCCTATTTCTCCTTGTCTAACTTGTCTTCGCTTTCCTTGACATATTTCTTTGGTAAATTTTTTGCACTCTGACCCTCAAGATGTTTTTCACTTCTTAGTGTGATTGTTTGACATTGTTCATGTTTTCCTCTTGGATTCTTTTCTATGTCACTTGGTAAAGTCCCTTGAGGCCTATTATTCAGTGCTAATGCAAGCTATCCCATCTAATTTTTCAAATTCTTTATTGCCGCTGCTTGCGTTTTCATGGCTGCCTCATTACCCGATAAGTATTTCAACAATAGCTCTTCCAAATCTGACTTTTTCTCTTAATGCGGAGCTGACTGTTGATTCTAATTTTGGAAACCGGGGGGATAAGATGGACGTGGAGCCTGCTGATTTTGATTATTACTCCACGAAAAATTTGGATGATTTCTTGCCACTAGATTATAGGCATTCTGATAAGGATTCTATGAAATTCTGTTATAACTGCATACAAACTGAACCGCTGCTAGATTTATGGCACATTGCTCTGTTGGATGTTCCCCCGCACACAATTCACATATATATGCCACCTGTTGAACCTGTGCACCCGTGAGGGCATCCATCTTCTTTGACAACGCTGAAATTTATGCCGTTAAAGCTATCAGTCCATCTACTTCTAACACCCCAGCTGCCTTAGGTTATGTCATTCTTGTTGTGGGCCACTGGTAGTTGTTAGCCGCCATTGTCTCAATTAGCTCATATGCTTCCTCAAAACTTTTAACCATAAAAGCTCCACTAGACGTTAAATCTATACTAGTCCTCAGATTACTGTTCTGCCCGTTGTAGAAGGTATTCATCTACATCCACTTAGGTAGTCCATGATGTGGACACTTTCTTAGCAATTCCTTGTACCTCTCCCAAGCTTCGTATAGAGACTCCCCATTTTGCTGCTCAAACATCGTAATCTCATTCCTCATCTTAGCAGTCTTCGCCGGTGGGAAAATTTAGCCAAACATTTCTGAGCAAGGTCATCCCAAGTTGTAATTCACCCTGGCGGTAGTGAGTGTAACCAACTGTTAGTCATGTTTCGTAATGTGAACGGAAATAAGCAAAACCTAACTACATCATCAGTTACCCCGTTGTACTTGAATGTGACGACCCCAAAATAGGTCCATTCCATCCAACCCATTCTGAGTCGCCAAATACATGGTACAGAAACAACTACAACTTTATTATCACAACAATAAAACTGTGAGTTTAAATACAAATATTATCTTCTAGATAATATTTATACTCAAATAAATTCTCATCACATTTATTGATACATTATTTTACAATAATGGTGAGGACTACTAAACAACTCTCTCTAGAACCTTCATTCCATACCCCGACTAGTACTCGCTACATTCTCGCCTCCTGAGAAGAAAAATGGAACAACAAGGAAAAGGGTGAGCTCAACTAGCCCAGTAAAGAATGTTATGACTAAGATAATATACAACAAATTATCGTTAGTCTTCAACAGGAAAAATCGATAGAATACAATAGACAACAAGTTTCAAATCAATATTCGTAATGAAATAATAATTCATAGAAGAGTTACGTAGAGAATGAAATCTACTATAATCTATGAATTTAACAAATCCATCATCAATATTTTATCCCCAGTAACATCAATCAATATTCATCTCAAATCAAATATTCATCTTTGCACTCTGAGCCAAAGATATTCATCAATCCATCATGTTCATCTCAACACTGCTCATCTTTGCACTAAAGGCCAAAGATATTCATCGGTCGGTCATGTTCATTTAAACACTGCTCATCTTTGCACTCTGAGGCCAAAGATATTCTTGAAATCATTCATCTTTGCACTACAGACCAAAGATATTCTTCAGAAATCATTCATCTTTGCACTACAGGCCAAAGATATTCAATAATATCATCATTTAAGACTGAGGATGATGAAAAATATTTTTAAAGAACGAATCCAGTGAAACAAAATGACAAGGATTAAGGATTAAGGATTCGTACTTTGTTTTATCCATGTCCAATAATACCTCAAAAATAATCATAGTGGTGTAAAATTCAAGAATGACCAAAACATGGATACAATCAAAGCTAGTATCCAGAATAGATATTTTAGACGAAAAGAAAAATTTTCATTTTTCGGTGAATAGTGCCGTATTCGTGAATAGTGCCGTATACGTGAATAGTGCCGTATACGTGAATAGTAACTCCGACACCAAAAGATAGAAATTCCACAAAAAACATCTTCACGCTTCATGAATAGTACTCGTGAATAGTAACTCATGAATAGTAACTCATGAATAGTAACTCGTGAATAGTAACTCATGAATAGTAACCCCGACATGAAAAAGTTCCAAATTTGATAAAAAGTAACAACCAATATTTCAGCATAATGATATTGAAGAATTAATATCATTTGAGAAGAAAATAACATCCCTTACCTCAAAGAATCAAGATTGCCGGAAGGAAAGGTTGGAAGTGATCTTTGAATGAAACTTATCTTAAAGAACTCTCAAAGTATCTAAATACTCACAAAATACGCTCAATAATATAGAGAGAGAAAGAGAAAACTTTGTTTACGGTGTGATTTTCAATTCTAACTTAGCCCTCTATTTATAGGAAAATGTTAGCCCGCAAAGCAGACTTGACACGCTTTACACGATGGCTTTTACCGCTACTATTGCCACCCACCACATTTGAAATAAAATTCAGCACATTCTTTCACCAACCACAAGTGGGGCCCACTCAATTCTAGAATTTTCCACCAAAATCAATTATAAACCTAATTTAGAATCCGACACCTCTTAAAATTCACAACAAATCATTCGTGCATTTTTACGGTTCAAAATTTTTGGACATATATTCAACTTATGTATGTATAACATATCCAAAAATTACAACGATCCAACGGTCGGATTAAAAATTATAACCCCGCAATATATCTCAAAACCCCGATTTGATTTTTAATACTCCAATCAGATAAAATACCGATAAAACACCTCAACATTAATTCCTTCATTAATAACCACATAAATAAATCCATCATTTATATTCATATAAAATAAATATTTCCTTATCATATGAATCAATAATTAATTATTCACAAATAATATTACGTAATCACATTTATGACAACCAGTGTTGTTCCAGTGAAGAGGGGCTTTCAATAAGGATCTCTCCTTCATCGCGCGCGCAATTAGGTGACCAAACCTCTCCTTATGCAGAACTTTCTAGATATTGCCAATAATGTTATCTAATAATATTATTCAAATAATATGAATTATTGATCCGATAATGGGAAATATCGTGCGAGTGACAATTATTGAAACAAAGAATAATATAAAATACCAACGCAAAGCAATTATTGAATCAATAAAATAAACTATTGAGCAAGAACTACCGTGAAAATTATTGAGTAGTGCCATCTTACGTGCGAATCAATAATTCAACAATCGTGCAATACTGCAGGTGTGCATCTTGTGCAACCACGCAGCAGACATGCGTATTTTAACCACCGGGTATTCAACGGTCTTACTTCAGAATAACTACGCCGTTATTTATAACCACCCAAACTTTGTCGTTTTCCTCATCCAATCGCTTTCCGTTATGGGGCCCACACATGGTTTGCTGGTCGCATTTAATATTCCCGAAAAGATCACGAATATTCCACGACCAAACGAATATTCCCAAACAACAATGAATATTTTATAACCACTTGCTTATTTTGAAATATTTGCGTATTTAACCCTTAACTATCCACATTAATCAAATCAACCCTTACTATTTCAAAATAATAAATAAAGGAAATTCCTTTTATTTAAAAAAATTTCTGGGTCTTACAACCTCCCTCCTTATGAAATTTCTTCCTCGAAATTGACGACGTGCACTGGTGTTTCAAAAGGTAAAGATACCTCGCTTTCATTTTCGTTTCCAACTCCCCAGTCATTTCCTCAATAGCATGGTTTCTCCACAAAACTTTAACTTATGGTATAACCTCGGTACATAGGTCGCGTTCTTTCCTCTACAAAATCTTGACAGTACCTCCTCAGACGTTAAGTCTTCTGGCTATCTCGTCTCTAAGATTAACTCAATAACGTGGTTCGGGTCTTTCACATATTTACGTAACATCGATACGTGAAAAACGTTATGAACGCGCGCCATACTTGGCGGTAAAACGAGTCTATAGGCCACGCGGTTCCTATTCGATCGAGAATTTCAAATGGATTAATAAATCGAAGGTTTGAGCTTTCCTCACCTCACCGATTCTCGCTTTTAAAATAACAACTTCTTGCACCTCCTTCTTCAAATTCATCAACTCGATTGTGTAGCTTGAGCGACTTTTAACTTTATCGATTAAAGTCGATTATACTCAGATATCATCACACGCATCAGTATATCATCACGTGGGTACCTAGAGTTTTCATCTCCATCTCTATTATTTGTATATTATACTGAAATGAGTCTTTGTGATAATATCGTACTCGTACTTGTATACGATCTTCTACTCAACACGTCACTACCACGTTCGCTTTTCCGGGATGGCATGGTCGTAACATGTCTTTGAAATGAGTCTCCTCTTAAGTTCTTCAAGCTCTTCCCACATTCCTTGCTCCATTCGAATTTTGTATCTCTACGAGTTAGCTACGTTAATGGAATAGCGATTCGAGAATATCCTTCAACGATCTCCGATAATAACCAACTAAGCCTAGAAAACTACGATTTCGATTCCGAGCTTAGGTTGTTCTCAATCGTGACTCATATCCCAACCTTGGATAAGACGTCACAATGACACCTATCGCTTTACTATCGCATCTAATATGACGTCCCTTACAGAGAGTTCGGCAGGTGAATTCCACAAAGGAAGTCACAAGATAAAGGCTCAGTACCAAATTCTATAATTGAATTTTAACTCCGAAGTTCAATAGAGCCATTCGATATGAGATTTTAGGAATGAGTTTTGTAGGGTTCAAAGTCGATACAAAATTTAATATCGGTCTTTGGGAGTAAGCCAAGTAAATTCTTCAGAAATACGCCAGGAAAAATCAATAACAACAAGAATATTATTCAAATCTGACGTGTCTTTATTCAAATCCATAACATGGACTAAGAAAACTTGACATCCGTAATAAACGAATGACTTCATGGATTGATATGAAAATGTTTGACTACAATGGTTTGATCGCTTGAGTTCGAATAACAAAGTTGCTTAGGAATATGAAAACTAACAACCTTACAAAAAAGCAATCAATTTTGGCATGATGAGTAGTTAACCAATCAATCCCCAAAAGCAAGTATCTTTAAAGAGATAAGGTCAATAGGTAAGGTAATGGTGCCAACTTGAATCAAATAAGATTTTTTAAACAACGGATGTAATGAAAGTTTCTCCTAACTGAGTCTCCATAAATAGGTCAAAGTCTAATTTCTCCGTAGTCAAGTTCAAACGTTGAGCGCAAGCAAGAGAGATAAAAGAATGGGTAGAACCCAGATATCAGTAAGGTATAAACTTCGCAAGAATTTATAATTAACTAACCCGTGCTAACTTCGTTCGGGTTCCTCGTATTTTGACCTGGCCACGACAAACGCTCTTCCAGAATCATTGACTTTGACTTTTCGGGACATCCTTTTGAGTCACCATTCATTGGACTGGTTTCGATATCGCATAATCTCGAAGCGATATGTCCTTCTTTTCCACAATTATAGCATACCTTAAACTGTTAGGCGGTTTCAATGATATGTCCCTCTTTCCCGCATTTATAACATATGACCGGTGGTCGTTCTCCTCCCTTAGAACCAATTGCTGCCGGTACTGTCGTCTTCACATGGTCGTTGTTAAATCTCCTCTTTTTAAAATCTCCTCCCGATTCGCTTCTTCTATTTTCATGGCCATGATTACCACCAGAGTGGTTACCGCCTTTGTCCATATTCTTCTTTCTCCACTGGTTATCGTTATTCTGATGACTGCTATCTTCGGTATGATCTTGGTTATGGTCCCTCAGTTGAACGTACTCGTTATCTCGCTCTAACAACTGAGCCCTATTTACAACATCTGAATAGAGAGAAAATTTATGAGAAATGAGATAATCGACGTGTCGGGTTTCAAACCTCTCGAAACATCCGGCGTCATCGCTCCTCATTCTCCACCAAATGAGGTGCAAACCGATAACTCCGCAAACTTCGCCTCGTCTTTGGGACACCGCCATGTTATTCGCGCCCAATCTAATAAACTCCACTTCCTTCATATGATGAATACTTTCGGGGAAGTACTTGTCATTGAACTGTTTCAAACGTCTCCATGACATCTTTGAGTGCAAATTTGAATGGGTACGCTTCATGATTCCCACCAAGAATCGCTTCGCCACGGAACATAAAAGTAGCGAATGGAACTTTCGTTCTTCGTGCATCCCAAGACATCGAATATCTTGGTAATTTGCTTGACCCATGTTTCACGCCATGATCGGATCGGCTTTCCCTGCACACGGTGGTCTCAACTCTTTGAGCGCTTGCATTTGTGACCACCGTGAAATCGCTATCATCTCCTCCTCGTATTTTGAACACGAGTCTCCTCGTCTCGATTTTGCATGAAGCGCAAAAACTTCTAAACATCCCCTCGTTCATCATCCGCCTCGGTGGTGTTATTCACAGGAGGTACATTGCCGACTGTTGCATGCACGTTCTCCTCGTTGTTAAATACAGGCATCTCCACGGTCTCATTTACACCACTATTAATATTCTCAGTCGACATTCTCAATTACTATCATAAAACAAGGGTTAATTAAGGAAATCAATCACATAATATCCCTATATACTGACCAACTAACAAATAAGCTTAGGTAGGACACACTAGCAAAGGATTTACTACTCTCTCCCTCCTAGTTCTATTCCCCGATCTCCGCCAGAGATCATATCCCTAAGCTCTGATACCAACTGTGACGACCCCAAAATAGGTCCATTCCATCCAACCCATTCTGAGTCGCCAAATACATGGTACGTAAAACAACTACAACTTTATTATCACAACAATAAAGCTGTGAGTTTAAATACAAATATTATCTTCTAGATAATATTTATACTCAAATAAATCCTCATCACATTTATTGATACATTATTTTACAATAATGGTGAGGACTACTAAACAACTCTCTCTAGAACCTTCATTCCATACCCGACTAAGTACTCATTTACATTCTCGCCTCCCGAGAAGAAAAATGGAACAACAAGGAAAAGGGTGAGCTCAACTAGCCCAAGTAAAGAATGTTATGACTAAGATAATATACAACAAATTATCGTTAGTCTTCAACAGGAAAAATCGATAGAATACAATAGACAACAAGTTTCAAATCAATATTCGCAATGGAAATAATAATTCATAAGAGTTACGTAGAGAATGAAATCTACTATAATCTATGAATTTAATAGTCCATCATCAATATTTTATCCACCGTAACATCAATCAATATTCATCTCAAATCAAATATTCATCTTTGCACTACAGCCAAAGATATTCATCAATCGGTCATGTTCATCTCAACACTGCTCATCTTTGCACTAAAGGCCAAAGATATTCATCACCGGTCATGTTCATTTAAACACTGTTCATCTTTTTACTTCAAAGCCAAAGATATTCTTCAGAAATCATTCATCTTTGCACTACTGAGGCCAAAGATATTCTTCAGAAATCATTCATCTTTGCACTACGGGCCAAAGATATTCAATAATATCATCATTTAAGACCGAGGATGATGAAAAATATTTTTAAAGAACGAATCCAATTGAAACAAAATGACAAGGATTAAGGATTAAGGATTCAGTACTTTGTTTTATCCATGTCCAATAATACCTCAAAAATAATCATAGTGGTGTAAAATTCAAGAATGATCAAAACATGGATACAATCAAAGCTAGTATCCGAATAGATATTTTAGATTTAAAAGAAAAATTTTCATTTTTTATTGAATAGTGCCGATTCGTGAATAGTGTCAGTATACGTGAATAGTCTTGAGTATACGTGAATAGTAACTCAGACACCAAAAGATAGAAATTCCACAAAAAACATCTTCACGCTTCATGAATAGTACTCATGAATAGTAACTTCGTGAATAGTAACTCATGAATAGTAACTCGTGAATAGTAACTCATGAATAGTAACCCAGAGCATGAAAAAGTTCCAAATTTGATAAAAAGTAACAACCAATATTTCAAAGATAATGATATTGAAGAATTAATATCATTTGAGAAGAAAATAACATCCTTACCTCAAAGAATCAAGATGCCGGAAGGAAAGGTCGGAAGTGATCTTTGAATGAAACTTATCTTGAGCTGACAAAGAACTCTCAAAGTATCTAAATACTCACAAAATACGCTCAATAATATAGAGAGAAGAGAGAAAACTTTGTTTTCGGTGTGATTTTCAATTCTAACTTAGCCCTCTATTTATAGGAAAATGTTAGCCGTACCAAGCAGACTTGACACTACACGATGGCTTTACGCTACTATTGCCACCCACCACATTTGAAATAAAATTCAGCACATTCTTTCACCAACCACAAGTGGGGCCCACTCAATTCTAGAATTTTCCACCAAAATCAATTATAAACCTAATTTAGAATCCGACACCTCTTAAAATTCACAACAAATCATTAGTGCAGCATTTTAACGGTTCAAAATTTTTGGACATATATTCAACTTATGTATGTATAACATATCCAAAAATTACAACGATCCAACGGTCGGATTAAAAATTATAACCCATAATATATCTCAAAACCCCGATTTGATTTTTAATACCTCCAATCCAGATAAAATCGATAAAACACCTCAACATTAATTCCTTCATTAATAACCACATAAATAAATCCATCATTTATATTCATATAAAATAAATATTTCCTTATCATATGAATCAATAATTAATTATTCACAAATAATATTACGAGAATCACATTTATGACAACCAGTTGTTCCTGAGGAAAGAGGGGCTTTCAATAAGGATCTCTCTTGGCGCCGCAATTAGGTGACCAAACCTCTCCTTAGATGTAACTTTCTAGACATTGCCAATAATGTTATCTAATAATATTATTCAAATAATATGAATTATTGATCCGATAATGGGAAATCTTGTGCAAGTGACAATTATTGAAACAAAGAATAATATAAAATACCAACGCAAAGAATTATTGAATCAATAAAATAAACTATTGAAGCAAGAACTCACCGTGAAAATTATTGAGTAGTGCCATCTTACGCATGCGAATCAATAATTCAACAATCTTGTAATGCAATACCGTGTGCACTCTTGTGCAACCACAGCAGACATCGTATTTTAACCACCGGGTATTCCAACGGTCTTAGCAGAATAACTACGTCGTTATTTATAACCACCCAAACTTTGTCGTTTTCCTCATCCAATCGCTTTCCGTTATGGGGCCCACACATGGTTGCGCCGTCGTACGAATATTCTCCGACAGTACGAATATTCCACGACCAAACGAATATTCCCCGACAACAATGAATATTTTATAACCACTTGCTTATTTTGAAATATTTGCGTATTTAACCCTTAACTATCCACATTAATCAAATCAACCCTTACTATTTCAAAATAATAAATAAAGGAAATTCCTTTTTATTTAAAAAAATTTCGGGGTCTTACATTGAAGGTGTCGCAAATCTCCAGAAAGCTTATGAGGTGCTCATTCGGATCATCATTGGCTAATCCCCCTAAACTGTACTAAATTCTATATCATTTGTATCGTCCTAGGATTTATCTCGAAATGGTTTGAAATTATCGCAGGCCTGGTAATGCTTAACTGAATTTCAGTGACTCTAAGAGTAGCATAATCCCTCAGCACTTTCTGATCTTCTACAGCCATAACTTCTTGTTTATCAAAATTCTCTTAATTTTCCTTAATTCACTTACTAAGTCTCTGAAACCTTCGTCGATTCCGTCCTCGTAAGGAAGAAAATCTGGTTTCTGTGACCGAGTTTGCATGCACTAAGTAAGAGAACCTGAAACAAGAAATAACCAAAAACAAAAAGAAATATTTTAACTTAAACTGAACTAATTAAACTGATATTGAAAGTAATAAAATCAAAACTAGTCCCCGACAACGACGCCAATAACTTGTTGGGTAAATTCTAAATTTCGCGCAGCACGCAAGTATACATAATCAATAAGTAATATAATGATAAGTAGAGTATCGTTCCCACAAAGACAAGTATGAATTTTAATCAATCAATTACCAGTTATTATTATTTCAATTTTATTAAACTAATCGAATTAATTTTGGAAAATAAGGAAAAACTAATAAAATAAAAATCAAAACAAATCAACACAACTAAGTACCACAAGTTTTAATCAGATAATGAAGAATTAAGCCTACAACTTCACTTTAAGCTTCACTCAGATTATCACACTTCTTCTCAATTCAATTAACTATCCTAGTTCATTAATCAAGAACACTAATGTAGAATTAGCCATCTCACAATGCACTAACACCAGATTAACTTAAATCCACAATTGATAGAATATCATTCCCACAGAGACAAGTATGGATTTTAATCAATCAATTACAAACTTTATATTATTTTAATTTTATTAAACTAATCGAATTAATTTTGGAAAATAAGGAAAAACTAATAAAGTCAAAATCAAAACAAATCAACACAACTAAGTCCCATAAATTTCAATCAGATAATGAAGAATTAAGCCTATAACTTTACTTTAAGCTTCACTCATATTATCACACTTCTTCTCAATTCAATTAACTATCCCAGTTCATTAATCAAGAACACTAAAGTAGAATTAGCCATCTCTCAATGCACTAACACCATATTAACTTAAATCCACAATTGATAGAATTAAGCCAAACACCTTAATTAACTAATTCACTATATCTCTATGTGAATTACAATTAAAGAAGGTTTAAATTACAAGTTCTTACACGATTACATGCGATGTTAAGTATATCTCTATCATAAACATACATCAAGAATTCCATCAAAACGCAGAAATCATGAACACGTGCCATTATGATTAAGTCTAGATTCATATCTCATCTCTCAAATCCATACAAATCCACATGGAATTGGTGATCAAGAAATTCATAAATTAAGCACAAATCATAATAGATGAACTGAAAATATAGTTTTATTAAAGTGAATTCAAAGTATGATAATCATCGTTCCACATTAAAGATGCATTGCAAGCTTAATAAGAAATTTAGTTCACAACTAATGAATTAAAAACCAAATAGATTAAAGAAATCATCATCCCAATTTACAGAACATGAAATAAAGAAATAGATTAGTATAGAACCACCCTTATTTACTTTTAGCTCTGAAATCTTTGTGATGTTGCTTCCTTGCTCTGCTTCTCCGCGATCTTCTCTAAAATTAGGGATCAAAAGTTGCAATTGATGGTTGAATGATTCAATTATGTATTCTTTGGCATAAGTAACTGTAAAAACTGATAGAACCGTGCCAATTCCAGTCCCAATCAAAGCCAATTACATTATTTCCATGCCACTGCAGTGATTGAATTGCATCAGAACACCTCCTTTTTGTCTACGCACCCCCGCCTCGACGGGGGTATTTATTCTTCGGAGTGCCCACCGGGATGGGGTGCTGATTTTCTTCCACGTGTACCCCCACCCCGGTTGGGTCTTCTCTTTGTAATAGGCCCACCCTAGCAGGGTACTAGACTGCTAACTTCTGTTTTTATTTCGTTTCCTACATATTGCTGCCATATTGCCACCACCATGCCAAAGCTAACACGTAATAGAAACCTACACACAAAACAGACACAAAAACATAAAATGACACTAAAATAAACATAATTAACATTGTTTAAGTCCAAATAGGAACCCGATTCGTAGGCATGAAACCCACTCATCAGTATATCCACTCTCAAGTGATACAGTGTCATTGTCTGCCATTCGCAGATCAGCACTGTCAATCATATTTTGGATAAGATGACAAGGTGCCCAACATTCTTCAGTGCTATGACCACGAGAATGGGAGTGGTATTGACATACTCCAGTAGCATCAAATCTTTTTTAGCGCGGATTAACCAACATCTGTAATATTTCTTCCATCGGTTGGCCTAAATAGGTGAACTCGCTTTTGTTGGCAAAGTCCCGATGGGCTTGGGCTCTTACTTTTTTTACAAGCTTTTCCTCCAAGGTTTCACTCTCTTGGGTCTGTAGTGGAGTTTTTGTGCTGAAGGAGAGGAGACTTGCATGCTCTTAACTGTACAACTGTCGTGTGACTTGGTGTTGATCTATCACTAGTTCTGCCAGTTGATTGACCTGTTCATCAATAGCCTTCAACTCCCGTTCTATCATGAACTGGAACTCCGAATAATTCTATTTGTCGGAATTATCTTTGCTGGTTTGGGGAAAACCACCCACGTATTTGAGGTACTTGGAGCTCTCTCCACTACCTCTATTGATCATGTTAACATCCTCTTCCTTGTGTTGAGGGAGAGGATTATCTTGAACGTGTGTATGCTCAGTCTTTGTTACCACAATTTGACCACTTTCTATTAAGTCCTGGATCTTATGCTTGAGGGCCCAATAATCCTGAGTGTCGTGGCCTGGAGCTCCATAATGGTAAGCACACTTTTTGCTTGTATTGAAGCCCTTTCCACTTGGATTGGCTGGTGGAAGGAGATGAGTGATTTTTTCTAAGCTGTCAAAAGTTTGAATATGTTTTCGAGTAAGTCCCCTAAGGGTGTGAACACTCTTGAACATCTGACTTCTCCACTCTTTGGTAAGGAAGGATTTGAGGACTGTTCTTGAAAAAGGGAATAGTTTCTACTTTAAATAGGTAAGTTTTGATTACCTTTTTAAGTTTGCCCTTGCAATATCAAGGAGACATCCTCTTCTTTCTTCTTATGGACCCTCTAGGGGTTTTTCCCATAACTTCCAAATTGGATATGCTCAGCTACGACTTTTAACCTCGTCTCTACCATTTCTCTATGCTTAATCATTTATGAGAATGGTTTTCCTATACTTGCTAAGACCCTCTCATAAAATGGAGATTCACTACTACAAAACAGTAAATAGATAACGCGTAAAAAATGTTGTAGAAGGTCTGTGAGATCCCCGAATCAGGGTCCCAAATCACCACGGATCTGGTTCAATCAATTCTACAACTATTACTATTTGCAGAAGATATAAACATAAATTGTTTATATAATAAACTTTACACACTATTCCCCAAGATCGAATAACCTTAACGTATACATAATTCATAACCTATCTAACATATAACATTATTATCATACTATACTATTACAATTTAGTTGCACAAATAATTCCAAACTGAACTTGGCTTTATCCTTTCATGTATCCGACGTATTCGTCTTAATCTGCAATGTTTATCATAATATAGCAAGGGTGAGCAATAAGTTTTCCTAGCAAGTTTAAGTTTAATAAATTAAGGATATATCATGATTGAAAGAATTTTGAATAATAGTTGGCTAACATTCAACAATATAATTGTGAACTAGCATGCACAAATTTTCATAGCTGAATGAACATGGAACATGAACATATATATATCTGGACCAAATGGTAATGAAGGTGATCAGCCTTTCATACCTGATGAATACATGCAGTATGCACATAGTGCGATTTAATAATTCTTAGACATGGCAATCAGAAATGATTAACCACAAGTATAATTGAATATTACAACTCGAGGTCGAGTTAAGAAAAACTTGCCTGAACTGTTGATTACCGCTATGCAATTAATAATCTTTGTCTGAAAACCTAATATTAAAAATATTTATTACTAAGTTAGAATAATATCATCACAATATTTAAAATAACCTAAACACATTACCACATAATCATATCCGTCTATAACACACATAAGACTTAACCTCAAGTCAAACTTTTAATGTCTGAGTCGAGTTTGGTACAACCCTGACATCCCAACGGCCTATTCGGACCATTATCGAGTTTATGTTCAATTAAACTCTGCCTAAACTTAACAATTATCTTAGCTAATTATATTATCAGTTAGAATAATTTTTCATAAGCTCGTAATAATTTTCAGAAAATTATTATCATTTATCATGAATTTTCAATCATTAATATTATATTTATATGATTTAAATACTTTAATCTCATATATTATAAGTTTTTCTTGAACATATAAGTCAAATACTAATCCAGCAACCCAGATTTGATATCCAGCAAGCTGGATTCAAAATCCAATATCTAGATGGCCAATCCAACAAACTGGATTTCAAATCCAGCAACTAGATTGCAATCCAGCAAGCTGGATTCAACATATTTTCAAATCAGTAAACTATTTTTCAATCCAGCAAGCTAGATTCATCAGATTTTTCAATTCAGTAAACTGTTTTGCATAAATTATTCAATCCAGCAAGCTGGATTCCATATCCTTTTCACGAAAATACCAAATAAACTTATTATTTTTCTATCCTTTTTCCAAACACATATACATATAAATCATACACAAAAAGTATTTTTCCATAATTTTTCAACTTTCTTTAGTATTTTTCAAAAATTATTTTTAGCGTGTAGCTTAAGAAATTAGCCCAATCATGCTTAACTCCAAAAATTCCCATCTCTTGGCAAAATCTTATACGTGTTAACATGAGCCTCCAGTTTAAATTCCGTGGCCATCGGAGTTATAGAACTCCGGTTATAGCGATTTTTGTCCGAAAAACCCAAATATTGAAATGGTCATAACTTGGTCATTTTAAGTCGGAATAAGCTCATTTTTGGACAGTGGGAACTTTATACCATATATTTTCATGTCCCAAAAGGCCGGAATTTATTTCACAAATTAAGTTTCCAAAACAGCCCCTACAAAGATCTTGGCAGTTTACTTTTTGTCATTTTTCTGTTTTTGACTCCTTTGCTAAAATCAGTCCACACGAAAATCTACAACACCTTTTCCAGTGATTCCACTTAGATAAGTTAGAAAACTCATAGATCTAACTCTAGGACTTGACCACACTCAAAAATTCACAAAAAATGGATAGATCTACACATAACACATTCTAAATCATGTAGATCTAAGATTTTGAAGTTCAAGAACATAAATCCATGTTTTGATTAAAACAACTAAGAATAACTAGATAAATATAGTTTATACCTTAATATCTTGCTAGCCTTTCTTAATCTATCAAAGTCGATGATGATCTTGGTTAACTTGAAGATCAAAACCTCCTCTCCCTTATCTCTTGTGGCTGCCGAAAATACTAGCTCTCCCTTTTTCTCTAGTTTTGTTTTTGTTAGCTAATAAGAAGTAATAGGATGAGAGAGAAATGAAATTACTTTTGTTATTTATTAAAAAAAAATGTATAGATATATTTTTATATCTCATATTAATCTCCCAACAACTCTCTCTTGCTTCTCTTTCTCACTTATTAGAAGGTTTCTTGGATGATAAAGATTACTTGTAGCTTTAGTTAAAATAGGTGGGCTATCCTTCAAGTGACACATGTGAGGGAGTTAGTGAGAGTTGGTGAGGAAAATCATTACATTCATTCCCTCTTTCCCTCCTCTTTCTAGGACCGAAAATCCCCTTCTTTTTATCCAAAATTTTGTTAAATTTTAATGTTATATAATGCTTTACTAATTGTCCAAAATGCCCCTCCATAATTGGGCCAACAATTGGGCTTAACACTTAATTCTTTTGGGCTATCCAATTAACATATTTGGACTTCCTACCTAAAATATTTGGGCCATAAGAATTAATATGGTCCATTATCTTAAATTCTATCTTGCCTTAATCATTAATTTAGGATTTCCCTTTACTCAATTATAATCCAAATCCTTACTCATGTACATTTAATTTTTTAACCCAATTAGACTTGCTATAATTAGGTTATAAAATTAATTAATTGAGATGTGTAAAATAAATCTCTTGGAATTAGTATAAATTTTAAATATCAATATTCTCTCATACCATAACCCTTAAGTTAAATAAATTTTTCATTCCAAATATATAATTAGGATCACCCTAGTTTCTTTTATTTGTTTATATAATAAACAAGTATAAACCATCATATAATATTCATATTCATTACTCACATAACTTTTAACCCTTAGGGTTTTATACTTAGCATTAGGGTTCCCAAATTAGGGTTTCCAAACAACTCGCTCGGGTTTTCTAACTGAACGCTGATGTTCTTAATATATACCTAGGGTTTGTCACATATATAGTTTATCTGGTAAAACTTTGACCCTTAACCAAAAACTGAACTCATATAATACCATATACATAAAACATATACGTTTATATACTTAATCCTGAATAATTCACCAAAAGATTTTGAAATCCTTAAAATTCCTTCTCAAAAATGTCAAATCCATTCACTTATTTTCTGTCTAGGTTTATTATTTAACCTTTAATCCATCATTAAATATTTAAATAATTATCTAAATTTTTGGGTTGTCACATTCACCCCTTCTTCTAAAAATTTTGTCCCCGAAATTTACCTCACACCTTGAACCATTCACCATTCATTCTCATCATCACATGCTATCCAATACATTCCTCACAAGGGTAAAAACAAATTTCAATTGTGTTGGGGGGTTATATAGACTATTGTCTGTCATTTTCGCAAAGGTTTTATGGAAATTCATCCGCAAACCGTCATATCATGAACACACGGATGGTGATTAGCCCAGTATGCCCAGTACTAGCCTAGTAATACTGGTTTGATATGTTTCTCATCTCTGCCATAGGCACAAAAATTTTACCTCAGTCTTATCGGATTCCGCACCAAAACAATTTGGTTCGGTAAAATTTTCAAAGAACGCTTAGAATTTTCATAGACATTGGTCTAGCCGAATCAAATAGCTTAGACTCATATCAATAATCAATTTCAATCGAAATACGAATGTGTGTAGCCAAAACCCTGTTGGAAAATTAAAATTTTGAAATTAGTTTAAAAATGACGTCATGATGTCGTACTATATTAACAGCCCATTTGAGGATGCTGTCATCGAGTGACTTTGTCATAACACATCATACAATAGTGGAATAACGATTTTAGATCAAATTCAACACTAAGTATTCCTGCATTTACAACTCCATCAACTTTTTATCATCTCTGCACCAGGTTACATGGTACATAAGCGATAAATAAAAATATATTTGATATTTCAAATAATTATCGTCTAGCCGAAACAAGTAGCATAGACTTACTTTAAACCATTCAAAAATCATTACAAATCTGTTTTATTACCTCAACATGTAACAATGTGTCGGTGGCCCGAAGTCCACTCATATACAATGGTCACCCGGAGTGGAGAATAAAAATTTATTTTCAAAAGCACATAGTGCGTATTTAACTTGATGTCAAAAATTGCGAGTCTAGCGTAGCTAGAAGATTTGGAAAACTTAAGTCTCCACTAATAATATTTGCTTAATAATCTACCTATTTCTATTATCCTTAATACATATAACTATTCCCAGTTCGTCAAACCACACTCATTAGTTCATGAACTTTTCACCATCATATGAGTTTAAGAACTTGTCCTAGTCAGACCTTTGGCATCCATTCGCTGAGGGGTTCATAAATATTTCATATAATTATGAGTCACGAACTTACCATAAGTATAAGTTTTAAGAACTCGTAGTTAACCTGATATTCTCTACATATAACCTATATATCTGGTATACACATGATAAAAGAATCACCTTATCAACACGTATATAACAAACAGCGCGACACAGACATTTTAATGATTATCAGTGTAAGAAACTAAGTGGTTGTTACACCAAGTATAATTCCCCTCCCATACGAAGAATCATACAACTTAGCTGCTGACAAGAGTCCTCAATTGAAATCCTCACTTAATACTAACTCCCTTCTTAATACAAATTTCATTTAATCCGTATTCATAATCCTTTCCTGAATCTGTACAAATTTATAGTACAACTGACACACAACAATCTTGCTGTAAACTTTTCAATCATTCACTTGATCCTTCTCCATACTATAACCTTATCCGATCACGGAGTGATCTCATCGTATATATTACAATTCATTTCTATGTCTTCATCATTTTGTTTTACGATCTCCTATCTCTGTACTTTTAGTCTTTTAGACTTTATCTATTCATCACTACTATCCACCTTTATTATCAGAGTTAGGGAACTCTATATCTTATAACTCGCCAAGATTCGTCTTTGAATCTTACCGACCAACTAACTCTATGTGTAAGACCCCAACATTTATGAATAAAGACTAATTTTTCTTGAAATATATTTTTGAATATTATGGTGTGGATTTGATATAATGTTATAGTTGTGGGTATTATTTACAAATTTTGCAAAGTAAGCAAGTGGTTATATAATATTCGATTGGTCGGGGAATATTCATTATAACAGGGAATATTCATATGACGGCACAATCATTGGTGGACCCCACAACGGTAGTATTGTCATAGTTAGAAAACGACAGAATTATCTTTTTATAAAAATAACGACGAATATTTTACCATTAAACGGTTGAACTATCCAAATTGGTAAAAATAATACGATGTCTGGCGTGGTTGCGTAGTAGCACTGCGGTATTGATTATTGATGCTTACGTGAGAAGTCACTCGGTTATACTCAATTATTGCTACGATAATTCTTTGCATCATATCTCTCATATTATTGATTCAATTATTGTCACAGTATCATCTGCATAATATTTATTATTATTAAATCAATAATTGAGACGACAAAGTTATTCATATTATTATTTGCAATATTGACAATGTCTAGAAGTTACATCGAGGAGAGGTTTGGTCACCTAATTGCGGCTTGATAAGGAGAAATCCTTATCGAAAAGCCCCCTCTTTCCTGGGAACGACCTGGTTGTTAAATATTGTGAGTTATAATATTAATGATGAATAAGTTCGTGTTGATTAAAGATGAAATTGATAGTTCCATTATGTTGGGATTATTAGTGTTAGTGGAAATTGACATTTATTTCGATAATAATTGATGTCTGGAGGTTATATTGACCAATCGGGTAATTAATCGGATAAATGAGCAATTAATTGCTATTATTTCACATGCTTATAACTATTTGTTCACATGTGTGTACTATTGATTCACATTCATGTACTATTAGGGGAGGTGGTGCAAGATTGATAATACTTGCATGACTAAATTAAAAATGGAGGTATAGATGAAGGTCTTATCCGTAATTAGTTTTTTATATGATTATACTATTAAGTCACATGAATGAACTATTAATTCACATTATTTACTATTAGGGGAGGTGGTGCAAGTTTGATAATACTTGTAGGACTAAATTAAAAATGAAGAAAAAGAGGAAGGTATTATACTGTAATATTTTGAGCCCCAAAACGTATAATTATCGAAACTATATTTTCCTATAAATAGAAGCTCATTCTTCTTTCATTCTCACCAATTCACTAAGTCTCACAAGAGCAATTATTATAGAGAGAAATTGTAGAGAGAAAGAAGAAGAGAAGTTTGCTACCTCACTATTCCAGTATCCAGTTTCTTCTAAGGTAAGGGGTATTATTTCTTTCGTATTCATGAATAGAGTTATTTTCTTTCAATACTCTTAAGGTTTGTTATTCCATTCTTTATTATTCTGTTGGAATAACATATCTGTGTGGTCTGTCACATGCCTGGTGAATTCTTTTGTTATTCCATTCTTTATTATTATGTTGGAATAACCTGTCTGTGCGGTCTATCGCATGCCTGGTTAATTCTTTTGTTATTCCATTGTATATTATTCTGTTGGAATAACCTGTCTGTGTGGTCTATAGCATGCCTGGTGAATTCTTTTGTTATTCCATTCTTTATTATTCTGTTGGAATAACCTGTCTGTGCGGTCTATCGCATGCCTGGTGAATTCTTCTATTATTCCATTCTTTATTATTCTGTTGGAATAACTTGTCTATGTGGACTACCGCATGCATGGTGAATGATCCTTTGTATTTATTCCTTATTAAATTGTGGAAATGATCTGTCTACGTGGATTACCGCATAGCGGGCAAAAATCCATTTACAGTTTCATATATTATATTATACTCAGTTGGTTAAAGTTTTAGCTTCTATACACCATGAAATTAGTAGAATATCCTGGATATTTGCGCTTCATCCAGTATCTTTTTATGGAAATATTCTTCTGAGCATTCTTGAATTTTACTCCATAAAATAGTATCATGTTGACAATTTGGACGTTATTGATTTCTGGATAAATTAAATTATAAATCTCTAAAAATTTATCCTTGAACTTGTTTTATTGAATTTCTTATATCATTGTCATCATCCTCATGTTTATAATATGTTGAAAGTCATTTGTGGCATGTAGTGCATAGATGGACTTGGTATGATTATGACCAGGGATTATTCGGTATAATCATAACTGTAATGTTACAAATGATGTGGTAAAAGTCCTCATTAGCCGTAGTGCGTTGATGGACAGTTGTTGGCATGATCATGACCATTGATGAATACACGAATATCCTTGTCCCGTAGTGCATGGATAATTTGTGGTCGGGATACTAATGAATATCCTTGACCGTAGTGCAGGGATGATGTGGTTTATTTATTAAGCTGAGTCTCAGCAATAAAAGTGATGAAAAACCTTTTAAATCATAGAAGATAGTAGATTTTATTCTCTACTTGACTCTTCTAATGGATTGCTTGTTCTGCTACAGTTAAACTTGATGTTTGTTATATTTTATCAGTTTAACACTGTTGAAGGCTAACGATAAGTTATTATGCATTATCTTAGTCATAATATTTCTTACTGGGCTAGTTGAGCTCACCCTTTCTTTCCTTTGTTCTCTTGAAATGAGAATATATTTGGGACGAGTGGGGAGCCAGTGACCATTAAGATGGTTATTTTAGTAGTCCTCACTATTCTATAAAATAGTGTGACAATAAATATAATGAGGACTCCATTGAGTGTGGATATTGTCTAGATGACAATATTCTTATTAAAACTCTTAGATTATGTTTTGTCGTATTTTATACGACTATTGTATAATTAAGTTGTATTTGAATTTTGTACCATGTATTTGGCGACTCAAGATGGGTGATGTATACCTATTTTGGGGGCGTCACAGTTGGTATCAAAGCTTAGGGATATGATCACTAGCTAAGATGTGAGACTAGAACTAGGAGGGGAGAGACAGGAAATTCATTCGCTAGTATGACCTACCTAAGTTTATTTGGTATTTAATTGGTCTGTCAGAGTATAAGGATAATATGTTGCATATCAATTAACCCTTGTTTTGTGGCAGTATTTGAAAATGACATCCGAGAATGTTGAGAATAACAATGGAGCACAGGAGACCGTTGAGTCTCCACAGATCAATAATCAGGATAATGTGCATCTGGAAGGCGACAATCCTCATACAAACAACAACACTGACCAAATAATGAACGATGGAATGTTCAGAGGATTTATGCAATTTATGCAACATCAGGCGAGAGCGGCTCCTGTCCAAAATGTAGGTGGAAACACTGGAAACTCTCGGATGGCACCGCTAAACAGTTCAAGGAGCTGGGACCACCGGAGTTTATTGGAGAGCCAAAACCACTTAAGGCGGAAGCGTGGATAAAGCAGGTCACCAAGATATTTGATGTCTTGGGATGCTCCGAGGAGCAAAAGGTTCCCTTTACCACATTTATGTTGCGAGGAGAGGCAGATTACTGGTGGGAATCAGTAAAGTTTACTCAACCTGCCGCACTGAAGATATCTTGGGAGAAGTTCCAAGAACTATTCAACGACAAGTACTTCCCCGAAAGTATTCGTCACATAAAAGAGGTAGAGTTCATCAAGTTGGAGCAGAACAATATGACCGTGTCGCAGTACGAAGCTAAGTTTGCCAAGTTGTCCCGGTTTGCGTCTCACTTAGTTGATAATGAAGAGAGAATGACGTGAATGTTTCTAAGAGGTTTAAAACCCAAGATACGTCAATACTTTATCTCTCATAAACTGTGTTTATATTCAGATGTTTTGAATAGGGCTCAGTTATTGGAGCGCGATAACGAGTCAACCCAACCAAGAGAAAGCAGTCGACAAAATGATAATACCAATGGTAGCAGTCATCGAAGCGGTGACAATAAACGTGGAGGGAATCAACATGCCAGAAATGGTAACCACTTCGATGGTAATCATGGCAAGATAATAAGTGGACATTTCAAGAAGAGGAGATTCAACAATGATGGAAAGACGTCAAAGACCAAAGACCCGTTGTTAAGGAAGGAGAACGACCACCTATCATATGCTTCAAATGCGGAGGGAGGACACATCGGTCAAAACTGCGATGCGCGTACCCAAAGCGTGTTATAATTGTGGAAGAGAAGGTCACCTAGTCCAATTTTGTCGTGCACCGAAGACAAGTCCAGGTGGGATGGAGGCACCAAAGGTCGTCCCAGAAAAGTCAAAACCGGTAGTTCAAGGGAGAGTATAACGACCGAGAAATTCGGATCTTATTGTAAAATGATTTTATTAAATTAAATAATAATAAAATCATATTCCAAGTGTTATAAAGATGGTTGTCATTGTATAACCTATTGATGTTAGAATGTCGTAGTATTTGAGCTACGTGGAGGAATTAAAGTGTTTGAATTTCTAAGACGAAAATAAAAGTTTTTCGAGAAATTTTCTGAAAAACACTATTCATCGGTATTTGCTCGGGATATAATTTTGAATTTTCGAGAAATACGTAATGATGAAATAACAAGGTAAGATGGATTATGTAATAAAAATCTAGTTATGGAAAATGTAATAATTCACTTGTGGACTTAAATTATAAACGTTAAGGAAGGCGAAATAGTAATGAATAAGTGATAATGGTATGATACTTGGTATTGTACGAAGTAATGAAAACGAGTATAATACGAAGTATTATACGAGTTTGTATGAAGGATGAAATATCGTATATAAATTCTATATGAATTGGAATACGAAAATAATACATAAACTATAGGTATTAAGTAATGTTAATGGACTTGGAAGATTGGGTAACAATTATATTCAAGTCCAAGTAGATTAAAGGGTGAGGCCCAATTAATGGTTAAACAAGTTAAGGTTTATTAATGCAAAGCCCAAAGGATGATTTAATATAAGCCCAAGATAGAATCCATGAGTTGTATGACCCATGGGGCAAACCATATTAATATGGTTATTGTGGTGACCAAGTAATGTGGTGACCAAGTTAGTGTGGTGACCAAGACTTAGAAGTAATGACCAGGACTTTGAAGTAATAGCCAAGTATAAGATAAGAGAGTGATTAGCAAGTAATGAATAGTAAGGAGGTGGCTTAAGGAGGTGGGATGATTTAATGACCAAACTACCCTAGCTTTGCAATTTCTATAAATATAGGAGGCTTACAAGCCATTTAACACTTGTTTAAATAATCCAACATTTCAAAAGTGCTTAAGTGTTAGAGAGAATAAGCTACCATTAAGTCATTCCATAAGTAAGAAGAAAAAGCAAGCTACCTTACCAAGACTACACAAAAGTAAGACTTCTTCCCTATATCTTCTACCTCTACCATGATAGGTGGATAAGAAAAGTTGGAAATAAGGAACATTGATGTTAAGAAGTAAGAAGAATGAGTAAGAAATGAACTTAAGCCACATAAGTTGGCAATAAGTCATTTGAACTTATAAAAGTTATAAACTTATTATAAGTTAACCTTGAATGCTAAGTATGAAAATATGATCTTGTAATGAGAGAAGTGAATTAAGAACTTATATGATTATATGTATCATGTATACAGAAGTAAAGTTATATGTGAAGAACATGTAAAGTATGATGTTTAAGAAACTCTAATTGTCATAAGTCATGAATAATCAAATCTTAAGTAGTTTATAATTTGACAAGTTATAAGCTCATGAAGAATAAGTCAAAATCCAACAATGAATATAAGTTGTTGTATTAAGTATGTTAAGATGTTCACATGATGAATGAAGTTCATTTGTAATGTTGAACAAATCATAAGAATAAAGATTTGCCGGAAATTGCATGATTGGACGATAAACGTCGAATTCGTAAAATTCTCGGAATGGAAGTCAAATTTTGTGTTTTATCACGGAACCATGGTTTTCCAATAAAGACAAGTCATATTTGGCATTTAAGAGTTATGAACTCGAAAATGACCAGATTCTGACTTAGAACGAAGAAATGAGCGTTGAACATTCACGAACGTTTATCGTTTTCGTTAAAAATGAACCAATAGGTGAATTTTTAGCAAATGAAGTCAAATAGATAAAATTCTTGCATGAACATGTAGATTACGTAATTTGTGAACCGTAGGCTTTTGAACGAGAAATTTGGACTTATAACGACGAAGTTATGCGTTTGGGAAGTTCACAAAATTCAAAACTGAAATTGTTTTTAGGCAGAGTCAGCCATACATGGCCAACCCTAGCAAATGAGTCGCATCACAGCAATAAATAGTGTTCCAACACACTGCAAGAGTTTTCCACAGCGCAAACCATAGTATAATATGTGGCATCGCAGCGCCATGTACAGTACCAAAATCCTCTAGAGAGTGGGCGCAGTCAAATGCCCATTAAGAAAATAAGGACTGGCACCAGTAGCGCCAAGTCCGGAGACGTTGATGTTATAAGCTCGCATTGGCATGTACGAGATGTAAGTATAAAGATGGCGCCGTAGCGCCAGTCTCAGAACAAGGATAGTAATGAAGGTTTCTAAATACAATGAAAAGAAAGCTAATTGATTTAAAAGTAAACACAACTTAAGGAATGTAATGTAACATTGTTTAAACTTTGTTAAACCTTAAGGATGTTGTATAAAGGTTGAGATAACCTAGTCGAATATAAATGCAAGGATAATGATAAACCGGAACGAATAGTAACTGAATCTAATACACAATTAGATTGAAATGAAGGGTATGATATAGTCATATACATACTTGATTATATGTGACCTAATGTAAGGCATTATGTGATCATGTATTGTAGAGACTTAAACGACTTGAACATAAAGTTAATATACCATAGCAGACACTAAAGGCAAGTATTTTAACTCTTGTCTCAGTTCAATCTGAACAAGTTTTTGAAGTTCATGTATTCTTTCGCATGAATTGAAGTATGTTGAAGTTAAGGCCAATTCCTTTGGCTAGACATGATGTATTGATAATCTATTCATGTATTATCAAATGTTGCTATCTTTTGTCAACTACTTGATATGGTTTTCAAAAGAAGACTGAAATGTTAAACAAATGTTTTGTCGGTAAAACGATAGGCACGTGAGGTTGCCAAATGCTTAAACGTGCATACGTTTAATGGATGTAGTGTTGATCAACATAGAGTACAATATGCTGATCACCTAGAAGTGCTCGTAAGTAATATCAGGCTTACGAACTTGCTTCCGGGTTGTCCTTTTTCAATAAAGAATGAATACTCGAGGTCTTTGACCGGAGTGAATGGTTTACTAAATATTGTTATTATCGTAAAACATTTTGAAAGAAACGATGAAGTGCTATTTTGAATTATCAATAGTACTTCATAACTATTGTCCAGTTATTGAAGATATACAATTTATATGTGTCAAGCATGTTGTTATTAAGTTGTTATACTTGCTGAGCTAGTTATGCTCACTCTTGCTTGAACCATATGAATGCAGCTAAGACTGAACGTCCCGAAGGATCGAAAAATGATAAAGGAAAAGCTAAGGTAGATTACTAAGCTGTCTTGTAATAGTATAGGTCTATTGTTGTAATATAACTGATATTATGACAAAGAACCTTTGTAATGGGTATAAAACCTGGGAAATGTAAATATTACTTTAAATATATAGAAGTTATGTTCGTTCTTTGAGACTTTTCAATTGAATGAATGTATGAATGTTGTACAGTATAGCACCATCTGTCAAGTTGGAAGATACCCGGATTTGGTGGCGCTACAGAGAGCGTTTGTCGTGACCTCCCAGAAAGCAAGGAACCCGAACGAGGTCATCACGGGTAAGCTTATCATAAACTCTAGCGAAGTATATACCTTATTTGATACCGGTTCTACCCATTCTTTTATTTCTCCTACTTGCGCTCAACGTTTAAATTTGACTCCGGAGAAATTAGACTTTGATTTATCTGTTGAAACTCCGTTGGGAGAAACCTTCATCACATCCATTGTTTATAAGTCTTGTTAGATTCAAATCGGTAATCGCACGTTACCTGTCGATCTTATCTCCTTTAAAATACTTGCATTTGACGTGATTCTAGGGATTGATTGGTTAACTACTCATCATGCTAAAATTAATTATTTTCGTAAGGTTATTAGCTTTCATATTCCTAATCAACCTATTGTGCGAATTCAAGCGACCAAACAATTAAAGTCAATCACGGTCATCTTAAGCCATAAAGCTATTCGTTTATTGAAAAACGAATGTCAAGCTTTCTTAGCTCATGTCATGATTTAACAAAAATACGCCGATTTGAATGATATTTCTATTGTTAATAAATTTCCGACGTATTCTCAAGAACTTCTTGGCCTACCCCCCGAGCGTGAAATTGAGTTTGGTATCGACCTTGAACCCAGACAAAACCCATTTCAAATCCCCATATCGAATGGCTCTATTGAACTTGAGAGTTAAAAACCAACTACTGTGAATTGTTAGACATCGGTTTCATTCGCCCTAATCACTCCTCGGGGTGCTCTGCTCTAATCGTGAAGAAGAAAGATGGAAGTATGCGACTTTGTATTGATTATCGGGAGTTGAATCATGTCACCATCAAAAATAGGTACCCGTTGCCTCGCATTGATGACCTGTTTGACCAGTTGCAAGGAGCCAAATTCTTTTTAAAGATTGATCTTCGTTCCGGATATCATCAGTTGAAGATTAAAATTGATGACATTCCAAAGACTGCTTTCAGAACTCGGTACGGGCATTATGAATTCCTAGTCATGTCTTTTGGATTGACTAATGCTCCTGCTGCCTTTATGGCTATGATGAACCGAGTATTCAAGGAATATTTGGATCACTTTGTGGTTGTCTTTATTTTTGACATCCTCATATATTCCAAAAGCCGTGAAGATCATGAGCAACACTTGAGGCTGATACTCCAAAAGCTTCGTGAAAACAAGCTTTATGCCAAGTTGAAGAAATACAAGTTCTGGCTTGAGGAAGTAGCATTCCTTGGGCACGTAGTATCAAATCATGAAATATCTGTTGACCCGGCAAAGATTGAAGCTATTCAAAGCTGGGAGCAACCTAAATCAGTGACCGAAGTACGTAGCTTTCTCAACTTAGCTGGTTATTATCTGAGATTCGTAGAAGGGTTTTCTCGAATCACTACTCCATTAACTCAGCTGACTCAGAAAGATACAAAGTTCGGTTGGAGCGAGGAATGTGAGAAGAGTTTTCAAGAACTCAAGAGGAGGCTTATTTCAAAGACTGCTCACAATACCATCTGGCTCGGAGGGATTTGTCATCTACAGTGATGCTTCAGGCAAAGGGTTAGGATGTGTTCTCATGCAACATGGGAAAGTCATAGCATATGCCTCACGATAACTCAAAGAATATGAGATGAATTATCCTACTCATGATCTAGAGTTGGCAGCTGTCATTTTTGCGCTTAAGATTTAGAGGCATTACCTGTAAGGAGAGAAGGTGGAGATCTATACGGATCATAAAAGCCTCAAATATTTCTTCACTCAAAAGGAACTCAACATGCGGCAACGATGATGGCTTGAGCTATTGAAAGCTTACGATCATACCATTCAATACCATCCTGGAAAAGTGAACGTAAAGGCCATATGCAGGTACGAATGCATTATTGTCAACGCAAAGGCCCATTTTATATGACTTACAAAGGATAGAGATAGAGTTAAAGACTCCAGGGACCCATGTGATGATGGTGAATATACGAGTGGAACCGATTTTAATCGATAAAGTTAAAGCTGCTCAAGCTACAGACCTAGAGCTGATGCGTATGAGGAAGAAAGTGCAAGAAGGTGCTATGCCGGAAGCAAGAATCGATGAAGAAGGAATACTTCGAGTCAACTCCAGACTTTGTGTTCCTAACAACCCTGATTTAAAGTATAAAATCATGATGGAGGCGCAAAACACACCATTTGCAATCCATCCTGGGAGTACCAAAATATATTGTGATCTTCGACATACATTTTGGTGGAGCAATATAAAGAGAGAGATCGCAGAGTTTATCTCAAGGTGTCTAACTTGTTAACGAGTCAAGGCGGAGCATCAAGTGCCAAAAAGTCCATTGCAACCATTTAAAATTCCAGAATAGAAGTGGGAGCACATTACCATGGATTTCGTTACTAGTCTTCCCAAGTTTCTCAAGGCATAGATGCAATTTGGGTCATTGTTGATAGATTGACCAAGTCTGCTCATTTCTTACCTATACGAGAAACTTATACACTTGAACGTCTTGCTCGTATATACATAAAGGAGGTTGTAAGATTGCATAGTATGCCAGTAACCATAGTTTCTGATCGAGACCCGAGATTCACTTCAAGATTTTGGGTTAGTTTACAAAAAGCTATGGGCACGGATTTATGATTTAGTTCAGCATATCATCCTCAAACGGACGAGCAGTCGGAGAGGACTATTCAAACTCTTGAAGATCTATTAAGACTTTGTGTCATTGGCTTCAAGGGAAGTTGGGACAAGTTCTTACCATTGGTGGAGTTTTCCTACAACAACAGTTATCAAGCAAGTATTGGAATGGCTCCATTTGAGGCGTTGTATGGAAGAAAGTGTCGCTTCCAAGATCTTTGGGATGAGGTGGGTGAAGAAACATTGTTGGGACCGGGAGTTAGTAATGCATTATGACTACGGAAAATATTCAAACGATCCGACAACGTATAAAAACCTCACAAGATCGACAAAAGAGTTATGCTGATCTTCATCGAAAGGACGTGGAATTAAATATTGGAGATCATGTGTTGTTACGTGTCGCTCCATGGAAAGGAGTTACGAGATTTGGAAAGAGAGGAAAGCTCAATCCTCGATTCATTGGCCCATTTTTAATCCTAAATCATGTAGGAACTGTGACCTATAGACTCGCCTTACCGCCAAGTATGTCTCGTGTTCATAACATTTTTCATATATCTATGTTACCAAAATATGTGAAAGACCCGAACCACATTATTGAATTAGAACCGGACGAAATAGCGGAAGATTTAATGTATGAAGAGGTACCTGTTAAAATCTTGGATAAGAAGGATCATATTCTATGCTCCAAGGTTATACCTCAACTCAAAGTTTTGTGGAGAAACCACGATGTTGAGGAAATGACCTGGGAGTTAGAATCTGAAATGAAGTCAAGGTATCCTCACCTCTTTGACATACCAGGTACGCACCCTAATTTCGAGGACGAAATTTCATAAAAATAGGAGGTTGTAAGACCCCAACTTTTATGAATAAAGATTAATTTTTCTTGAAATATATTTTTGAATATTATGGTGTGGATTTGGTATAATGTTATAGTTGTGGGTATTATTTACAAATTTTGCAAAGTAAGCAAGTGGTTATATAAAATTCGATTGGTCAGAGAATATTCATTATAACAGGGAATATTCATATGACGGCACAATCATTGGTGGACCCCAAAGTAGTAGTATTGTCATAGTTAGAAAACGCATGTAATTATCTTTTATAAAAATAACGCATTTAATATTTTACCATTAAACGGTTGAACTATCCGTTGGTAAAAAGTACAATAATACGCTGTGGTGGTGCATAGTAGTAATACGGTATTGATTATTGATGCTTACGTGAGAAGTCACTCATTATACTCAATTATTGCCACAAGAATTGCCGATCATATCTCTCATATTATTGATTCAATTATTGTCACAATTATCATCCGCATAATATTTATTATTATTAAATCAATAATTGAGACGACAAAGTTATTCATATTATTATTTGCAATATTGACAATGTCTAGAAGTTACATCGAGAGAGGTTTGGTCACCTAATTGCCGCCTTAATAAGGAGAAATCCTTATCTCGAAAGCCCCCTCTTTCTTGGGAACGACCTGGTTGTTAAATATTGTGAGTGATAATATTAATGATGAATAAGTTTGTATTGATTAAAGATGAAATTGATAGTTCCATTGTGTTGGGATTATTAGTGTTAGTGGAAATCGACATTTATTTCGATAATAATTGATGTCTGGAGGTTATATTTACCAATTGGGTAATTAATCGGATAAATGAGCAATTAATTACGATTATTTCAGATGCTTATTATGACGCCCCCAAAATTAGGTATACATCACTCATCTTGAGTCGCCAGATACATGGTACAGAATTCAAATTCATAACTTAATAATACAACTGTCGTGTACAATACGACAAAACATAAACTGTGAGTTTAAATACAAATATTGTCTACTAGAGACTATAAAAACTCAAAAGGAGTCCTCATTACAATTATTATCACACTATTTCACAGAATAGTGAGGACTACTAATGCACCATCTAGGACCATCACTCTGTTCCCCGACTAGTCCCAGCAACGTTCTCATTTCCTGAAGAGAACAGTGAAAGAAATGGTGAGCTCAACTAGCCGAGTAAGAAATATTATGACTAAGATAATGCAGAATAATTTATCGTTAGCCTTTAACAGTGTTAAAATGATAAAATATAATAACTATCAAGTTTAATTGCAGCGGAACAAGCAATCCATTAGAAGATTCAAGTAGGGAATAAAATCTACTATCTTCTATGATTTAAAAGGTTTTTCATCACTTTTATCGCTGGGACTCAGCTTAATAAATAATCCACATCATTGAATCACCCCTGTACTACGGCCAAGGATATTCTATAGTATCACGACCACAAATTATCCATGCACTACGAGCCAAGGACATTCATGTATTCATTAATGGTCATGATCATGCCAAAAACTGTCCATCAATACACTACGGGCCAATGAGGACTTTTACCACATCATTTGTAACGTTACGGTCATGATTACACCGAATAATCCTTGGTCATAATCATACCAAGTCCATCTATGCACTACAGGCCACAGATGACTTTCAACAAAATATAAACATGAGGATAATGACAATGATATAAGAATTCAATAAAACAAGTTCAAGAATTAATTTATCTAGGAACTGATAACGTCCAAATTGTCAACATGATACTGCTTTGTAGAGTAAAATTCAAGAATGCTCAGAAGAATATTTCCATGAAAAGATACTGGATGAAGCACAAATATCAAGGCTATTCCACTAATTTCATGGAGTATAGAAGTCAAAGTTTTAACCAACTGAGTATAATAAAGAATGGAATAACAAAAGAAATCACCATGCATGCGATAGGCCAGCATGTGCAAAAGTTATTCCAATGTAATAATAAATAACGGAACCGTGTCCCACAGGCGTAAAACGCATGCATGGGATATTCCAATGAATAATAAAGAATGGAATCAGTCCCACAAGAAACGCGCATGCATGATGATATTACTGCGTAATAATAAATAATGGAACTGTGCGAGCGTAAACGCATAAACAGGATATTTCGACAAAATAATAAAGAATGAAATAACAGAAGAATTTCACCAAGTATAGGGTAACCCGCGTATACAGATTATTCCAACAGAATAATAAATAATGGAATAACATAAGTTCTCTTCATGAATACAAAATAAATAATACCCCTTACCGTAAAAGAAACTAAATATAAGAGTAGGGAAGTAGCAGAATACTTTTCTATAGTTTCTCTATAACTTTTCTCTCTAGAGTTTCAGTGAATTCGTAAGAAATAGTGAATGAGCTTCTATTTATAGAAGAATAGACTGCATAGTAACTAACTTATGAACGGTCCAGATTGATTTACTTTAAACGGACGATCCAGATTGGTTTACTATTAAAACTTAAAGCAACGGTCCATACTGATTTACTATTAAAACTTTAAACCAGCGATCCATATTGATTTACTATTAAAATTTTAAACCAGCAATCCATATTGATTTACTATTATATCTTCAACCAACGGTCTGAAAATTTAGCACATCTCCTCATGGAATAATATTGTACCCAAAAATAATTTGGACCGGACAAAAATATATTTTACGGGTGAATAGTACTCTGTGAATAGTAACTCGTGAATAGTAACTCGTGAATAGCAATCCGACACAAAAAGTGTCCCGAATACCCGATTGAACAATATATCCTCCGGACATCAATTATTATCGAAACAAATGTCGATTCCCACTAACACAATAATTCCAACACTATAAAATTCATCTTTAATCAACACGAACTTATTCATCATTAATATTATAATTCACAATATTTAACAACCAGGTCGTTCCCAGGAAAGAGGGGGCTTTCCAATAAGGATTTCTCCTTATTGGCGCGCAATTAGGTGACCAAACCTCTCCTTGATAGAACTTCTAGACATTATCAATATTGCAAATAATAATATGAATAACTTTGCCGTCTCAATCATTGATTTAATAATATATCATATTATGCGATGATATTTGTAACAATAATTGAATCAATAATATGAGAGATATGATGCATCAACCATCGTGAGCAATAATTGAGTATAAGCGAGTGACTTCTCACGTAAGCATCGATAATCAATACCGTAAAGCACGCAAGAACTCATTCAGACATCGCATTGTACTTTTAACAAGGGTGTTTCAATAGTTAACGATAAAACTTCCACTGTTATTTTCATAAAGTATTTTTGTCGTTTTCTAACTATGACAATACTTTCGTTGTGGGGTCCACCAATGATTGTGCCGTCGTACGAATATTCTCTGTTAAAATGAGTATTCTCCGACCAATCGAATATTATATAACCACTTGCTTACTTTGCAAAATTTGTAAATATTACCCACAACTATAACATTATATCAAATTAACACCATAATATTCAAAAATATAATTCGAGAAAATTATTCTTTATTCATAAAAGTTGGGGTCTTACACTTATAACTATTTGTTCACATATGTGTACTATTGATTCACATTCATGTACTATTAGGGGAGGTGGTGCAAGATTGATAATACTTGCATGTCTAAATTAAAAATGGAGGTATAGATGAAGGTACTATACTGTAATTAGTTTTTTTTTATGATTATACTATTAATTCACATTATTTACTATTAGGGGAGGTGGTGCACGTTTGATAATACTTGCATGACTAAAGTAAAAATGAAGAAAAAGATGAAGGTATTATACTGTAATATTTCGAGCCCCAAAACGTGCAATTATCGAAACTATATTTTTCTATAAATAGAAGCTCATTCTTCTTTCATTCTCACCAATTCACTAAGTCTCACAAGAGCAATTATTATAGAGAGAAATTATAGAGAGAAAAAAGAAGAGAAGTCTGCTACCTCACTATTCCAGTATCCAGTTTCTTCTAAGGTAAGGGGTATTATTTCTTTCGTATTCATGAAGAGAGTTATTTTCTTTCAATACTCATATGGGTTGTTATTCCATTCTTTATTATTCTGTTGGAATAACCTGTCTGTGCGGTCTATCGCATGCCTGGTGAATTCTTTTGTTATTCCATTCTTTATTATTCTATTGGAATAACCTATCTATGTGGTCTATCGCATGTCTGGTGAATTTTTTTGTTATTCCATTCTTTATTATTCTATTGGAATAACCTGTTTGTGCGGTCTATTGCATACCTGGTGAATTCTTTTGTTATTCCATTCTTTATTATTCAGTTGGAATAACCTGTATGTGCGGTCTATCGCATGCATGGTGAATTCTTCTATTATTCCATTCTTTATTATTTTGTTGGAATAACCTGTCTATGTGGACTACCGCATGCATGATGAATGATCCTTTGTATTCATTCCTTATTAAATTGTAGAAATAATATGTCTACGTGGATTACCGCATGGCGGTCAAAAATCCATTTGCAGTTTCATATATTCTATTATACTCAGTTGGTTAAAGTTTTAGCTTCTATACTCCATGAAATTAGTAGAATATCCTGGATATTTGCGCTTCATCCAGTATCTTTTCATGGAAATATTCTTCTGATCATTCTTGAATTTTACTCCGCAAAACAGTATCATGTTGACAATTTGGACGTTATTGATTTCTGGATAAATTAAATTATAAATCTTTAAAAATTTATCCTTGAACTTGTTTTATTGAATTTCTTATATCATTGTCATCATCCTCATGTTTATAATATGTTGAAAGTCATATGTGGCTTGTAGTGCATAGATGGACTTGGTATGATTATGACCAGGGATTATTCGGTATAATCATAACTGTAATGTTACAAATGATGTGGTAAAAGTCCTCATTGGCCGTAGTGCATTGACGGACAATTGTTGGCATGATCATAACCATTGATGAATACACGAATATCATTGGCCTGTAGTACATGGATAATTTGTGGTCGTGATACTAATGAATATCATTGGCCGTAGTGCAAGGATGATGTGGTTTATTTATTAAGCTGAGTCTCAGTGATAAAAGTGATGAAAAACTTTCTGGTGGCCGAATTTGAAACGTGATGTTGCAGAATGTGTTGCCAAGTATCTGACCGTCAAAAAGTGAAGGCGGAACATCAGAGACCGAGTGGATTGCTACAACCGTTGGAGATCCCAGAATGGAAATGGGAACGTATTACAATGGACTTCGTGGTTGGCCTTCCGACGACTCAGAAAGGCTATGACGTAGTATGGGTTATCGTTGACCGACTGACAAAATCCGCACACTTCCTTCCGATCAAAATCAGATTCAACTTAGATCAGTTGGCAAGGTTATATATGAAAGAGATTATTTCAAGGCACGGAGTTCCGGTGTCAATTGTTTCTGACAGAGATCCGCATTTTACGTCAAACTTCTGGGAACGTCTACAAGATTGCATGGGTACACAATTGCGAATGAGTACGGCATATCACCCTCAAACGGATGGACAGAATGAAAGAACAATTCAAACATTGGAAGATATGTTAAGAGCTTGTATAATGGACTTTAAAGGAAATTGGGATGATCATAGTGATGGAAAACTCTTATCGAGTTCTAAGAAATGAATTTCTGTAATTCATTGAAGATAATAAAAGACTTTATGTGCTTATGTGTTAATCTATGTGTTCGTTAGCACGGGTTAGTAACTGAAACTTAAAATTTTGTTGTCAGGATGTCGGATGTTGGAGGAGCTAGTCGAACTGGGGAGGAGGAACCCCGAGTACCTACAGTAACTACAGAGGAGGAGCGTAGAGACATTCATGTTGTTGGGGAACAGTTGGTACAGAGGGAGTCATCTCCACTGATCACCGTTGTTGGTCAGGAGCATGAACCTGAGACTAATCCTGAGGAGGAATTTGACGAGGAAGAGGAATAAGAGGAGTTTCCACAGCACTCCATTGATGCTAAGATGTACGACACATTATACGACTGTAACATGGAGTTACGAGATGAGGTGCAGGATCTGACTGATCGAGCTATTATTCAGCAGATTACTCTAGAGCAGAAAGAGAGGGAGATTTCGACTCTTCACTCACGACTGGGAAATGTAGAATGGGATTTGGTCCATGAGAAGGGTCAAACAGAAGATAAGACCGCAGAGATAGAAAAGTTGAAGAAAGAACTAAAGGAATGCTCTGAAAGGCTGATCATAGCAGAGGAAGGCTGGGTGAGAGAATCACGTCGTGCTGATCTTGCGGAAGAGGATGGTCGTGCAAAGAAGGCAAAGCTTGGAGAGACATACTCTACACTTAATCATGCAATGGATGAGGCCCATGATCGAGTTTTGAGGTACCCCATCCAGTTCGAAGGACTTCCATCGTACATGTTGAATCGCAGGACGATGTCTTGTATCATGGAAGAGGAGCGTAGCAAGGCTATTCAGTGCCTTGACAGACAGTGATAGTATTAGTTTAATTATGTGAAAACTATTTGGTAGTTAATGATGTAAATTCCGATGTGATTATAAACAAAAGAATATTTTAATGTTTTAAATCTTGTATATTCTTTATCTCGGGATAGTTGATGTAAATAGCAGTGACGCTATCTTATGATGTTAAAACTTTTGAATTGAATGAAATGTCAGAGTTTATTTAAATTGATGTGTTAAGTGAATTATGATTAAATGTTCTAGCGAAGCCTTAAATGTTTGAGGAATTGAATAAAGACCTAATAAGCGTATATTCTTAACAGAAATATGCCGCCTAGACGAAGACAAAATTGTCAGCAAGCCCAGGAAGGGTCAACGAATAACAACAACAACAATGACGCCAATGCTAACCCCGTTCAGCAATTGGTGAACCTTTTAGCTAGAGCACTTAATAATCAACCACAAGCTCCACCAAATACCTCGTTTAAGGACTTCAAGGCGGTGGGACCGCTAGAGTTTAAGGGTTCCTTAAACCCAATCGAAGCTCAGACCTGGGTGATGGAGATGGAGAAGGTGTTCGATGTGGCTAGGGTAAGGGAGGACCACAAAACTGCGTATGCGACGTTCATGCTGAAGTCCGAAGCCAGCTACTGGTGGCAGGCAAATAAAGTACGGGGAGGTGAAGGTGTAATAACCTGGGAGAGATTCAAAGAAATGTTCTTCGAGATGTACTTTCCAATCAGTTCACAAAATCAAATGGAGGTTCAGTTTCTAGAGTTAAAACAAGGGAATATATCAGTAGCTGATTATGCGGCAAGGTTCAATGAGTTGGCTAGGTTCGCCACATACCAAGTACATACCGATGAGAGGAAGGCAAGACGTTTCGAACAGGGACTAAAGCCCTGGTTGTATAGCAAGGTGTCAATGTTCCAATTGAACACTTTCGTTGAAGTGTTAGAGAAGGCCATACTCGCTGAGGGTGGGAGCGATGCAGTAACGATGTATAATCAAGAGCAGAAGAAGAAGAATGAGAATGAAGGTAATAACAAGACTGGAGGGAGTAGCACTGGGGGTAGTCATAATCAGAAGAGGAAATGGACGGATAACTCATCAGCTGGAAGTCAACAAGGAGGGCAGAAGAAGAAGATCGAAGTGTGCTCAAGCTGTGAAAAAGCTCATTTGGGAGTTTGCATGAAAGGGAAGCGAGTGTGCTACAATTGTGGTCAGGAAGGCCACATAGCACCAAACTGTCCAAACCCAAATAAGGGAGCCTGCTTCACTTGTGGTTCAAAGGATCTTCTTGCAAGGGATTGTCCTAAAAAGGGATCTGGAGGGACGAGTTCAGGAGGAAATAGAGGAAATATCGGTGGAAGCACTCTGACTATCGCAGCACCAACCGTAACCAACCGACCGACTGCCACAACATTCAACATGACAGTGCAAGACGCAGTGCAGTCTCGCGATATGGTGTCAGGTATCATTCCGATCAATAAAGTTAATGCTTATGTGTTATTTGATTCGGGTGCTACTTATTTATTTATATCCGATGACTTTGTTAAGAACTTAGAAATGCTTAAGGACGAGTTAGAATACCCCATAAACATAGAAATTGCGAATAGAGAAATAATCCCTGTTAAGTACGTGCATAAGAACTGTAGAGTGGATATGAAGGGTAATATCATGAACGTAGATCTTATCCCTATTCGACTTGGGGAATTTGACGTTATTTTGGGTATGGATTGGTTATCCAATTATGGGGCGGTAATTGACTGCCAGAAGAAGCGTATTAACCTTATGACTCCGTCAAAGGTCATATTTTATGGTAGCAAGTCGCCTAGATAAGCGAGTTATCTGACGATGATGCAGGCCAGGAGGTTGTTAAGGCAAGGCTGTGTAGGATATCTAGCTTACATAGTCGATAGTCGTAAAGAGAATCCGAAAATAGAAGAGATACCAGTAGTGAGAGATTTCGCAGACGTATTTCCGGATGATTTGTCGGGACTTCCTCCAGATAGAGCAGTTGAATTCGTCATCGATTTGGCTCCAGGAACAGCTCCAATATCGAAGGCACCGTATCGAATGGCACCGATAGATATGAAAGAACTGATGGTCCAACTACAAGAATTACTGGACAAGAAGTACATTCAACCGAGCGTATCGCCCTGGCGAGCGCCGGTGTTATTTGTGAAAAAGAAGGACGGATCGATGCGGCTCTGCATTGACTATAGAAAACTGAATAAGGTCACAATTAAGAACAGATATCCATTACCGAGGATCGACGACCTGTTTGATAAATTGAAGGGAGCGAGATACTTTTCCAAGATAGACTTGAGAAGCGGTTATCATCAACTGAAGGTGAGGCCAGAGGATGTACCGAAGATAGCATTCAGAATGCGATATGGTCACTACGAATTTTTAGTAATGTCGTTTGGTCTTACAAATGCTCTTGTATTTATGGGACTAATGAATGGTGTGTTCAAGCCGTTTTGGACAAGTTCGTAGTGGTATTTATAGATGACATTTTGGTCTATTCAAAAACCAAAGAAGAACATGAAGAGCATTTAAGATTAACAATAGAAGTATTGAGAAGGGAGAAGTTGTATGCCAAGTTTTCAAAATGTGAATTCTGGATCGAAAGGGTACAATTTCTAGGACATGTGATTGATAAGGATGGAATTTCGGTGGATCCCTCCAAGGTCAAAGCTGTGATTAACTGGGATCAACCAAAGATGCCATCGGAAGTAAGAAGTTTTCTCGGATTAGCAGGTTATTATAGAAGATTCATTCAAGACTTTTCCAAGATCGCAACTCCGCTAACGAATTTAACTCAAATAGCTGTGAAATTTGTTTGGACGGAGAAGTGTGAGGAAAGTTTTCAAGAATTAAAGAAGAGGTTGAGTACGGCATCTGTGTTATCTCTCCCAGATGATACAAGAAATTTTGTTGTTTTTAGTGATGCGTCGCATAAAGGACTTTGGCGTGTCAGTCGATGCAAACGACAAATTCATTATGCGTATGCATCACGACAATGAAGGATTATGAGAAGGGGTATCGACCCATGACTTGGAGTTAGTGCGCAGTGGTTTTTTCTTTGAAAACTGGAGGCACTATCTCTATGGGGAGAAGTGTGAAATATATACAGACCACAAGAGTCTGAAATATATTTTTACACAGAAAGACTTGAACATGCGCCAAAGAAGGTGGTTGGAGTTAATTAAGGACTACGATTGTGAGATTCTATATCATCCAGGTAAAGCGAATGTGGTTGCCGATGCCTTAAGTAGAAAGGGTCGGGAGAAACTGATGATGTTGACCGCACAGGAGGAGCTAATTTCAGCAATGGAAAAACTAGAGTTGGAAGTGAAGTATCCTATGGAGATTGATGAGAAGCTATTTCAGATGCAATCTGGTACAACTCTACTAGATAAAGTAAAGGAGGCTCGACTCGTGGACGAAGAATGTAAAAAGGTGACAAAGAAGATATCTGAAGGAACTGAACAGAGATTTAAGATGGATAAGGAAGTAATACTGAGATTTGAGAGCAGAATTTGGGTACCGCCAGTACAAGAGATTAAGGAAGATATTTTGAGTGAGGCTCATATTTCACGATATTCGATTCACCCTGGTAGTACCAAGATGTACCAAGATATTCGACAACATTTCTGGTGGCCGAATTTGAAACGTGATGTTGCAGAATGTGTTGCCAAGTGTCTGACCTGTCAGAAAGTGAAGGCAGAACATCAGAGACCGAGTGGATTGCTACAACCATTGGAGATCCCAGAATGGAAATGGGAACATATTACAATGGACTTCATGGTTGGCCTTTCGATGACTCAGAAAGGCTACAACGCAGTATGGGTTATCGTTAACTGACTGACGAAATCCGCACACTTCCTTCCGATCAAAATTAGATTCAACTTAGATCAGTTGGCAAGGTTATATGTGAAAGAGATTATTTTAAGGCACGGAGTTTTGGTGTCAATTGTTTCTGACAGAGATCCGCGTTTTACGTCAAACTTCTGGAAACGTCTACAAGAATGCATGGGTACACAGTTGCGAATGAGTACGGCATATCACCCTCAAACGGATGGACAGAATGAAAGAACAATTCAGACATTGGAAGATATGTTAAGAGCTTATATAATGCACTTTAAAGGAAATTGGGATGATCATCTACTGCTCGTAGAGTTCGGTTACAACAACAGTTACCACGCCTGTATTGGAATGCCACCTTATCAAGCGTTATACGATAAAAAGTGCAGAACTCCACTATATTGGGATGAAGTTGGCGAAAGACAATTACTAAGCCCGGAATTGGTACAACAAATAGCAGAAATAGTCAAAGTGATTCGAACAAGATTGACAGCAGCTCAAGATAGACAGAAGAAGTACGCAGATCCACACCGTAAAAATGTTGAGTTCGAACCAGGTAGTTATGTGTTCTTAAAGGTCTCTCCCTGGAAGGGAAAGATCAAGTTTGGAAAGAAAGGAAAATTAAGCCTGAGATTCATTGGACCCTTTGAAGTTCTGAGAAGGGTCGGAGAAGTTGCTTATGAGGTAGCCTTACCTCCAGCTCTAGAGAATGTCCACAACGTTTTCCATGTCTCAGCCCTACGACCCTACAAACCCGATTACAAGCACGTGATTGAATATGAACCCTACATTTTCGACAAAGACTTATCTTACAAAGAAATTCCTGTTCAAATTGTCGACCGAAAAGAACAAGTTCTGAGAAATAAAGTAATACCTTATGTTAAGGTAATTTGGAGGAACTACAACGCTGAAGAAGCTACGTGGGAACTTGAAGAGAATATGATGAAGAATTATCCTCATTTATTTACTTAGATTGTTATAAGCAATTCTGGGGATAGAATCTTTGTAAAGGGGGGGGAGAATGTAACGGGACGAATTGTTTGAGTTGTGATTCTGAGGACAGAATCCTTTTAAGAGGGGAAAGATGTGACAACCGAGATTTTGTAATTTAATTTTAATATTTATTGGATTGAATAAATATTTTTTTGATAAATTAATTATTAGATTAAATAATTAATTGATGAAATTGTGGTAGATTAATTTAATTATATGTGTTACATTTATTAAATTAATGTAGAGAATTTTATTATCAAGTATGTGAGCTTATTGTATTAAAAGAAATATTTAATAAGTCTATTGGTATTTTAATTAATTTAATTATTAATTAGAGAGTTACTAATTTGACATTATTTATTAATGAGAAATTTAATTATGTGACTATGTGAATTTATGAGAAATTATTACATTTTATTTAAAGTAAATTAAATAAAATATTGTATTTATTTTATAAGGAGTGTGACATTTTCAAACTATATGATAAGTTTTATTAAATTAAAGGAGTTTTGAAATCTATTATGCTAGCCAAACAAGGCCCTAGGAGAAGTTAATAACAGTTACCCATGACTGGGTAACTGACCATCATCACATCAGTTTTTATTCGCCTCTAGCATATTATGTTGTTTCAAGTATGCTAAGTTGAGAGCTCAGAGAGAATTCAGAGAGAAAAGTTAAGAATTTTGAGTGTGTGATTGAAGAAGAGTTTGAGAAGGGTTTCAATTCATCTCCTACATTACACTCTACGCTCTGGGTAATTCTCTTCAACCCATTCTTTATTTACGTCATTTAGTTTTTTTATAAATAATGGCTTTCAAACCTCTGTTAAGCCTCTGTAATTGAAAAAGAGTAGCGATTATGTGTATATATTTGATAATATGTCATCATAACATGTTTTACTATCTATTGTATGTTTTCATAACAGCAAATTCATGAAAATAGGTCGTATATAATTACTTCAAAATTACAGAGTGTTGAATTATGGCCATATGGCCCTTACGCACAAATTTAATGCGTTGATCATATATTATCCTTAAATTTTACACTTGTATGTGATTATGCATGATAAAACGAACAAAACGAAACTTGAATGGTTGGATTTGGTCTTATAAGGAATCCGTAGTATTAAATTATATGTTTTTGTTCAAAAACCTTCAAGAACATCAAGAATAGTATAATTTTCTTGTGGAATTCTGTAGTTATATGTTTTAATGGTTTTAAATCACTCTATAAGTGTTGGGTAATGATTATGTATGAATTCTAGCATGTGGGTATGTTTAATTTGGTGAATTTAATGACCATATAGTGCTTAATTACCGATTCGTGTTCTTCGTGAATCGAAAATCAAAATCGGAGTGTCGCATCATGCTTCGCCAACTCAAGTACAATTCCCGCATCAGCAATATTAAAGACCCTGTGCATGACATGAGACCAAGATCTAAGATAGTGGAAATATATCAGCCACTTAGCAGATTGGCCATAAATGAGTTAAAAATGTTTAAGTCTAGCAATGTGTTATTAACTTAGTCTATTGATCATGAAAACTTGTTAGACATATAATGAGGTGTTAAAATAAATTCTTAACATGTCCATAACACAATTACGTGTGAATTGAATGATCGAATGCATAGTTAACTTATTGTTCGTGAAATCTAATTTTTAACGATAAATGTAGTAATTAACCAAGTATAGTCATGAATTCGAGTTAGACAAAAGAATAAACTTATGATGTTCAGTGCGTTGTAATTGACTGGTATTGTGAACGTAAATGATATGTAGGATTTAAATCAAGGAACGAGTTTAATTAAAGTGTAATCTCGCGACGAGGCAAGTTTCCTAACCCTACTTGTTATCGTTATATAAAATTTGATTAATTCACCTTTCTACATTGAGCAAGTTCTCATTATTATTGATCAAGTCTATCTTGTATATTAAAGTTATTAATCTTTCAAGCATGATGCTGTTATACAATACTTATTCTATTGTATACCTTTTAAGATTCTATTCAAGTTAAGTTATCAATTATTGTTAAACCTTGTTAGACTAGCGAACCCTTTATGATTCGACTAGTCCATAGTTGATGAGCATTCTAAACTTCAGAACTCTTGATGAATTATCCAAACCAAACTTCCTTTGGTGCGGACTCGAATGTCAAACTGAGATGAACAACCATGTATAGGGATTACTTATGCGTTAGCGTTAAGATATTGTGCACAGTATGGTACTAAGGGCTGATCCCCCTAAGTACAAGAAGAAGTGTCCATAGTCTTATGACTGTTAAAGGTTTCAAGAATAAACACTTGACAACCTAGGACATAGTTCAAGCTCTTACGACCCTCAGAATTTCTTTTGATTCTTGTTATTCATTCTTGATTCAAAAGTTGAGCTTTTATATTCGAAGTTATTATTTCTCTCGCATGTTTTTATTCATTGTTATATTGTTATACTTGTGGGCAATCGTGCTCACTCTTGCGTAATAATAACATTGCAGTTAAGAACGAAAGAGCGTATTTAACCTTCCACTAGTAAAGGCAAGGGCAAGCTTAGCAAGTAATGAAGACTGATTATTTATGTGGTTATGTAATGATAATTAGAATTGATGTTACTTAAGACTTATTTGTTTATGTTTCCGCACAGATGATTTAAGGTTAGAGTAACCTGGGATTTATTTATCATGTAGTTGATGTAACCCCATAAGGGGAGATTTATTATTATTTCTATCTATTGCATGGTTTGCATTTATTTATGGGTAGATAGATGGATGATCTTTGTACAGTGAACACCAAATCCTGTGGAAATGGAAGTACCGAATTTTGGGGTGTCACAGTAGTCCTTACTATTCTATAAAATAGTGTGACAATAAATGTAATGAGGACTCCATTGAGTGTGGATATTGTCTAGATGACAATATTCTTATTAAAACTCTTAGATTATGTTTTGTCATATTTTATACGACTGTTGTATAATTAAGTGGTATTTGAATTTTGTACAATGTATTTTGTACCACGTATTTTGTACCATATATACCTATTTTGGGGGTGTCACACTATGTGAGTTAGATCTTACCCTATTCACTGCGGTTATTAGTCTTAGGTATTCCTACCTAAGGTTCATAACCTACAGCTTTGATACCAACTGTGAGAGCCCCGAATCCGGGTCCCAAATCACCGCGGATCAAGTTCAATCAATTCTACAACTATTACTATTTGCTGAAGATATAAACATAAATTATTTATACAATAAACTTTACACATTATTCCCCAAGGTCGAATAACCTTAACTTATACACAATTCATAACCTATCTAACATATAACATTATTATCATACTATACTATTACAATTTAGCTACACAAATAATCCCAAGCTGAACTTGGCTTTATCCTTTCATGTATCCGACGTATTCGTCTTAATCTACAATGTTTATCATGATATAGCAAGGGTGAGCAATAAGTTTGCCCAGCAAGTTTAAGTTCAATAAATTAAGGATATATCATGATTGAAAGAATTTTGAATAATAGCTGGCTAACATTCAACAATATAATTGTGAACTAGCATGAACAAATTTTCATAGCTGAATGAACATGGAACATGAACATATATATATATATATATATATATATATATATATATATATATATATCTGGACCGAATGGTAATGAAGGTGATGAACCTTTCATACCTAATGAATACATGCAGTATGCACAGAGTGTGATTTAATAATTCTTAGACATGGCAATCAGAAATGATTAACCACAAGTATAATTGAATAATACAACTCGAGGTCGAGTTAAGAAAAACTTGCCTAAACCATTGATTACCGCTATGCAATTAATTAATATTAAGATAATTATTATCATTTATCATGAATTTTCAATCATTAATATTATATTTATATGATTTAAATACTTTAATCTCATATATTTTAAGTTTTTCTTTAACATATAAGTCAAATACGAATCCAGCAACCCAAATTTGGAATCCAGCAAGCTGGATTCAAAATCTAGTATCTAGATAGCCAATTAAGCAAACGAAACTGCAATCCAGCTAAATGGATTTCAAATCCAGCAACTAGATTGCAATCCAGCAAGCTGGATTCAACATATTTTCAATTCAGTAAACTATTTTTCAATCCAGCAAGCTGGATTCATCAGATTTTTCAATTCAGTAAACTGTTTTGCATAAATTATTCAATCCAGCAAGCTGGATTTCATATCTTTTTCACGAAAATAACAAATCAACTTATTATTTTTCTATCCTTTGTCCAAACACATATACATATAAATCATACACAAAAAGTATTCTTCCATAATTTTCCAACTTTCTTTAGTATTTTTCAAAAATAATTTTTAGTGTGTAGCTTAAGAAATTAGCCCTATTATGCTTAACTCCAGAAATTCCCATATCTTGGCACAATCTTATACGTGTTAACGTGAGCCTCCAGTTTAAATTTTGTGGCCATCAGAGTTATAGAACTCCAGTTATAGCGATTTTCGTCCGAAAAACCCAAATATTGAAATGGTCATAACTTGGTCATTTTAATTCGGAATGAGCTCATTTTTGGACAGTAGGTACTTTATACCATATATTTTAATGTCCCAAAAGGCCAGAATTTATTTCACAAATTAAGTTGCCGAAACATCCCATGGAAAGTTCTTGGCAGTTTACTTTTGTCATTTTTATGTTTTTGACTCGTTTGCTAAAATCAGTCCACACAAAAATCTACAACACCTTTTCCCGTTATTCCACTTGGGTAAGTTATAAACCTCATAGATCTAACTCTAGGACTTGACCACACTGAAAAATTCACAATATAATAGGAGATATGGTCGTTTGAATTTCATGTTTTGGTTTCACAAAAATCTGATTTTTAACTCTTGGTGATTTCTAAGAAAATTTCTATGTTCTCACATAATAACCAACATAACTCATCATAATACCTACTAATACTTCATATATCCATGAATCTACCATAATACATGATCTATTTCATCAAACAAGCATCAATCACAAGATTAAACCCAATCAAGGCTAAGAAAAATTAGGTTCTCTACATTTTGAAAAACCTAGTTTCCCTTTCATACTTTAGATCTAACTTTTAACACACAAAATGGATAGATCTACACATAACACATTCTAAATCATGTAGATCTAAGATTTTGAAGTTCAAGAACATAAATCCATGTTTTGATTAAAACAACTAAGAATAACTAGATAAATATAGTTTATACCTTGATATCTTGCTAGCCTTTCTTAATTTATCAAAGTAGATGATGATCTTGGTTAACTTGAAGATCAAAACCTCCTCTCCCTTACCTCTTGTGGCTGCCGAAAAAACTAGCTCCTCCCTCTCTTTCTAGTTTTGTTTTTGTTAGCTAATAAGAAGTAATAGGATGAGAGAGAAATGAAATTGCTTTTGTGATTTAGTAAAAACAAATGTGTAGATATATTTGTATATCTCATATTAATCTCCCAACAACTCTCTCTTGCTTCTCTTTCTCACTTATTAAAAGGTTTCTTGGATGATAAAGATTACTTGTAGCTTTAGTTAAAATAGGTGGGCTATCCTTCAAGTGATACATGTGAGGGAGTTAGTGAGAGTTGGTGAGAAAAATCATTACATTCATTCCCTCTTTCCCTCCTCTTTCTAGGACCGAAAATCCCCTTCCTTTTATCCCCAATTTTGTTAAATTTTAATGTTATATAATGCTTTACTAATTGTCCAAAATGTCCCTCCATAATTGGGCCAACAATTGGGCTTAACACTTAATTCTTTTGGGCTATCCAATTAACATATTTTGACTTTCTAACTAAAATATTTGGGCCATAAGAATTAATATGGTCAATTTTTCTTAAATTCTATCTTACCCTAATCATTAAATTAGGATTTTTCTTTACTCAATTATAATCCAAATCCTTACTCATGTACATTTAATTTTTTAACCCAATTAGACTTGCTATAATTAGGTTATAAAATTAATTAATTGAGATGTGTAAAATAAATCTCTTGGAATTAGTATAAAATTTAAATATCAATATTCTCTCATGCCATAACCCTTAAGTTAAATAAATTTTTCATTCCTAATATATAATTAGGATCACCCTAGTTTCTTTTATTTGTTTATATAATAAACAAGTATAAACCATCACATAATATTCATATTCATTACTCACATAACTTTTAACCCTTATGATTTTATACTTAGCATTAGGGTTCCCAAATTAGGGTTTCCAAACAATTCGCTAGAGTTTTCTAACTGAACGCTGACGTTCTTAATATATACCTAGGGTTTGTCACATATATAGTTTATCTGGTGAAACATTGACCCTAAACAACAAACTGAACTCATATAATATCATATACACAAAACATATACATTTATACGGAGAGGCTCTAAAACGAACCTTAAAAAGTGAACCAAAGACGAACCGTCGTCTTTGGTGTCTATGGCGACGGTTTGATCCGTCGCCAAAGACTACATGGCTATGGCGACGGATCGAACCGTCGCCATAGACACCAAAGACGACGGTTCGTCTTTGGTTCGCTCTTTAAGGTTCGCTTTAGAGACGGATATTACATTTATATACTTAATCCTGAATAATTCACCAAAAGATTTTGAAATCCTTAAAATTCCTTCTCAAAAATGTCAAATCCATTCACTTATTTTCTGTCTAAGTTTATTATTCAACCTTTAATCCATCATTTAAGATTTAAATAATTATCTAAATTTTTGGGTTGTCACAAGGTCTTACAGAAACATCGTATTTAAAGGTGTTGTCTATTTGACACCTTTATACAACGTTTTAAAAACGTTATAGTTTGACACATTAAACAACGTTTTTTTCTTAAAAAAACATAATATATTTGTTTACCATAAATTCTTGGACGCTTGAAAACGTTGTAGATGATATGATTCCACAACGTTTTCTGGTATAAAATATTGTGGTTTGATACAACAGACAACGTTTAAACACATTTATACAACATTTAGAAGATTTCATCTATTTAAAGCCAAAATGTATCAAACATTCAAAATATACCAATTACAAATAATATTACTATCCATACATCTCAAATTCAAAATATACCAATTACAAAAAATATTAATACCATACAATACGTTTACATCCCAATAATACCAAACTATCCATACATCTCAAAAATTATGGTTTTTAGCAAGAATTAAGGAACTTCATCAAAAATATAGAATGATTTCAAGCACAGAAATTGCAGAAACACCAAGTAACGCGTACACCACATTTGATACAAGTCCCTCCCCACTATGAGATATGACCTGAATAGCCATGGCTTCAAATGATCCTTCAGAGATATAAGTAAGAGATTCCAATAGAGAAGTTAGGCTAACCTCCAAGAAACCTGCAAGGCTCAGCAAATCAATAAAGCCAATATTGCATCACTTAGGCTAGTTATGATTAAATCATAATTAACACTCGTACTTGAATACATGTACAAAAGAAATATGAAGAGCAAAGTTCTATACTCACAGGACATATATGACATTGCTGCTAGTGCTGCTCCACGATGCATAGCCGTAAAAACATATAGCTGCCTTCTGAAAATATACTTCAAGAAGGGCACCAGAAGAAGCTAATACTTCCTGAAACATCTCCATAGCAGGACAAGTCTTTCTAGTTCCCCCTACAACGCAAATCTATGTATACATGTACGTCTATGTATTCTATATATCACCCGTCAGAAATGGAAAAAAAAAATAGATTTTCAATAAAAAAATTACAACGAAAGTAGGATTCTTTTTTCTCAATGGGAGTATTTTACTACAAGAAACACAAAGTAATTATTTCTTTTTCTTCCTGCAATTCTTCTAAGTGATATAGAAGTAGAAACGCCATATTTTGAGATGCAGATTATGAATTCATGCAAATGAAATGCATAGTGCTATAGTGAGTTGGGTATTGAGCACTTACACTGGCTAATAGGCACATCAGACTGCTGCTTTGCATTAACAGACATAATGTTGGCGTATATTTGATGAAGAAAATACTCCTCTGTGGTCCTAAATTAGTTGTGATATATCCTTTCCTTTTTCAAGCTAGCTTATTAAGTTACACTACCAATTTCGATCCCCTTGGTTTTGAGCAGTCTGGTGAGGTGAAGTTATTCAAGTAAAAGGGATAAATATTAAAACTACAACTCATACACTCATTTCTTAAAGTGCATCAAGCTCCAAAAGGGACAAAAGTTGCACGTCATCATTCATTGCTAATCCCTGACATAGCAATGATTCATCCTTGTAAGTCATCAAGTCATCATTCATTGCTAATCCCAGACATAGCAATGATTCATCCCTGCAAGTAACATAAATTAAGCTGCAAAAGGTGGCACATAGTGGAACAAACTTAAACATTACCGCTTCCTATTTTGGGTCATTTATTCTTTAATTTTTAGGGGATGGGGATTAGTTGTAAACCTCAAATATACAGCCCAAAAGAAACGTCAAATTAAGCATGAAAAACTAAAAACTTTCCCATAAAAACATCATCTAAAGAGCCAAAAGTAATGGGAAAATGTAGATAGAAAAACAAAGACAAAATTAAATGCATAAAATAGACCATTAACACAAATAAGGGTGGATCATAATGGGTCTAAATAATAAGTATCACATTTGAAAGAAAAAAATCTACAAGGGTGCAAGAGTTATTAGCAGTTGTACCCTGAAATAAAATAAAAAATAGGAAGTTAGTAGCAGGGAGAATTGACTGTTCTCTGACAAAATTTCAAATCTATAGGTCAAAGAATAACTATGGGATGGGAAAAAGGAACAGAAATAAAAAGCCATATTCTATCATTCTAGATTTAGTGAGATTAAGAAAAATTATGTAACTTCAGGAGTTCTTTTTCAGGCCTTTTAAGCTACCTATCATCAAAGAAAAATATGTTAACATTGGTAGAGATTACAAAATGAAACATCCTCAAGAAATGAATCAGTAACCTACCAAGGGAATGGATAACTTTATCTGCACACTCTTTGGTGTACTTCTTGTATTTCATTGGGCATCGGATAGCAAAGTCAGTTACATAGTCCCACCAAAGCCATGGTTTTCCACTTTCACTGGCCACTTTATAGAAGCAAGTCTGGCATAAGTTTTGAACGACCACATCTTTCCCATCATATCCTTTACTGAAGTCCTGGTTTGGATCTGGAGCACAATACCTCCCATGGTTGATGCACTGGGACTTGCACTGTTTGCTCAAAATAAAAGCCTCTGGGCAATACCAAGTAATGTAGTGTGGCGTGAATTGGGTGTACCCTTTCCGCTCAAGTATCTGGGCTACTCCTTTGAAGTTCTTCACAAACTCTATCTGGATTTCACACTTGGGGCCACACTCATTGCTATTCGTTCAGAACTCATATTCGACACGTTCATCAGGATGTGGAAGAGATTCCCTCCAATCAAGATTTATGTTAACCATGTCACCGCTAGATAGAGCTTTCTTGATTTTATCCCCAAGTGATTTGCTAATGAGTGCTGAAGGAATGGTAATGTTTTGCAAATAATCTACTCGTGTATCCTCTTCCTCTGGGGTGTCCATGGTGATTAGAGGTTAAACCCTGTCATCTGCAACAAGAATAGCTGCTGCTCCAGCCATCTGTGCATTCCAGGCCTTCAAGGTGAAGTAACAATCTGCCATATGAGCAACTTAAGATAAGAAGGTGCCTTGAGGCTGAACCAAATCAATATGCCCACAAATATAAATCATATCAAGATCAATTTTCTCCTCAATTCCTTTAAGACAGTCTCATTTCTATACTATACTAAATAAGATCGAGCTACAACAAACAACTCAAATTTAAGGCGTAATACATCGACACTGCTGGTAGGAATGTTAAACCATATAAAGGTTAACCGTGCAAAGATAAAAGTAGGGAGAAAATGGTGGAGGAGGGATGGAAATTATTCAACTGAGGCATATAAGAATATATAGGCAGAGGGTAACAATAGATTTCTAGTTTCCATAAAACTCAGAGATTTTGAAAAAGTTTAAGCTGCTGATAGCTTGGATCATAATTAAATTAGAAACCCAAAAATGTTTCTGAATTGTCTTCATTAAAAATATTACAAATTCTAAATAAGAAAATTTGGTAATATGAATATGACTTAGACCACTTATCCTTCCATTAAGAAGGCAACAAATTAAATAAAGTGGCTCGTTAATGAACTTGCAAAGTAATGCTCCTTAAACAGCAAATTCAACAACTTTGATAATATTTAAACCTTAAATGGAAATATTAACCAACAAACATGAAATCACATTAACTAGATACTTAATGACCAAATTTAGAAGCCAAAATATATACCTGACTTTTTATTTACTTGACTAGTACCAAATGCAACAGAAAAAGTGAATTACTAAAAGAACACAAGAGTCCAACCAAAAAAAAACCTGCAAGTCATAATTTATGTTACTTCATCAAACTAGTAACAGTTGCAAGTCATCATTCATCGCTAATCTCTAACATAGCAATGATTTATCCCTGCAGCATTAAATTCAGTTAAAACCACTGGTTGAGAAGAAATTATAAGAAGAAATAGGATGTACATATCGAAATAACCATAAACACAGGACTATTAAATCAAATGCAATATCACTTACATCTTTTAGTGTGAGTATAATCTCATTGAGTATAAGAAAAGTCTTTTTGTCCTCGTCCAGTATCAGTAAAAAATGCATAGGAAGGTAAGCATGAATTAAACTTAATACAACAAATTGTAGACTTGCTGCAGCGCATATCATTAAGAGATGATATTGATTGAGGGTAGTGCATCGAACTGAAACCACATAAATAACTGGAAAGTGCCCAAATTATATGATAATGTCTGAAAGCCACACAACAACAAAGATTAAGAGAATAACTTACCGATTATTGAAGCTCAAATTTCTTCCACTTGTTAATAATTTGCAGATCTTTGCAAACTAGGTTTCTTGCGTTCGATTGGGAATCGCAGCAGCAAGAGAAGAACTTAACGATTATTGTCTGACGAACAAGCTCAAATGCCGACCAATTATTAATAATTTGCAGATCTTTGCAAACTAGGGTTCTTGAGTTCGATTGGGAATCGCAGTAGCTTCGACAAATTGCACTAGGGTTTGAGGATTTTGAAAAGGGGAAGGGAACAAAGGAACGCCTATTTATTTTTCTTACCCGACTCCCAGGCCTCCGTGTTTTTTAAAGGAGGGTAGGATTTTTGAAAAGAGGATTTTGCTCCGTGTTTTTTTTATATAGATAACGTTTTTTTTTTAAACTTTATTTACAACGTTTTATTAAAAAATGTTATAAAATAAATACCACAACGTTTTTTATAAAAACGTTATCTTTTAAGTGTTGTCTTTTTATGGTTTTGTATTAGTGCTTCTTGAATGTCTATGAAGATCATCACCATCTCTGTCTCTATCATGGATGGGATTACTTGAGTAGCCAGACGCCTCCATCTTTGGACATACTCTCTGAATGACTCATTGGCTTGCTTCTTGACTTTGGTAATTTGATACCTGTCTGGAGTCATCTAAGTTTGAAAGGTGTATTGACCGAGGAAAGCATGGGCTAGCTAACTCCTCCCAGCTGTGAATTTTGGAGTTATCTAATTTGGTGTACCATGCTCTGGCTTCTCCAGTCAGACTTTTCTAAAATAGCTGCATTCTCAGCTTTTCATTATCGGTGCATAATCCGAGCTCTCCAATGAACACTTTCAAGTGTTTGTAAGGATCTCCCAATCCATCATATTTCTCGAAATCGGGAGCCTTGAATTTCTCCAGATAATGAACACGGGGGAAAAATGCAAAGGTCTGAATAGGAAACACTTTTGTGCATTCCAATCCCTTTGATGCAAAGAATGGTCTCTTCCATTTGTAGAACATTCTTCCGAATATCACCGGTGTCTTGATCTTCTTTTAGATGGGTGATTTCAGGGGTTTTGTTGGACTTCTCAATCTGAGACTCAGGTATTGGGACTTCTCTGTCTAGACCTTGGATTCCTCCCTGTGCAGAGGATTCTGTTTGGATGGTTATTTGTGGACCCTGAGTTGATTTGTTTAGTTCTTTGAGAAGAACAACCAACTTTGTTATTTGATTCCTTAATCATTCGAACTCCTCGCTAGAGACAGGAGTAGGAATTGGCGGGGCACTTGTAGCCATGTTTGACTATGGGCTTAGTGCATTTTTGGACTTTGAACGGGTAACAGGACCAATCGTTTCCCTATAAAAAGACTATGTAGTTTAGTTTGGGAAAATGTGAAAATGTTATGCAATGTGTCCCTTTTTTAGGAGTGTTTTATCGTTCTCCTGCAAAACAGATGTCAGCCGTTTCGATGAAAGGATAGCATGACATGTCTTGATATGAAAAAAGGAATGCATATTTACATACTACTTTATATTTTCCATTACATTGAGATTGACTTGGAAATGAAATTATAAGTAATTAAAATTACAGGTAATTGAAAAAGGGAAGATATGAAGAGTCTTCCCTCCTCGTTTGGTTTATCAGAGGTTGACCTATCTTAGGCTACTCTCGCGACTTTTTGGCATGAAGGTCCCCAGATCATTGCAATTTACTAAATGGGAAGTTAATCTGATCTTTCAACTGGAGCGAATTTGGGTGGTGCCTTTCCTAAGCCTCGCAAAATTAGTCTTCCTTAAGTCCAATAATCAAACACTGATGGGTTAACCTTCTGGTGGAGGAATCACACAACATACATTCACATACATCGCGTCTCAATGGAAATGAAGACGTATGCGAAGAACTCAACATTCATACATTCATTCGATTGAAAAGTCTCAAAAAAACGAACATAACTTCTATATATTTAAAGTAATATTTACATTTCCCGGTTTTATTCCCATTACAAAGGTTCTTTGTCATAATATCGATTACATTACAACAATAGACCTATCTTATTACAAGGCGACTTAACAATACGCCTTAGCTTTTCCTTTATCCTTTTTGATCCTTGGGACGTTCGGTCTTATTTGCATTCATATGGTTCAAGCAAGAGTGAGCATAACTAGCTCAACAAGTATAACAATTTAATAACAACATGCTTGACACACACTGAATCGTATATCTTGATAAGCGAACAATAGTTATGAAGTACTATTGATAATTCAAAATAGCACTTCATCTTTTCTTTCAAAATGTTTTACAATAATAACAATATTTAGTAAAACATTCACTCGATCAAAGACCTCGAGTATTCATTCTTTATTGAAAAGGACAACCGGAAGCAAATTCAGTGGCGATATTACTTACGAGCACTTCTAGGTGATCGACTATTGTACTCTATGTTGATCGACACTACATCCATTAAGCGTATGCGTTTAAGCATTTAGCAACCTCACGTGCGTGCTGTCGTTCACCAAACAAAACATTTGTTTAACATTTGGTCTTCTTTTGAAAACCATATCAAGTAGTTGACAAAAGATAGCAACATTTGATAATAAATGAATAGATTATCAATACATCAAGTCTAGCCAAAGGAATTGGCTTTAACTTCAACATACCTCGATTCATGCGAAAGAATACATGAACTTCAAAAACTTGTTCAGATTGAGCTGAGACAAGAGTTAGAATACTTGCCTTTAGCGCGTGCTGCTACGGTATATTAACTTTATGTTCAAGTCTTTCAAGTCTCTACAATACATGATCACATAATGCCTTACATTAGGTCTCATATAATCAAGTATGTATATGACTATATTGTATCCTTCATCTCAATCTAATTGTGTATTAGATTGATTATTATTATTCGGTTTATCATTATCCTTGCATTTATATTCGACTAGGTTATCTCAACCTTTATCTGACATCCTTAAGGTTTAACAAAGTTTAAACAATGTTACATTACATTCCTTAAGTTGTGTTTACTTTTAAATCAATTAGCTTTCCTTTCTTTGTACTTAAAACATTCATTACCATCCTTGTTACGAGGCTGGCTATTTGTATGGGTGACTTTATACTTACATCTCGTATCTTTGGCTGTGAGCTTATAGTAGCATTGTCCGGACTTGGCTGCTTGTGAGTGAGTCTTACTTACTTAATGGGCATGACTGTGGCTTTGCCACTCTCGAGAAGATTTATGTATTGTGCACATGGCATCATTGCGGCCATATTAAATTATACTATGGTTCGTCTTGCTGGCGAACTCTTGCGATGTGTGTCTTTCGGATTTTTTATTACTTGCTTGTGTGACTCATTTGGCCTAGGTTTGGCTTGCATGGCTGACTCTGTGCACCAGAAAACAATTTCAGTTTTTGAATTTTGTGAACTTCCGGACGCATAACTTCTTCGTTATAAGTCCGAATTGGCTCGTTCAAAAGCCTACGGTTCACAAATTACATAATCTACATGTTCATGCAAAAATTTTATCTATTTTTGACCGTTGCTAAAAATTCACCTATTGGTTCATTTTTAGCGAAAGCGATAAGCGTTAAGTGAGCGTTGGCTTTCGTTTCTTCGTTCTAAGTCGGAATCAGGTCATTTTGAGTCCATGACTCTTAAATGCCAAATATGACTTGTCTCCATTGGAAAACAATGGTTTTAGAGTTCAAACACAAAATTGACTTCTATTCCAGAATTTTTGAATTCGGCGATGATTATCGATCCAATCATCGATAAAAATTTTTTAAAAAAAATCATTCATTCTTATCATTCTTATGATTTGTTCAACATTACAAATGAACTTCATTCATCATGTGAACATCTTAACATACTTATTACAACAACAATTATATTGTTGGATTTTGACTTGACTTATTCTTTCATTTATGAGCTTATAACTTGTCAAATTATAAACTACTTAAGATTTCATTATTATTCATGACTTATGACAATTAAAGTTTCTTAATCATCATACTTTTATATGTTTATAACATATAACTTTACTTATGTATTCATGATACATATGATCATATAAGTTCTTACATTCATATACTTCTCTTAATAAACTCATTACAAGTTCAAAATTTTCATACTTAACATTCGAGGTTAACTTATAATAAGTTTATAACTTTTATAAGTTCAAATGACTTATTACTTGACTTATGTGGCTTAAGTTCATGACTTACACATTCTTCTTGCTTCTTATCATTCATGTTTCTTAATCCATCTTTTCTTATCAACCTATCATGGTAGAGATAGAAGATAATTTAGAAGAAGTCTTACTTTTGAATTCTTGGTAAGGTAGCTTTCTTCTTCTTCTTACAAATGAAATGACTTATTTGTAGCTTATTCTCTCTAACACTTAAGCACTTTATAAATGTTGGATTATTTGAACAACTGTTAAATGGCATAAGCCTTCTCTATTTATAAATTTGCAAAGTTAGGGTAGTTTAGTCATTAAATCTCCCCACCTCCTTTAGCCACCTCCCTCCTTATTTATTCATTACTTGTTAATCACAACACTTATCCTATGCTTGGCCATTACTTCTAAGTCTTGGTCATTACTCTTAAACTTGGTCACCACATTAACTTGGTCACCACATATTAACCATATTAATATGGTTTGCCCCATGGGTCGACCAATTCATGGACTCTAGCTTGGGCTTGGACCAACTAACTCTTTGGGCTTTGCATTAATAAACACTAATTGGTTCATTAATTAATGATTGGGCCTTAACATTTTATTCACTTGGACTTGTAGTAATTTCAATCAATCTTTCCAAGTCCATTAACATTACTTAATACATATACATATAGTTTATGTATTATTTTTAGTATTCTAATTCATATAGAATTTATATACGATATTTCATCCTTCATACAAACTTCGTATAATACTTCGTATTATACTCGTTTTTCATTACTTTGCACAATACCAAGTATCATACAATTATTACTTATTCATTACTACTACTTACGCCTTCCTTAATGTTTATAAATTAAGTCCATGAGCGAAATATTACATTTTCCATAACTAGATTTTTATTACATAATCCATCTTACCTTGTTATTCCATCATTCGTATTTCTCGGAAATTCAAAAATATATCCGAGCAAATACGATGAATAGTGTTTTTGAAAATTTCTCGGAAAACTTTTATTTTCGTCTTGGAAATTCAAACACTTTAATTCATCCACGTAGCTTTCAAATACTACGACATTCTAACATCAATAGGTTATCTGATGACAACCATCTTGATAACACGTAGAATAGAATTTTATTATTATTTAATTTAATAAAATCATTTTACAATAAGATCAAAATTTCTCGGTCGTTACATTCTTCCCCCCTTATAAAGATTACATCCCCGAATCTCGTCTTACTTTTAATCAAATAGATGGGAAAATTTTTCTTCATCTTTTCTTCTAATTCCCACGTTGCTTCTTGACATCGTGGTTCTTCCATACTACCTTTCTTGATGGTATTACCTTGTTCCTCGAACTTGTTCCTTTCTATCGATGATCTGCATTGGCGATTCTTCATATGTTAAGTCTTTCTCGATATGAATGGCTCATACTCGATTACATGTTTATAGTCAGCTTATATGGGCGTAATCTGAGATCGTGAAACACGTTATGTATTCGTTCTAGGTTTGGAGGTAATGCTATCACATAAGCTACCTCTCTCCCACCCGTTTTAATACCTCAAAAGGTCTATAAACCTTGGACTTAACTTTCCTTTCTTTTCAAAGCGTATCTTTCCTTTCGGGGAGATACCTTTAAAAACACATCTGAGCCCACCTCAAACTCTCGACTTAGTCTATGTGAGTCATATACTTCTTACATACATCTTTGAGGTGTGGTGAGGCGCATCGAATTAACTTTACCACATCATCCATTGTTGCTTTGTACCAATTACGGTCCTAGCATCGGCGTTCTCCCACCTCATCCCAACCTGATGGTGTTACGCATTTTCTTCCATACAAAGCTTAAATGCGGTGGCATGCCTATGCTTGCATGATAGCTGTTGTTATATCTGCAAACTCTACTAGTGGTAGGTGATCATCCCAACTACCCTTGAAATCCATGGCCTGAAGACCTCAACATGTCTTCTAACGTCTGAATTGTTCTCTCGCTCTGCCCATCGGTTTGTGGATGATAAGATGTGCTTAACTTCAGCTGTGTTCCCAACTGTTCTTGCAAACTCCTCCAAAAATTTGATGTGAATCGTGGATCACGATCTGACACAATCGATACTGGTACTCCATGTGCGGAAATGATTTCCTTAACATAAAGTTTAGCTAAGCTTGGTCTAAGTTATACTTGACCCTAATTGGGCAAAAAAAGTGAGCCGACTTCGTCAATGGGTCCACTATTACCCAAATCGAATCGTACCTTTTTATCGTCGTCGGAAGTCCCACCACGAAGTCCATCGTGATATGCTCCCACTTCCATTCTGGAATCTCAATATTTGTAATAAGCCCTTTGGGTCGTTGATGTTCGGCCTTAACTTTTGACAAGTCGAGCACCTACTCACATACTCTGCTATTTCTCTCTTCGTGTTTGGCACACAAAAACTCTGTCGAAGGTCTTGATACATCTTAGTGCTACCGGGATGTATCGAGTACCTCGAACTATAAACTTCTTGTAACACTTGCTCCTTTAATTTTGTCTCATTGAACCCAAATTCTTCCTTCAAATCTTAATAATCCCTCATTATCAAGACTATACTTAGTATCTTCCTTCTCGGATAGCTTAGCTTCTTCATTTTTGGTTACACTCGTCGGTCTTGAGTTGTACCTCCTTGACTCTTTCTACGATGGTAGATTGCATCTAAATCAAAAAAAGTAAGCGCCTCGAATCACTCGGCATCTTTACTTCTATTTCCATCCTAGCCATCTCTGTTATTAACTCATTTTGGTAGTTAACATAGACAACTTTTCCGACCCTTCCTACTTAAAGGCGTCGGCAACTACATTAGCCTTTCGAGGGGTGATCTGAGATTTCACAATCATAATCCTTTATCAACTCTAACCATCTTCTCTGTCTCATATTCAACTCCTTACGGTGAAGATATACTTTAGACTTTTATGGGTTAAAGTATATATCACATTTTTCCCCATAAAGATAATGTCTCCATATCTTTAGGGCAAACTCTCTGATGACAGTTCTAGATCATGAGTAGGATAAACTTTCTCATAATCCTTTAATTTGCTTAAGTGATCATCATATAATGACTTTGCCATCTTTGCATAAAAGCACCTGACCAAGTCCTCTATCTGAAGCATCACTATACACTACAAAATTTCTGTGTCATCAGTAATGACAAAGCAGTAGCTTCACTTAATCTTTTCTTGAGTTCTTGGCTTGTCTTCACATTTATCCGTCCATCGTATTTTTTAGTCTTCCTTGTTAAATTAGTCAGCGAGGTAGCTATCTTGAAAAAATCTTGGATAAATCTTGATAGTACCCTGCTAACCTAGGAAACTCGCACCTCGATTCGGCGTTTTCGGTTGTTCCCAATTCATTCTTGCTTCCACCTTATTTGGATCCTTTGAAATCCCCTCTTGGTCGATGACATGACCTAAAAAGCGCACCTTTTCGGCCAAAATTCACATTTGGTGAATTTCGCATATAACTTCTCCTTCCTTAGTGTCTCAACACTAATCTTAAGTGTTCGACATGATCTTCTGGCGTCTTAGAATAGACTAGAATATCATCGATAAACACCACGACGAACTTGTCCAAATATAGTTTGAACACTCTGTTCATCATATCCATAAATCGGCGTGGTGCATTAAATCGACCCAAAATGACATCACGAAGCTTCGTAATGACCATACTTGAGTCTGAATGCGATCTTTGGTACATCTTCCTTCCTAACCTTCAGTTGATGATACCCCGTCGCAAATCTATTTTAGAAAAATACTTTTGCCCTTTCAATTGATCAAAGAGATCATCGATCACTGGGCAATGGGTATTTATTCTTTATCGTTAACTTGTTCGACTCAGATAGTCGTCTACAAAGCCTTAACGATCCGTTTTTCTTCTTGACAAACAACACGGTGCCCCCACGGAGAAACACTTGGTTGAATGTACTTTTTGTCCAATAGTTCACATAATTTGAACCATTAGTTCTTTCATTTCCACAGGCGCCATGCAGATGCGGTGCCCTTGAGGCTGGTGTCGCTCACGGCACAATGTCTATCAAATTCGATCTCCTGTCCGTAAACCGGGTAACTCACTTGAAATACATCCATGAATTCTTCGTTTACTATAGGTATTTGTTCCATGGTTTGCTCCCCTCTCTCTGGTATCAACAACATGGCATAGGTAACCTACCTAACAACCCTTCCTTAAAAGTTTTCTAGTTTGTGTCGTCGTGAAACTGACAGACGTCCAGACGTCACGGACGTCCGATAATTTACTCTAGTAAAATACTACAGGAGGTTGCTTGACGTCACGATGCTCACACATTTCTTTTGGCAATCTATAATTGCTCCATGGTTAATCAACCAATCCATCCAGAGAAATTACATTGAATTCTCCCTAACTTTATCGGTATTAAATCTCTGGAGATAACTTACGACCACGATACATCTGCAACAACTCTATGAATATCTTGACGGGAATTATCTCTTCGTTTGCTACCTTAATGTTCAAAGGTATAGGCAATTTTTAGGAAATAATTCTAGTCGTCTAGCAAAATCACATCTGCTATAAGCGAACAAGTAGCACCGAATCAAATATATGCGTATGCATTTATATTGTTGATCGGAATAATACTGCAACTACATCCCCTGATGCCACCGCATCTTGGACCGTCGTATTAAAAGTGCGGGCCATTGATTTCCCCATTTGAAATTTGGACCACTAATAGCTAACTTACCGCTATTAGTTCCTTATTTCTTACATCCCCTTCTTGGGAAGTTCTTTGCTATGTGGTCGGTTGATCCACACTACAAAACATCCGTGATTTTTCTTGGATTTGGGCAGTTAAGTGAAATGTGCCCTTCACATCCACAATTATAACATCTTGCCTTTCCTTTGAGATAGACTCTAAGTGAGTCTTCCTTGAGTTTCTGAGGCCTCCATCCTCCTCTTAGAATCCCCTTGTTTTACTCGGTATTCCCGAGTTAAAGCCCTTCCTCTTTTGGCCGTTGCCACTTCCTTTGGCTCCCTCGGTCTTGGTTCCTCCATCGACCTTGCCCTTGTTTTCTTATCCTTGTAGTCTTGGTGAGAGCCTCATTCCCACCTTTGGCAATTATTGCCTTTTCTAGTATGGTTCAAAGGAAGTACTTTGGAACTGAGAGATTCGACTATAGAGCGGGGTTTCAAGCCACCTTTCGAATCTTCTAGCCTTTCTCACTTGGTGTCCACTTGATGTGGAGCGAATCGTGCCGATTCATTAAACTTGGCGACATCTTTGAGGAAGCTATCATACCCTTGTTGTCTCAATTCAAGAAACCTCATTTCCATCCTCCCTTGCATACTCGTGGGAAAATAGTTCTCGAAGAAAATCTCCTTGAACCTCTCCCGTTAGGTTTTCTATATCGGCCCTACACTTTGGTTTGCCTCCCACGAAGTTGGCCTCTCCTTTCATCAAATAGGTTGCAAAAGGCAACCTTTTGACCCTCCTCGACATTTGCTATTACAAATGCTTTCTCGATTTCTTTTACCCAGTGCAGGCTTCTATAGGGTCCAGTAGTTCCTTTGAACTCGGCGGGACCTACACTTTTAAAGTCCTTAAAAGTAGTAGCTCGTACTACTCCGGGAATCGCAGGTACATTAGCCCCGATTCTATTAAATCTGTAGTTAAAAGATTAACGAACTCTGCATTGGATTAAGCAGGACCACCCTCGGTTGGTTAACATTAGCGCCACTGATTTCGTTGTCTCCTTCTTGGCGGCATTTTCTTTATTAAGAAAACAACACATCATTATTACTTTATTCTTGTTGGTTTGTTATTATTTGTAATAAAACAACAACTCATACTCATTACTCAATATATTCCATAAAAGACTTATATTGATTCATAACTTGTAGTTATAACACTACATTGTTTACATTACTCGACCTTAGGTGATTACATTACCATCCATGATTACTTTCCAAAAATTGGGATTTACAAAAGACTACCCTTTGTTATACAAAAGAGGGTTTACGTCACTACTAGATACATAATATTTACATATCTAATCTACTCTAGCTATTGCTAGATTACATCGACGTAGGGCATTCTCAAAATCTTTCTTTGGCGAATAAAGTGATAACATCTCTCTTGATAGTGTGTAGTGAATTGCATCACCTTCTATCGATACTTGACTACTGCTGCTTTGAAATCTACATGAGAACTCCTATGTATATAGGACATCTCTCTCAACTTCCATTTGTTTAGTCTTTAGCTCTGCTTGAGCTCAAAGACTTCACATTTCGACTCTCGGACCTTGTCCTTAGCTAGAACTCTATCATCATGCTCCTCTTCCCACATTCCCTCCATGCTAGCCTTGTCCTCACAGACTGACTTGGAGTTCCTCTTTCAACTCCTTAACCTCTTGGCGGTAATGGACATTCCTATCAATCACAAGCATAAATGATTGCCTTCATTGATTCCCCGTAGACAACTCCTCTGTGGGTGGAACTTTGGTCGAAAGGACATCCGTCCACCTCCTCCTCTAGCATGCCATCAAATATAGACATGTAGTACAAATCGTCCAGAGTCTCAGGACTCGATTGTCACCAACTCTGGTTTCTCTTGCTACGAGATTTGGTAGTATCTCTGCCGATTCTTAGAATCCTCGCTCACTACATGTATATCTCTATACATATCATTTTCTCGACATCTACAATAAAACAATATAGTTTGATTAGTACACGTCGGTAAAATAATAGAAATACATAACATAATATAATGCATTTTTATAGGGTTACTTTCCATCTTTTACTTCTTTATTCTTTCTTAAGGTTATGACTTAAGGTTTACTTTTCCCCTTAAGTTTTATAACCTAGGCTTTGATACCAACATGGCGCCCCCAAATCGGGTATCTTCAACCCGAGCGGATGGTCTTTATCTTGTACAACATTCATACATTCATTGATTGAAAAGTCTCGAAAAACGAACATAACTTCTATATATTTAAAGTAATATTTACATTTCCGGGTTTATACCCATTACAAAGGTTCTTTGTCATAATATCGATTACATTACAACAATAGACCTATATCTTATTACAAAGGCGACTTAACAATACGCCTTAGCTTTCCTTTTTATCCTTTTCGATCCTTGGGACGTTCGGTCTTGCATTTGCATTCATATGGTTCAAGCAAGAGTGAGCATAACTAGCTCGACAAGTATAACAATTTAATAACAACATGCTTGACACATCTGAATCGTATATCTTCAATAAGCTGAACAATAGTTATGAAGTACTATTGATAATTCAAAATAGCACTTCATCTTTTCTTTCAAAATGTTTTACAATAATAACAATATTTAGTAAAACATTCACTCGATCAAAGACCTCGAGTATTCATTCTTTATTGGAAAAGGACAACAGGAAGCAAATCCAAGTAAGCGATATTACTTACGAGCACTTCTAGGTGATCGACTATTGTACTCTATGTTGATCGACACTACATCCATTAAGCGTATATGCGTTTAAGCATTTGGCAACCTCACGTGCTGTCGTTTTCACAAACAAAACATTTGTTTAACATTTGGTCTTCTTTTGAAAACCATATCAAGTAGTTGACAAAAGATAGCAACATTTGATAATAAATGAATAGATTATCAATACATCAAGTCTAGCGAAGGAATTGGCTTTAACTTCAACATACCTCGATTCATGCGAAAGAATACATGAACTTCAAAAACTTGTTTAGATTGAGCTGAGACAAGAGTTAGAATACTTGCCTTTAGCGTACGCTATGGTATATTAACTTTATGTTCAAGTCTTTCAAGTCTCTCTACAATACATGATCACATAATGCCTTACATTAGGTCTCATATAATCAAGTATGTATATGACTATATCATATCCTTCATCTCAATCTAATTGTGTATTAGATTAGATTACAATTTATTATTCATTTAGGTTTATCATTATCCTTGCATTTATATTCGACTAGGTTATCTCAACCTTTATCTGACATCCTTAAGGTTTAACAAAGTTTAAACAATGTTACATTACATTCCTTAAGTTGTGTTTACTTTTAAATCAATTAGCTTTCTTTTCTTTGTACTTAAAAACATTCATTACCATCCTTGTTGCTGGCTTATTCTTTATCTACATCTCGTTGCTTGCTGGTGAGCTTATAGTAACATTGTCCGGACTTGGCTTTTGTGAGTGAGTCCTTACTTAATGGGCGTATTGTTTATTGCCACACTCAGAAGAAGATTTTTGTCTTTTTGTACATGGTGCTTGGCGGCCACAAATTATTACTATGGTTCGCATTTGCGGTGAACTCTTTGAGTGTGCTCGGACCTTTTATTCTTTGCTTGGCGTGACTCATTTGCACTAGGGTTGGGCATGGCTGCTGACTCATGCACAGAAAAATAATTTGATTTTTGAATTTTGTGAACTTCGGACGCATAACTTCTTCGTTATAAGTCCGAATTGGCTCGTTCAAAAGCCTACGGTTCACAAATTACATAATCTACGCGTTCATACAAAAATTTTATCTATTTGACTTTGTTTGCTAAAAATTCACCTATTGGTTCATTTTTAGCGAAAAGCGATAAGCGTTCGTGAGCGTTCGGCGCTTTCGTTCTTCGTTCTAAGTCGGAATCCGGTCATTTTTGAGTCATGACTCTTAAATGCCAAATATGACTTGTCTCCATTGGAAAACAATGGTTAGAGTTCAAACACAAAATTTGACTTCTATTCCGAGAATTTTCTGAATTCGGCGATTATAAATCGATAATCGTCTAATTTTTGGCAAATCTTCATTCTTATGATTTGTTCAACATTACAAATGACTTCCATTCATCATGTGAACATCTTAACATACTTATTACAACAACTATATTTATTGTTGGATTTTTGACTTATTTCTTCATGAGCTTATAACTTGTCAAATTATAAACTACTTAAGATTTCATTGTTCATGACTTATGATGATTAAAGTTTCTTAATCATCATACTTTATATGTTCTTAACATATAACTTTACTTATGTATTCATGATACATAGGATCATATAAGTTCTTACATTCATATACTTCTCTTAATAAACTCATTACAAGTTCAAAATTTTCATACTTAACATTGAGGTTAACTTATAATAAGTTTATAACTTTTATAAGTTCAAATGACTTATCGCTTGACTTATGTGGCTTAAGTTCATGACTTACACATTCTTCTTGCTTCTTATCATTCATGTTTCTTAATCCATCTTTTCTTATCAACCTATCATGGTAGAGATAGAAGATAATTAGAGAAGAAGTCTTACTTTTGAATTCTTGGTAAGGTAGCTTTCTTCTTCTTCTTCTTACAAATGAAATGACTTATTTGTAGCTTATTCTCTCTAACACTTAAGCACTTTATAAATGTTGGATTATTTGAACAACTAATAAATGGCATAAGCCTTCTCTATTTATAAATTTGCAAAGTTAGGGTAGTTTAGTCATTAAATCTCCCCACCTCCTTTAAGCCACCTCCTTACTTATTCATTACTTGTTAATCACAACACTTATCCTATGCTTGGTCATTTACTTTTAACTTGGTCATTACTCTTAAGTCTTGGTCATTACATTAACTTTGGTCATTAACATTTAACCATATATTAATATGGTTTGCCCCATGGGTCGACCAATTCATTTGGACTCTAGCTTGGGCTTGGACCAACTAACTCTTTGGGCTTTGCATTAATAAACACTAATTGGTTCATTAATTAATGATTGGGCCTTAACATTTTATTCACTTGGACTTTGTAGTAATTCAATCAATCTTTCCAAGTCCATTAACATTACTTAATATATATACATATAGTTTATGTATTATTTTTAGTATTCTAATTCATATAGAATTTATATACTATATTTCATCCTTCATACAAACTCGTATAATACTTAGTATTATACTCGTTTTCATTACTTTTACAATACCAAGTATCATACAATTATTACTTATTCATTACTACTTACGCCTTCCTTAATGTTTATAAATTAAGTCCATAAGCGAAATATTACATTTTCCATAACTAGATTTTTATTACATAATCCATCTTACCTTGTTATTCCATCATTCGTATTTCTCGGAAATTCAAAAATATATCCGAGCAAATCTGGAGATGAATAGTGTTTTTGGAAAATTTCTCGAAAACTTTTATTTTCGTCTTGGAAATTCAAACACTTTAATTCATCCACGTAGTTCAAATACTACGACATTCTAACATCAATAGGTTATCTGATGACAACCATCTTGATAACACGTAGAATATAATTTTATTATTATTTAATTTAATAAAATCATTTTACAATAAGATCCGAATTTCTCCTTGCTCCTTATAAATCCCTTACATATTATAAGGATATTCTTTTACAAACCGAGTCAATCCTCATTAAACCTATCTATGCTAGAGATGATGAATCCAAAGTCCTTTATCACTCTTTGTATATTAAACAAATTGTCCAGATAATAGACTGGGGAAATCATCCCTTTGATCTTCGTCCACTTTTCAATCAAAATAATTTATTTTGTTATTTTGATTATATGGAAGCATGGAACAAGATCTTCCTTTTTCAGATTCAATATTTTTGTCATTCATGGTTCACCCAATTTGACCATAAACTCAAAAGTCAAATTCCCTTTTGGTTTCTTCTTTAGTGGTCGAGATTTGGTTCTTCCTTCGACCTATTTCCTAAGCCATTAAAAGCTCAAGTCAGTCACTTCTGCAATTGTAGTCAATATAATTCAAAGTTTGATGGTATCCCAATATTGCTGCAATTTGTTAGTAAATACAAAATTCCATGGATCCTCAAATGGCAGTATAACCTTTTAACGCCAATTGTAGAGTCAATTTTCCAATCTCCTTCTTCTAATTAGAATTCTACTTCTACCACTGTTAGTCAAGTCACCATGGTTTCCTGCATTTTCTTAATTAAATGGTGGGATAAGTTTGATATTAATAGGATAATTGGTCAAGTTCAGAAGGAGTTTCCTTCTGCCCCTATTCCTATTGTCCCAGTCATGTCTCTTCCTTTTAAGGGATCTTCCAGTAAAGCAAAAGAGTCAAAATCCAGCCCAACAAATTCTATTGATATTTATAATATCAAGAATTGTTTGAGTTTAGAATTAAAACTCTTAGCCCAAGACATTCAAGATAGAGTCACCAAGTTACATGAAGAAATTGAAGCTTCAGAATGTTTTTCTTCTTCTTCCAGAAATACAAATGCTAGTAAAAATGATGAAGATGAAGACCCATATGGCTCCAACAGCTTAAAAGATGCTCAGGACCCATTTGCCTAACAATCCAGTCAATAAAAGCCAGCATACATTCCTACTTTCTCACCGAAAGTAGCCTCAGTCACATACTCCTGCCAAAAGCATCTCCTTAGTAAAAAGATTCGACCACTTTGTCAAAAGTAGCTAAAAGTTTGGTTGCATAGTAAAAAGTCAACATTGTTCATTACTATTCATCAATAGTTAAAGTTGTTTGTAATCGTTCACTTTTATAATAGTTATTTGTAATAGTTCATTCCTTATTCTATAAAAGGAATTCGAACTCATTTAGTTATTCAGACTTAGATAGACTCTGAGTTCTCTCTAACTAATCTTAAGACTCACTTCTCCTTATCTTTTACTTCATCTAATGTTTTAAGTAAACTGTAAGTCACTTTTATTTCCCGCTTTGTTTGTAAATATTTCTTTTATCAGTAAACATTTATATTTTTATTACTGTTGTAAGTATTTGTATGAGCCACTTTCTTAGTTTGTAAATGTGTTTTCATGGTCTTATAATATATCCCATAAATCAAAGCTAAGGCTTGAGAACCTTTAATCATTTGAGTAATTTCTCCAGTTGTTTTAATATTTAGAGTTAAAGCTTTTAATAAGTTAGGATCACTTAGGCTTAAAGTGAAATCAGGAAAGCTGAAATGGATTGGTCCATTATGTATAATTGATTCCATGATGCCAATGATACTTGGGAAATAATTAAGAAATCTAGCATCTCTAAGACAGAGGTACATACTTGAATTAATTCCTTTAATGTTTAATGGTTTAACTGCAACTTGAATACGTCCAATATGAATGAAATTATAACCATTTTTCCTATGTTTTTAAATAACATCGGAAGATAAAAGACTACAATTTTAATACTCCTTATTGATTGCATAAACCTTTTCAATAGTTTTAACATTATAATCAGTTTTGACATTATTTAAAAAGGTTGACTAATAGATTTCTCTCTGGGAAACACTGGTAATGTTCCAATTACTCAAAAGTTGATTAAATGTTTTTTTTTAATAATTGTGTTCTTCTTGGTTCACTATGTCTAGAACATGGGGTAAAGTTGATCGGTGACTAGTTGAGGAGTTAGATCTAAACAATCGATTCATCTTTATCTAAGTTCAAAATTTATTCTTAATCATTATTCTTTTATACATACCCTCTTACCTTAAGTAGGCACATACATATGTTCTCTTGTTCTGACCTGACACTGCTCACACCTGAGACTTACAATGGCTGAACTCACATGAACAAGGTGGACTACAGTAAGTTTAGGTGACTTCTGATTAATGTAAAGAAGTATAACTTTGAAAAAAGAAAAGATTAACCGATTATCGAGGTCTCAAATAGCAACTAGAAACAACAAACAACTTGGCTTTGATACCATTACAAGCGGAATGAAGGAAAGAAGAAGAAATGAAAGTGGTGCATACAAATACTTATAACAATAATATAAATTTTTACTGATAAAAGAAATATTTAGAAAATTAATGACTACGCGGGGAATACATCTTTCCTTTTTTGCTTCATTATTAACATAAAACGTAGGACAGGACCAAGGGAATTTACTATGTCTGATCAATAATTTACTATGAATGTCGTTAATTTCTTTCTTATATAACTCCATTTGTTCATGATTCATCTGAATAGGTCTAGCCTTAGTACGAATTAAATGCTATTTGAATTCCTTAGCATAAGGAAGTCTTACAACATATTTCTTACGATGCCAAAAGGCATTTGGAGAGTCTGAACAAAGGTTTTCTTTTAAATAGTTTTTTAATCCTTCAATTTTTTCTTTAATCTTTTTATCTTCAAGTTGTTTTTCAACATGCTTATATTCAATTTCTTCCTTTAAGAAATTCAATTGGGTGATTTTACAGTTTAGTAGTTTAGTGATTTAGAAATAGATTCATCATGAATAAATTTTAAATCTCTTTCGGATTAATAAGAAACTTGAATGTTATCTTTTTACCTAAGTGTTTGGTGCTCAATCCTTCATTACTAGCAATGAAAGGGTAAAATAATTATATAAACGGTAATCCCAAGATTATCTTATCTGTAAGATTGCAGATAAAAACAAAAGATGTTTTAAAACACATATTATCTTGACAAATATGAACTTTAGGCAGTTTATATTTTATTTCCATTTGACTACCATTAGCAGAATTTAACCTTTCACTAGTTTTCTTATAGTACTTGGTAGGGACTAAACCTTCTTGAATATAATTCAGATCTGCACCAGTATCAACCAAGGCAGGAAGTTGTATTGTGAAAGTTTTATCAATTACCAAAGTAATAGAAATATACCATTTTTGAATGGTGATATCTTTAACTCTTTTAAGCGAAAGACCTTGAATAAAAAACCCTGACTCTTCTTTAGTATTTGACGATTCTGGTTCGTCATGATTTTCATCACTAGAAGAATTGTATACTTGAAGATCTAGTTTCTTAACCTCAATTTCTTTTCTTAAATTGGAAACATCAATTTTAAGTGTAGATATTTCTCTTTTTAGTTTATTGACTTCTTGATTTAATTCAGAGAGAGTAACTTCCTTACTGGGTGTTTTAAATCTCTCAAGAGTTTTATTAAGGCTAAATATAGGTTTATCTTTAGCTTTAATCATTTAGTTTTTAGCATTATTATATTTAGTTAGCAAATCTTTTAACTGTCATGTGTACTTGGCTTTTAACTCAGGATCTGTAATTTTACTAATTAGATCAATTAACAAAGAACTTTCTTCTTCTTCTTTGGTAATTACATTTAATTTCTTATTGCAACAATTTTCATTACAATTCTCTGCATAGATAGTAGTTTCATTATCACTATATGTTTCATTGTTACTAATACTGCTATTAGAAGAATCAGAAATATCAGAACCCTCATCATTACCGATGTCTTTCTCAATCCTCATCATTTCTAACAGTTGTTCAGTATCTTCATTTGAGATATTTAATTGTGATAATTTTTGTTTAATTTTACACTCGTTTCTGTAGTGTCCTTTTTGCCCACAATTGTGGTAAACAATTTTACTTTTATCAATTTTTTTGAAAATTTTAGTAGATTTTTTACCAGATGTTTTAGGTTTATCATAGTAACTATTTTTATTTTTATGATGACTATGTTTTTCTTTTGACGTTTGTGACTTTTGTCAATATGTTTATGTCTGTGCTTTCTTCTAGAAGGAGCGATAGGGGGTAAATCATATTGTTCACAAAATGTCCCTAATTCATATTTAGCCTTATTTTTGTCTTTTCTTACTTGGTTAGCTAGTTTGAAATCAATACACATTTTTAATCTGATTTTTTGTATATAATTGATTTTATCTCCATAGGTTAGATTGTCATAATCAATAAAAACCTAAATCTTTACTTAATTCTTCACGAACTTTATGAGCGAATAAGTTAGGTAAACCATTAACAAATTTTTTTTTTCCAGAATGGTTTATTGATAGCATTTCGCATCATAACTCTAGAAGTAAACACATCTTTGTAACATCTAAAATCACTTAGAGTGGGACAAGTGAGATTACTTAACTGATCGTGAATCATTTCTGTAATATTACTAGGAGTTCCGACAAAATGTTTGATTATGGTAAATATAAGTGTGTTAACTGCATCTGGCGGACCAATGCCAACATCTTCATTAAAGATGGGGTTGCCGTCATCATTCATTTGGACAGCATGGATTATTGATAATCTAGTATCTTCAGTAAGATGTTTTTCCTGCCAAGATCTAAGAATACCAGTGAATCCACTAGTTATTAGTTCAACAATATCTGGCTGAGTCAGATTGTTGAACTTAGTGATATAGCTATTGGCTACCATGGACATATGATTTAACTTGTTTAAAATTTCTTGTTCACTAAAACCATTAATATTCCATTCGTAAATTTTATTTGAAGAAACAGAAAATTGCATATCTAGGTTTCTCTCTTCGAATTGTAGATCTGGAGGAGTAGGTCTAGAATAATAATTTTTTGTTATACTAGTGTTATTAAAGGTTAATTTATTTAACTAATCAATAAAATTCAAAATTTCAACAGTGTCAAATTGATCTGATTGACTAATACTTTCATTATCAGATTCAATTTAGTCAATGACATCAATAGTACCATTAGTTCCAGCTTCAGTTTTTAGTTTTTTTAAATAATTTATCAATAACTTGGGTAAGTTCACTATCTTGGTAAGGTAGACCTAGTCCAACCCAGTTTTCTGGAAGACTTAACAGAGGTTGTTCTAATTTGGAATCTGGTTTTTTAATAATAGTTTCATCAAACTTTTCTTCAATTTTATCTAATTGTTTACCTATGGTTGCTAGATACTGATTTGTAAAATTATTCTACTCTATAATTTTCTTTTTATACTTATTACCATCCAAAATTTTATAAAGACTGGTAACAACAGATGTGTTTTTAATGGATAAAAGAACAGTTTCAAGTGGAGGATGACTGGACGAGACTTTGGACTTATCTTCTTTAGTCCACTATGATTTAGTTATAACATTAAATTTACCATGATATTTTTCATACCAATTATAAAAAGTAATGTTTATCTGTTCGTTTTTAATAAATCTTTTCCATCGATTTAACTTTATCTCGCTCTTTATTAGTTGGGTGATTAGAACGGAATAAATGTCTTTTTTCTTTATTAGCCTTGGAATTGAAATCTTCAACAAGATTATCTCAATCCAATTGATTATTAATGGGAATTTTAAAATCTGACTGAGTAGGATATTCTCAAGGTGTAGGAGATGTATCTTCTTCTACAGGTTTATTTGTTGTATAACAGGGATGACTAGTTTGACCATGATTTAAAATACCTTTCATTTTAATATCTTGAATAGAAGTATTACTCAATATTTCAGTATCTCTTCGTGTATGAATTGAAGGTGTTGAAGAACTAGTAAAATCTTCTATTATAACTGCTCTTCTAGTTCGTTCAAAACTTATTTTGACTGTACCGTTAGAAAATTGCTTAATATTTTCTACGTTTAATAAATTGTTAGTAACTGGTTGCTGAGGTATTTCACTGGGTAAAGTCCATTGAATAGGTAAATATTTTTTAATAACATCAAAAGATAAATTCCTTGTATCCAACTTATTATTAATGAAATTTAATTTTCTCTATTTATTATTTTGAAATAGTAAGGGTTGATTTGATTAATGTGGATAGTTATGGGTAAAAATCATAAATATTTCAAAATAAGCAAGTGGTTATAAAATATTCATTGTTGTCAAAAGGGGAATATTTGTTTGGTGGTGGAATATTATTCATTTGTCGGGGAATATTAAATGCGATGATAGATTTCTCTTGGGCGAGTATGACTTGATAATATGTTTTCATATGGGCCCCATGTGATCGAAGCGATTGGATGAAGAAAGCGACAAATATAAGTTGTTTAAAAATAGCAGGCGTAGTTATTACAGATTAATCTTGTTAAAATACTCGGTGGTTAAAAACATTGTTGTGGGGAATGCACGGTATTGCACAATTATTGATTCTTACGTGAGAAGGCACTACTCGATAAGTTACTGATAATTCTTATTCGATATTTTATTTTATTGATTTAATAATTCTTTGCGTTGATATTTTATATTCTTTGTTGTTTGATAATTGTCATTATTACGAGTATTTTTCATTATCGAAGCAATAATTCATATTATCTGAATAATATTATTAGATAACATTATTGGCGATGTCTAGAAAGTTACATATCTAAGGAGAGGTTTGGTCACCTAATTGCTTGGCGATAAGGAGAAATTCTTATTGGAAAGCCCCTCTTTCACTGGAGCGCACTGGTTGTCGATATTGTGATTACGTAATATTATTTGTGAATAATTAATTATTGATTCATATGATGAGAAAATATTGATTTTATGTGGATATAGATGGAGAAAATTTTTAATGTGACAATTGTTGAAAATTGAAATTTTATCTTTTTACGATAAAATAATTCATTTAAATATATTATTATATTTTAATAATATAATAATGATGATATTTTTACGATGAATGTGGGATATATGAGTATATGTGGAGGAGGAGTATTTTTGTTACAAAAATATTTAAAGCATATTTTATGTGTCGGTGGACCCCATTTCTTGGTGAAATTTGATTATAGCTTTGTAAAATCGCTTGGTTTGTGGATTTGGTCAATTTACATTTGGAATTTGGAAAAACTTTCTTACGTAAAGTTGTAGAGAATTGAATTTCCTATAAAAAAATCAGTGAGTTTTGAATTTTTACGACAAAAGGGCTATTTATTGTGAATTATTGAAGTTAGAAGCTCAGAAATAATTGATTTTGGAAGTTTAAATTATTTTAAATAAAGAAAAACGTTTTTTCTTACTTTTTCTAGAAGGTGGCATGTGCTTATTAATTTGAAATCAGATTTCAAGAGTGGCGTAGGAATTTTGATATATATATTTATATTTTATTAAATTTTTCTACTTTGGTGTTAAGCATTTTCTATAAATAGGGTGCTTAGGTTAGAATTGAAAATCACACGAAGCTGAGTTTCTCTCTCTATATTATCGGCGTATTCTTGTGAGTATTTTGAGTATATTTTGAGTATTGCTATATCTGTTGCAAGTTCAAGTCATGCTTTATATCAGGTGTTTAATTTAGAAATCTTGATCTTTTCGAGTAAGGGGGATATTTTTTTTTCGTAATGATATTATTTCTTCAATATCATTATCTTTGAAATATTGATCTGAAGTTTTTATCAAATTTGGAACTTTTGGTGTGGAGATTCTTATTCACGTATCGACCTTTATTCACGTATATCTGACTTTATTCACGAATCGGCACTATTCATGAAAAATAAAAATTTTCCTTTTAAGTCTAAAATATCTATTGTGGATACTAGCTTTGATTGTATCCATGTTTTGATCATTCTTGAATTTTACACCACTATGATTATTTTTGAGGTATTTTTGGACATGGATAAAACAAAATACGAATAATCCTTAATCCTTAATCCTTGTCATTTTGTTTCCTTTGGATTCGTTTCTTTAAAAATATTTTCATCATCCTCGGTCTTAAATGATGATATTATTGAATATCTTTGGCTTTGTAGTGCAAAGATGAATGATTTCGATAAATATCTTTGGCGTAGTGCAAAGATGAGCAGTGTTTAGATGAACATGACCGGTGATGAATATCTTTGGCACATGTAGTGCAAAGATGAATATTTGATTCGAGATATATATTGATTGATATTTACGGGGATAAAAGATAGGCGATGAACTTTTAAATTCATACATAGAAGATAGTAGTTTGCATTCTCTACTTAACTCTTCTAATGAATTATTATTTCCACTGCGAATATTGATTTAAAACTTGTTGTCTATTGTATTCTATTAGATTTTTTCCTGTTGAAGACTAACGATAATTTGTTGTATATTATCTTAGTCATAATATTCTTTATTGGGCTAGTTGAGCTCACCCTTTTCCTTTTTGTTCCATTTTTCTTCTCAGGAGGCGAGAATATAGCGAGTACGAGTCGGGGTATGGAATGAAGGTTCTAGAGAGAGTTGTTTAGTAGTCCTCACCATTTTTGTAAAATAATGTATCAATAAATGTGATGAGGATTTATTTGAGTATAGATATTGTCTAGAAGATAATATTTGTATTCAAACTCACAGATTTCTTGTTGTAATAATAAAGTTGTAGTTGTTTACGTACCATGTATTGACAATTTCGAGAATGGGTGATATACCTATTTTGGGGGCGTCGCGGTTGGTATCGAGCTTAGGGATATGATCTCTGGCGGAGATCGGGGAATAGAACTAGGAGGGAGGCAGAGTAAATCCTTGCTAGTGTGTCCTACTAAGCTTATTTGTTAGTTAGTTAGTCGATATATAGGGATATTATGTGATATATTGATTTCCTTAATTAACCCTTGTTTTATGGCGGTATTTGAGAATGTCGTGAGAAATATTAATGATGGAAATGAGGCCAGTGGAGGCGCTTTGTACTCACCAGCGAGGAGAAGCGTACCTGTGGTGGCAATGTTCCTCTGTGAACACACCTTTGGCGAGATGATGAGCGAGGGGATGTTTAGAAGCTTTTTGCGGTTCATGCAAAAAAATCAGGCGCGAGGAGACTTCGTGTTCAAAATCTGAGGAGGAAATGATAGCAATTCACGGGTTTGTCTGACCAAGCGATTCGAAGTTGGGACCACGAGAATTTAAGGAAAGCGAGATCCGATCATGGCGGAAACATGGGTCAAACAAATTACAAGATATTCGATGTCTTGGGATGCTGCGGAGAATAGAAGGTTCCATTCGCCACCTTTATATGTTGGCGTGGCGAGGCGGACTCTTGGTGGGAGATGCGTGAAGCGTACACATCGGCCCTTTTCGGCATGTCTTGGGAGAGCGTTTGAAACTATTTAATGACAAATACTTTCACGAAAGTGTTCGTCGTATGAAGGAAGTGGAGTTCATTGATTAGAACAAAACAACATGGCGGTGTCTCGATCACGAGGCAAAGTTTGCGAGTTATCGGTTTGCACCTCATTTGGTGGAGAATGAGGAGCGTATATAGCGGATGTTTACGAGAGGTTTGAAACGGCGACATCGACAATATCTCATTTCTCATAAATTTTCTCTCTATTCGGATGTTGTAAAATGAGGCTCAATTATTAGAGCGAGATACGAAATGCAAATACGGTCGTAGGGGACCCAATCGAGGATCATCTAGGAGATAGCGATCAACAAAACAACGATAACCGGCGGAGAAAGAAAAAGAGCGGACAAAAATGGTAACCACTCTGGTGGTAATCATGGCCATGAAAATAGAAGAAGCGAGTGGGAGGAGATTTTAAAAAGGAGATTTAACAACGACCGTGTGAAGGCAGCGGTCTTGGCGTGCAATTGGTTCTAAGGGAGGAGAAGCGACCACCGGTCGTATCTTTATAAATCGGGAAGAAGAGGACATATCGGTCAAGCGCCCTGACAGTTCAAGGTATGCTATAATTGTGGAAAGGAAGGACATATCGCTCGAGATTATGCAGATAGCGAAAACTAGTTCGTGGGGACGGTGACTCGAAAAAGCTATCCCGAGAAAAGTCAAAGTCAGCGGTTCTGGAAGAAGCGTTTGTTGTATTTGGTCAAAATCGAGGAACCAAGCGAGGTGATCACGGGTAAGCTATTTATAAATTCTTGCGAAGTTTATACCTTACTTGATCTGGGGTGCTACCCATTCATTTTTATCTCTCTGCTTGTGCTCAGCGTTTAAACTTGACTCAGGAGAAATTAGACTTTGACCTATCTGTGGAAACTCAGTTAGGAGAAACTTTCATCACATCCTTTGTTTATAAATCTTGTTTGATTCAAGTTGGCACCATCACATTACATTGACCTTATCTCTTTAAAGATACTTGCCTTTGATGTGATTTTAGGGATTGATTGGTTAACTACTCATCATACCAAAATTGATTGTTTTTCGTAAGGTTGTTAGTTTTCATATTTCTAACTTGACTTTGTTATACAAATTCAAACAACTAAACCATTAAAATCAATCATTTGTCATATCTAATCATAAAGCTATTCGTTTATTGAAAAAGCGGATGTCAAGCTTTCTTAGCCCATGTTATGGATTTGAATAAAGACACGTCAAATTTGAATAATATTCTGTTGTTATTGACTTTCGGCGTATTTCTGAAGAACTTCCGGTCTACCCCGAGCGTGAAGTTGAATTCTTTATTGATCTTGAACTTTGGTACAAAGCCCATTTCTAAAACCCCATATCGAATGGCTCTATTGAACTTGAGGAGTTAAAGGTCAACTACGAGGAATTGTTGGACATCGGTTTCATTTCGTCTAGTACATCTCCTTGGGGTGCTCTGTTTTATTCGTAAAGAAGAAAAGGCGGGAGTATGCGACTTTGTATTGACTATCGGGAATTGAACCATGTCACCATCGAGAATAGGTATCCTCTACCTCGTATTGATGACTTGTTTGACCCGATTCTGAGGGCACAATTTTTTTCAAAGATCGATCTTCGATTACGGATATCATCAATTTGAAGATTAGGCGAGGATATTCAAAGCGCCTTTAGAACTTCGATGCGGGCATTATGAATTCTTAGTCATGTCTTTCGGATTGACTAATGCTCTGCTGACTTTCATGGATATGATGAATCGAGTATTGAGGAATATTTGGATCGATTCGTTGTTGTCTTTATTGATGACATCCTCATATATTCCAAAAGTCGTGAAGATCATGAGCACCATTTGAAATTTGGTACTCGAAAGGCCCGTGAAAACAAGCTTTATGCCGAGTTGAAGAAATGTGAGTTACGGCTTGAGGAAGTAGCATTCCTTGGGCGCGTGGTGTCGAAACATGGAGTATCTGTTGATCCGTGAAGATTGAAGCAATCTGAAGTTGGGAGCAGCGAAGTCGGTGGTTGAAGTCGTAGTTTTTGGGCTTAAATTTGGTTATTATCGGAGATTCGTGGAAGGGTTTTCTCGAATCGCTACTCCATTAACTTGACTAACTCGGAAGGATACAAAATTCGTTTGGGCGAAGAATGCGAGAAGAGTTTCCAAGAGCTTAGAGGAGACTTATTTTATTTTGTTCTAACAATACCATCTGGTTTGGATGGATTTGTTATCTCTGATGATGCTTGGCGAAAAGGGTTAGGATGTGTTCTCATGCAGCGTGGGAAAGTCATAGCCTATGCCTCATGACAACTTAAAGAATATGAGAGAATTATCCTACTCATGATCTAGAGTTAGCGGTGATCGTTTTCAGCGCTAAAGATATGGAGGCACTATCTATATGGGGAGAAAGTGGAGATATATTCGGACCATAAAAGCCTTAAATATTTCTTCACTAAAAAAAGAACTCGACATGCGGCGGTGACGTTGGCTCGAGCTATTGAAGACTACGACCACACTATTGATACCATCTGGAAAAAAAGCGAGCGTGGTAGGTGGCGTTGAGTAGAAGAAGATCATATCACGGGAATGGGTGCGATGATGTCAAGTATATCGCGTAGAGCCGACTTTAATAGAAAAAGTTAAGGTTGCTCGAGCCAGCAGAGGCCGGAGGCGATCGTATGAAGAAGAAAGTACAAGAAGGTGCTATTAAAGCGAGAATTGATGAAGAGGAATACTTGAGTCCCTCGGACTTTGTGTTCTAACGACTACGATTTGAAGTACAAGATTATGATGGAGGCACCTGATACACCATTTTCAATCCATCTGGAAGTACCAAAATGTATCGTGATCTTGACATACATTTTGGTGGAACAATATGAAGAGAGAGATTGCAAAAGTTTATCTCGATGTGTTTAACTTGTCGGCGTGTAAAGGCGGAGCATCTAGTACCTAAGGGTCCGTTGCAACCACTTGAGATTCCGAAATGGAAGTGGGAACACATTACCATGGATTTCGTTACGGGTCTTCCTACGGTTTCTCAAGGCATCAATCTTTATTTGGGTTATTGTTGATAGATTAACCAAGTCGCTCATTTCTTGCCGTCTGGAGACTTATTCCCTTGAGCGTCTTGCTAGTATATATGTAAATGAGATTGTGAGGTTGCATGGCATGCCGGTATCCATAGTTTGGATCGTGACCCAAGATTCACTTCAAGATTTTGGGTTAGCTTGCAAAAAGCTATGAGCGCAGTTTACGATTGAGATTGGCATACCATCCTCAAGCGGACGGACAATCGAGAGAGGACTATTCAAACTCTTGAAGATCTATTAAGACTACTGTGTCCTAGACTTCAAAGGCGGTTAGGATAAGTATTTACCATTGGTGGAATTCTCCTACAACAACGATTATCGAGGCAAGTATAGGTGTGGCTCCATTTGAAGCATTATATGGGCCGAAAGTGTCGCTCTCAATATGTTGGGATGAGGTGGGTGAAGCAACATTGTTGGGACGAGTTAATGCGCGTATGACTACCGAAAAGATCAAATGATTCGACAAGCGTATACAAAGCGGCACAAGATCGACAAAAGAGTTATGCGGATCTTCATCGAAAGGGCGTGGAATTTAGTATAGGGGATCATGTATTGTTGCGAGTTGCTCCATGGAAGGGAGTTACAAGATTTGGGAAAGAGGAAAGCTCGATCCACGATTTATTGGTCCATTTCAAATTCTTGAGGAAGTAGGAAATGTAGCCTATAGACTCGCGTTACCTCAAAGTATGTCTCGTGTTCATAATGTGTTTCACATATATCGTACTTTCGTAAATATGTGAAAGACCCGAACCACGTTATAGAGTTAGAAGCAGGACGAGATAGCAGAAGACTTAGCGTATGAGGAGGTACTGTCAAGATCTTGGATAGGAAGAAGCATGTCCTACGCACAAAGGTCATACCACAAGTTAAAGTTTTGTGGAGGAATCATCTTTATAGAGAAATGACACAGGAATTGGAAAGCGGAAATGAAAGCGAGGTATCCTCACCTTTTTGAAACACAGTGCGTCGTCGATTTCGAGGGCGAAATTTCATAAGGAGGGAGGTTGTAAGACCCCTGACTTGTTATTAATGAAATTTAATTTTCTCTATTTATTATTTTGAAATAGTAAGGGTTGATTTGATTAATGTGGATAGTTATGGGTAAAATCATAAATATTTCAAAATAAGCAAGTGGTTATAAAATATTCATTGTTGTCGGGGAATATTTGTTTGGTCGTGGAATATTAAATCTTTGTCGGGGAATATTAAATGCGACGGTAGCGACCGATATATGGGCCCATGCTTGAAAAGCGATTGGATGAAGAAAGCGACAAATATAAGTTGTTTAAAAATAGCGGCGTAGTTATTACAGATTAATCTTGTTAAAATACTCGGTGGGTTTAAAACACGGTAGCTGCGGTATTGCACCAATTATTGATTCTTACGTGAAGGCACTACTTTCGATAATGGTTACGATAATTCTTATTCGATATTTTATTTTATTGATTTAATAATTCTTTGCGTTGATATTTTATATTCTTTGTTGTTTGATAATTGTCATTACACGTATTTTTCATTATCGAAGCAATAATTCATATTATCTGAATAATATTATTAGATAACATTATTGGCGATGTCTAGAAAGTTACATCTAAGGAGAGGTTTGGTCACCTAATTGCTTGGCGCATGATAAGGAGAAATTCTTATTGGAAAGCCCCCTTTCACAGGAGCTGCACGGTTGTCGATATTGTGATTACGTAATATTATTTGTGAATAATTAATTATTGATTCATATGATGAGGAAAATATTGATTTTATGTGGATATAGATGGAGAAAATTTTTAATGTGACAATTGTTGAAAATTGAAATTTTATCTTTTTTACGATAAAATAATTCATTTAAATATATTATTATATTTTAATAATATAATAATGATGATATTTTTACGATGAATGTGGGATATATGAGTATATGTGGAGGGAGAGTATTTTTGTTACCAAAAATATTTAAAGCATATTTTTTATGTGTCGGTGGACCCCATTTCTTGGTGAAATTTGATTATAGCTTTTTGTAAAATGTTGGTTTGTGGATTTGGTCGATTTACATTTGGAATTTGGAAAAACTTTCTTACGTAAAGTTGTAGAGAATTGAATTTCCTATAAAAAATCATGAGTTTGAAATTTTACGACAAAAGGGCTATTTATTGTGAATTATTGAAGTTAGAAGCTCAAAATAATTGATTTTTGGAAGTTTAAATTATTTTAAATTAGAAAAACGTTTTTTCTTACTTTTTTCTAGAAGGTGGCATGTGCTTATTAAATTTGAAATCAGATTTCAAGAGTGGCGTAGGGAATATTATATATATATATATATTTATATTTTATTAAATTTTCTACTTTGGTGTTCTAAGCATTTTCTATAAATAGGGTGCTTAGGTTAGAATTGAAAATCACACACGAAGCGAAGTTTTCTCTCTCTATATTATCGGCGTATTCTTGTGAGTATTTTGAGTATATTTTGAGTATTGCTTTATCTGGTGCAAGTTCAAGTCATGCTTTATATCAGGTGTTTTGATTTAGAAATCTTGATCTTTCGAGGTAAGGGATATTTTTTTTCGTAATGATATTATTTCTTCAATATCATTATCTTTGAAATATTGATCTGAAGTTTTTATCAAATTTGGAACTTTTGGTGTGGAGATTCTTATTCACGTATCGACCTTTATTCACGTATCGACCTTATTCACGAATCGACCACTATTCATCGAAAAATGAAAATTTTCCTTTTAAGTCTAAAATATCTATTGTGGATACTAGCTTTGATTGTATCCATGTTACGATCATTCTTGAATTTTACACCACTATGATTATTTTTGAGGTATTTTTGGACATGGATAAAAGCAAATCTGAATCCTTAATCCTTAATCCTTGTCGTTTTTTGTTTCCTTTGGATTCGTTTCTTTAAAATATTTTCATCATCCTCGGTCTTAAATGATGATATTATTGAATATCTTTGGCTTTGTAGTGCAAAGATGAATGATTTCGATAAATATCTTTGGGCGTAGTGCAAAGATGAGCAGTGTTTAGATGAACATGACCCGGTGATGAATATCTTTGGCTTTTGTAGTGCAAAGATGAATATTTGATTCGGATATATATTGATTGATGTTACGGGGATAAAAGATGAGCGATGAACTTTTAAATTCATACATAGAAGATAGTAGTTTGCATTCTCTACTTAACTCTTCTAATGAATTATTATTTCATTGCGAATATTGATTTAAAACTTGTTGTCTATTGTATTCTATTAGATTTTTCCTGTTGAAGACTAACGATAATTTGTTGTATATTATCTTAGTCATAATATTCTTCTTGGGCTAGTTGAGCTCACCCTTTTCCTTTTGTTCCATTTTTCTTCTCGGGAGGCGAGAATATAAGCGATGCTGAGTCGGGGTATGGAATGAAGGTTCTAGAGAGAGTTGTTTAGTAGTCCTCACCATTTTTGTAAAATAATGTATCAATAAATGTGATGAGGATTTATTTGAGTATAGATATTGTCTAGAAGATAATATTTGTATTCAAACTCACAGTTTCTTGTTGTAATAATAAAGTTGTAGTTGTTTACGTACTCTAATATGAATGGAGGAAGAAAGAAAGAAGAAGAAAAGAAAGAGCGATACAAATTTATTTTACAAGAAATATTTACTAAAATTAATTACTAAAGGCGGGAATACCTCATCTCCTTTTTCCGCTTATTAACATAAAGCAAGGTATGTATTGACTTTCGGAATGGGTGATGTATACCTATTTTGGTGTATTATGAAAGTTTTATCGATTACCAAAGTAATAGAAATATGCCATTTTTGAATGGTGATATCCTCAACTTTTTTAAGCGAAAGACCTTGAATAAAAAACCCTTACTCTTCTTTAGTATTTGACGATTCTGGTTCGTCATGATTTTCATCACTAGAATAATCGTATACTTGAAGATCTGGTTTCTTAACCTTAATTTCTTTTCTTAAATTGGAAATATCAAATTTAAGTGTAGATATTTCTTTTTAGTTTATTGACTTCTTGATTTAATTCAGAGAGAGTAACTTCCTTACTGGTTGTTTTAAATCTCTAAATAGTTTTATTAAGGCTAAATATAGGTTTATCTTTAGCTTTAATCATTTGGTTTTTAGCATTATTATCTTTAGTTAGCAAATCTTTTAACTGTCTTGTGTACTTGGCTTTTAACTCAGGATCTGTAATTTTACTAATTAGATCAATTAACAAAGAACTTTCTTCTTCTTCTTTGGTAATTACATTAAATTTTTTATTGCAACAATTTTAATTACAATTCTCTGCACAGATAGTAGTTTCATTATCACTATCTGTTTCAATTTTACTAATATTGCTATTAGAAGAATCAGAAATATTAGAACCCTCATCATTACTGATGTCGTTCTCAATCCTCATCAATTCTAACATTTGTTCAGTATCTTCATTTGAGATATTTAACTGGGATAATTTTTATTTTATTTTACACTCATTTGTGCTTGCACTCAGTTTATCACATTAATAATCATTGGAATGTTTGTGTCACGCTATTTGCTATATGCCTGTTGAGAAGGTGATTCTTTTCTCATGTGTATAACAGATAGGTAGAGTATAGTTAGAGAATATTATAAGGTTAAGTGTGAGTTCTTAAAACTCATACTTATGGTAGGTTCGTGACTCATAATTATATGGTATGTTTTTGAACCCCAAATGAATGGGCCTTTATGGTTCGACTAGGATAAGTTCTTAAACTCATATGATTGTGGCAAGTTCCTGAACTCATAATGTGTGGTAAGTTTAACGAACTGGGTTTAGATAAATATAAATGGAGTATTGAGGATGATAGGAATAGATAGACCTATTAAGCAATGGATCATTATAGAAAGTGGAGTTGATGGCGGAAGCATAAGTATTCTAAATCTACTAGTTATGCTAGACTTTCAAAATTTATTGACTTCGTGCTTATGCTTACACTTCTATTTTCTTGAAAAACATTGGATCAAATGATGAAACCAATGAGTTTTAAAAATAATACCGTTACTCGTATGTCTATGCTAATTGCTTTGGCTAGACAAAAATGATTTGAAATATATCAAAATGTATTTTTATATCATCAATGTATCATGGAATCTAGTGCAGAGATGATAAAAATGATGGAGTCATCAATGTAGTATTACTTAGTGTTGGAGGTGATCTAAGGATCGTCAGCCCACTATGGTATGATGTAGTATGATAAAATCACCAAATGACAGAATCCTCAATGGACTATAAATACAGTGCGATATCATGACGTCATAAAAATATTTTTGAGATTTTTGTCCGAATTGTTGTAGAAGTCTATGCTATTTGATTCAGCTAGACGAATATTGAAAGATGTTCATGAAATTCAAGTGTTTCTTGAAAAGTTATGCCAAACTAAATTGTTTTGGTGCGGATTCAGATGTTGAAAAGCTGAGATGAACAACCCTTTTATAGGGGATTACGTGGAGGCGTTGAGATGTTTGTGCACAATACATTGTACGAAGGGTCGATCACCCTAAATCACGGGGTCCCTATAGTCTTATATTATTAAAGTTTAAGTTGAAGATTACTTATAACTATGAACATACGCATAAGCGTTTAAATGTTTGTGCACAATACATCGACGAAGGGCTTAACACCCTAAGTATGAGGGTCCTTATAGTCTTATAAGCTCATTAAAGTTGAAGTTGAAAGATTACTTGGCTGTGTGGACATAGTTCGTGGTCTTATGACCCTCAGCATGATTTGGAATCTTTTAAATTCCTGTTATTTATATCGCTTCCCAATTATTGAGAAATTGTGGAAGATTCTTGTTATTCTAAAAGGTGAATGTGGTAAGGATGATATTCCTTAGAAAGAAGTGAGTCGTAGAATGCGACACTGAATGATGAATATATTGAACAAGTGAGAAAAGATTTTTTTTTTAAATGAGAAGGAGATGATTTATCAAAGAATAATATAAAAACTTTTAATAGAAAAGTTTAATAATTGTAGAAAGATCTTTGTGGAAAGAAGTGGTTTTAGAACCCAATGAAGAATAAAGTATTAACATAAAATCTATTTTTATAGATTGAATGAATGAAGATTAATAAATAAAAATTTCGAGGATGAAATTCTTAGAAGAATGGGTGAATGTAATATCCCGAGTGTTTATGATAACGATACTTAGAAAAGGAAATGAATGGGTTAAAAAATATATAATACTCAGAATATAATTGAGTTCAAGTGAATGTTATGAGATAAAACTTATAAGAATTTATTATCAAGAATGGTGAGAGTAGAAAATATAAAACCTATATTAAGGTAATGTGTTGAAGTTATTTAATGAATAGATTTGAGGAAAACCTGAGTAAGGTAGGGTTTCGGTGATTCTGAGGACGGAATCCTTATAAGGAGGGAAGGATGTGACATCCCAGATTTTTAGAATTTATAAATTAAAATTTTATAAATAAAAGTATTATTTATGAGATATGTTGGGTGTGAGTATGTGTATGTCATATATTGTAGAATATGTGAATTGATGTGAAGAGAATGTTATATATTAATTTTAATATATATAAATATTTAATTGAATTATTTATTGAGTTAAATAAATAAATTTTGTTTTGATTATAGAGTAATGTAATTAAGTGTAGTAGATTAATTAAATGAATATTTAGTATTTAATTTAATTAATATAATAATTTTATGTTATAGTTCTAATTTAGTTGAGATAATTAAATTAGATGAGTTATGTGATGATTGTTTACGTAAATTATAATTAACAAGTAAATATAATTATGTGACAATTTGATGAGATTGATTGATGTTAAACCATTGATTAATTAAAATAATGAGTATTTGCCAAACATGGTCTTAGGCTTTTCAAGTTCAAGTTGGTGTAACCTATGTATTAACTAGTAATTAGTATATATAATAATTACTAAGAGTTACATATATTATATATTACTGGTATTGTATATTATATGTATATACTACAAGTTAGTACGTTAATACGTTAGTTTTAGAAAACAAACCAAAGAAAGAAGAAGAGAGTTAGAGAGAGTTGTAGGAGAAGAAGAAGAGGAAGAAGAAGGGAAAGCTTTGAGAAGACAAAACAAGCCCCATCATCATTATCTCCATCTCTCTCTTAAATTCATACTATTAAGGTTATAATCTAAATTCCTTGTTTTAATTATATTTTTATGTTCTTCATAATGTAGTTCTCTGATAATTGTTATATAGAAGTTGTATTGAGAAATTGAGAGAGATAGAGAGAAATAGAGGAATTGAGATGAGCTAGAAGAAGAAGAAGAAGAAGAAGAAGAAAAAGCTAGAAGAAGGTAACTTCTAAACTCTTATTTAATCTTTGATTTTTTTGGGTAGATTTATGTTCTAGGGTAGTAGATCATGCTTAATCTTGTTGTATAGGTTTAATCTTGGATTATCAAGAATCAAACAAGAGGATTCAAGAAAGAAAATGAAATGGAAAGAAAATTTGAAGAACAAAATTCGTAGGTTTTGAGTAATTGTGGACAAATCTTGTGAAATTCATACCTCTTTGGGTATAATGAGTTAGAAAGTGAGCCTTATATCAAATCGAAGATATGGAAGTAAGCTATATTCTGAAAGTGGAATCACATGAAAACTTTTGTAGATTTTTTGCAATGTCTATTTTAGTAAGGTTGGTCCGAAGGAAAAATAATCTCCCCAGAAAATCAAAACTGTTACGGTTTCTGACTTTGAACAATTCATATAAATTCGTGTATTTTGAATTTGAAGAACCTTTAAACAGCAAAGTTGTAGATATGGAAGTTTACTAGCCAGATTCGCGAGATTGAGCCATTTTATGGACCGGATCATGTCTGAAATAAATTGTTTAGTAAGGATGTCCAGAAAATGAAAATTTCTAGACTAGTTGATGAATTACAGAATCTGGTTTAGATGGATAAGGGTCTGACTTTAAGGCCTAGATGAGGTTGTAGTACACTGAGTAAGGGTTAATTCTATATAAGAAGGAACAAAAACGGACATGTAACGAAGGAGTTATGTTAAAAATAAAAACAACGTTTTGTTAAAGAAATTGTGAAGATGAGTTTTATAATTCTGTTTGAATTAAGATTTTGGGTGATGGTATATTTTGATGATTAAAAATATGTTTTGACATATGTAATGAGTATAGAATGTGTTATCATATTCTATGCATAATTAACCATTTAAGATCAAGAGTTGAGATAAGTTAATGTGTGCACATAACGTGCTCAATAAAATGCCTAAGAGTAATAGTGTTTCTAAACTTTGGTATACAAAGTGTCTATCTAATGACTAATATTGGATGTTATGTGCATCTGATTATGAAAAGATGATAATACAAGAATAATAATGGAAAGAAATTGAAAAGGGCGATTTTTGATTTTTGAAGGAAAATTAAACTTGTAAACAATGTGTTGAATATGCATTTTTGAAACCCTTTGTATAATAAAATGGTGTGATATACGCACATTAAACTACAAGTGCGATAGTCTAGCATGTGTGGTGATGAAAATGAAAATAAAATCGAGTTGCATATAAAATAGTTAGATGTCTATAAAGACATTATAAAGGATAATAAGATAAAGTAAGGTCTTAGAATAAATTTGACCATGAGATTGAGTGTTGATTTTATTTATTATCAATCTCACATACAGTGTAGGTTGTGCAAGGACGCGAAGTATTAGCGTGTTGGTAAAAGCCTTAGAGTAAAAGGCAAGTCTTTCGGTTCCTTTTTGCTATGTGAACTTGATGATGATCTGCTTTAAAATTTTAGTGTATGATGTATTATATATGTCAAAAGTATGAAATGTGAAAGTCAATCTATGACTATGATGATTGAATTATGAATGTTGATTGAGTAAGGAACTCAATCTTTATAGTTGTTATGTGAACTACAACATGTATGCTATGTTTGTTTATGATTATTCTTGTATGTTGAGCATGTTATTATGTGCTTACGTGATGCATGAAAAGCTGTTAGATTTTTCTCGAGTTTGTCGAGCTCATTCTTTGCAAATAACCATTTTTTGCATATTCAAGAATTGAAGGTAACGCTATGTGCTACTTGATTGTTATGGATTGTTGCCTCTTTTATAGTTCTTATAAAAGAGCTCTAACTCATGCAAGTATACACGGGTCAACAAGTAATACAGAGTAAGTAAAGTATCAATCCCACAGAGAAAGTTGTTAACTTTAGACTACTATGCATTAATTAACTCACTATATTTATATGCTAAGACTATAAACTTAATTGTTGATTTGAATCATTTATAATTACCAACTAAAATTAAGAATATAAACAAATTAAATATGATGTGGAAACAATGGGATCCTAACTTCATCCAATATTTCATTCAATCGCCATATGTCATGCAAAAAGTGTTCACATATCACAGGATAATAGCCAAGGGCATAAAAGCGAGTTATAACCATTTTCCAATGCACTATAACCAACTCACATATCATCTACAGATGTTAGAATCTATGTGATCACCAATACCATCACAATTACCATATTCCATGCGTAATTGCAATCATATTGACTTTAAACACAACCCTTATTCTAGCTCATACGGCAAAACAGTTTATTCCTATCTGTTTCACAAAATATGCAATCCCCATATTCGCATGCTATCATGATTTCATCCATACTGATATGTTCATTTCCAATTCCATACAAATACTAACATGAAGATTATCAATCATTCATACATACAAACCAACCATGATAGATAATCCATATGATATGCAAAACAAATCTAACATTTAGATGTGCAACCAAACGACATATTAAAATCCGTTAGGATCCCATAATGAAGTTTAGTTCATGGAGGAACCAAAAACCATTATGGGATCAAGACTAAACATGATCAATAATCAAGCAAATGAGATTAAGAGAGAAAGAACAATCAAACCCAAACGCTGAATAGTAATCAATGATTAACTATGAAAACCCCAAAGAATTCCATTAACAATAATCAAAATCCACAATGGTGAAGAACTCCAAGAAGAAGAAAATAAGACGTTGTGGCTTCGTTCTCCGTTGGACTCTCTCCCAAGGTGTAAACCCTAATTGCTACTATGAAAGTTACGTAATAAAAGTCAAGTCCCCCTCTGACATACGTCATAATCGCTTTATACCAATTATGTGACGCTCCCAAAATAGGTCCATTCCATCCAACCCATTCTGAGTAGCCAAATATATGGTACAGAAATAACTACAACTTTATTATTACAACATATAACTGTGAGTTTAAATACAGATATTGCCATCTAGACAATATCCACACGCAAATAAATCCCCATTATAATTATTGATACATTATTTTACAAAAATGGTGAGGACTACTCAACAACTCTCTCTAGAACCTTCATTCCATACCCCGACTTGTACTCGCTACATTCTCGCCTCCTGAGAAGAAAAATGGAACAACAAGGAAAGGGGTGAGCTCAACTAGCCCAGTAAAGAATATTATGACTAAGATAATATACAACAAATTATTGTTAGTCTTCAACAGGGAAAAATCTAATAGAATACAATAGACAACCAGTTTTAAATCAACAACTGCAGCGGAAACAACAATTCATTAGAAGAGTTAAGTAGAGAATGCAAACTACTATCTTCTATATATGAATTTAAAAGTTCATCGTCGATATTTTATCCTGTAACATCAATCAATATATATCGAAATCAAATATTCATCTTTGCACTACATGTGCCAAAGATATTCATCGATCCATCATGTTCATCTCAACACTGCTCATCTTTGCACTACGGCCAAAGATATTCATCGATCGGTCATGTTCATCTCAACACACTGCTCATCTTTGCACTATGGGCCAAAGATATTCATCAAGAAATCATTCATCTTTGCACTACAGGCCAAAGATATTCAGTAATATCATCATTTAGGACTGAGGATGATGAAAAATATTTCAAAGAAAACGAATCCAGTGAAACAAAAGAACAAGTATTATGGATTCGTACATTAAACAATCCGAGTTCAAAAATACTTCATAAATAATCATACTGAAGTAAAATTCAAGAATGATCAAAACATGGATACAATCAAAGCTAGTATCCATAATAGATATTTTGGACGAAAAGAAGAAATTTCATTTTTAAATTGAATAGGCCGATTCAGTATTAAGTGAATAGTCAGAGTATCGTGAATAGTCTTAGATATCGTGAATAGTAACTCCGACACCAAAAGATAGAAATTTCACAAAAAAAACATCTTCACGCTTCATGAATAGTATTCGTGAATAGTAACTCGTGAATAGTAACTTATGAATAGTAACTCATGAATAGTAACCCCGACATGAAAAAGTTCCAAATTTGATAAAAAGTTCCAACCAATATTTCAGCATAATGATATTGAAGAAATAATATCATTTGAGAGGAAAATAACATCCCTTACCTCGAAAGACAGTACTTCTAGTTGAAAAACAGGATATAGGCTATGACTTGAACTTGCATCAGTATAGCAATACTCAAAGTATACTCAAAATACTCACAAGAATACGCCGATAATATAGAGAGAGAAAACTTGAGTTTACGGTGTGATTTTCAATTCTAACCTAAACACCTATTTATAGGAAATTGCTTAGAACACCAAAGCGTAAAATTGAATATAATAATATTATATATAAACAAAATTCATACGCCCACATCTTGAATCAATTCAGCCACCATGCACATGTTAAATATGCCTACAACATATAAAAACGTTTTTCTTAAAAAACATAATTAAAACTTCCAAAATCAATTATTTGAGCTTGAACTTAAATAATTCATAATAAATAGCCCTTTTATCGGAAAATTCGAATCTCACGTCGTTTTATAGGAAATTCCATTATCTACAACTTTGCAGAAGGAAGTTTTTCAAAATTCCAAACAGAAATTAACCAAAATCCACAAACGAACGATTTTACAGGCTATAATCAAATTTCAGTCAATAAATGGGGTCCACCGACACACAAAACATGTGTTAATCATTTAATGCCACAAAAATACTCTTCCTCCTCATATACTCATATATCCCACATTCATTATAAAAATATCACCGTTAATATATTATTAAAATAATATATTTAAATGAATTATTTTATCGTAAAAGATAAAATATTAATTTTCAACAATTGTCACATTAAAATTTTCTCCATCTATATCCACATAAAATGAATATTTTCCTCATCATATAAATCAATAATTAATTATTTACAAATAATATTACAGAATCGAGTATCGGCAACTGTGTAGTTCCGTGAAAGAGGGGCTTTCCAATAAGGATCTCTCTTCATTTGGCCGCAATTAGGTGACCAAACCTCTCCTTAGATGTAACTTTCTAGACATTGCCAATAATGTTATCTAATAATATTATTCGGATAATATGAATTATTGCTTCGATAATGAAAAATACCGCAGAATGACAATTATTGAAACAACAATGAATATATAAAATATCAACGCAAAGAATTATTAAATCAATAAAATAAAATATTGAGCAAGAATTACCGTAATAATTATTGAGTAGTGTCTTCTTCACGTAAGAAATCAATAATTGGTGCAATACCGCGTGTGCTACCATTCAACAACGCGTATTAGTGTGTTTTAACCACCGGGTATTCCAACAAGATAATTGGTAATAACTACGCCTAGTTATTTATAAACAACTTATATTTGTCGCTTTTCTTCATCCAATCGCTTTCAAGTTATGGGGCCCACAAAAGACCGCAGACTGTTGCATTTAATATTCCCCAACAAAGATTTAATATTCCACGACCAAACGAATATTCCCCAACAATAATGAATATTTTATAACCACTTGCTTATTCGAAATATTTGCGTATTTTACCCATAACTATCCACATTAATCAAATCAACCCTTACTATTTCAAAATAATAAATAGAGGAAAATAAATTTCATTTATTAATAATTTGGGGTCTTACAACCTCCCCTCCTTATGAAATTTCATCCTCGAAATTGACGTACGTACCTGGTGTTTCAAAAAGATGAGAATACCTCGCTTTCATTTCCATTTCCAACTCCCAGGTCATTTCCTCAATAGCATGGTTTCTCCACAAAACTTTAACTTGTGGTATAACCTCGGTACATAAGACATGTTCTTTCCTATCCAAGATCTTGACAGGTACCTCATTGTATGTTAAGTCTTCAGCTATCTCGTCCGGTTCTAACTTAATGATGTGGTTCGAGTCGTCCACATATTTACGTAACATCGATATGTGAAAAACGTTATGAACACGCGTCATACTTGGCGGTAAAACGAGTCTATAGGCCACAGTTCCTATTCGATCGAGAATTTCAAATGGATTAATAAATCGAAGGTTTGAGCTTTCCTCACCTCACCGATTCTCGCTTTTGAAATAACAACTTCTTGCACCTCCTTCTTCAAATTCATCAGCTCCGGTGTGTAGCTTGAACATCCTTTAACTTTATCGATTAAAGTCGATTATACTCAGATATCATCGTGGGTACCTAGAGTTTTCATCTCCATCTCTATTATTTGTAAATTATACTGAAATGAGTCTTTGACAATATCGTACTCAGATTTGTATATCGATCTTCTACTCAACACGCCGCCTACTACACGTTCGCTTTTCCAGGATGGCATGGTCGTAACATGTCTTTGAAATGAGTCTCTTCTTGAGTTCTTCGAAGCTCTTCCCACATTCCTTGCTCCATTCGAATTTTGTATCTCTACGAGTCAGCTGCGTTAATGGAATAGCGATTCGAGAATATCCTTCAACGAATCTCCGATAATAACCAACTAAGCCTAGAAAGCTACTTATTTCGATTACCGACTTAGGTTGTTCTCAACTGTGACTCATATCCCAACCTTGGATAACACGTTACAATGACACCTATTAGTTTACTATCGCATTTAATATGGTGTCCCCTACGAGAGTATGCTTCGGTGCATTCCACAAAGGAAGTCAAGAGATAAAGGCTGTGTACCAAATTTATAGTTGAATTTTTAACTCCTGAAGTTCAATAGGAGCCATTCGATATGAGATTTTAGAAATGAGTTTTGTACCAGGTTCAAAGTCGATACAAAATTTAATATCAGTCTTTGGGAGTAAGCCAAGAAATTCTTCAGGAAATACATCAGGAAAAATCAATAACAACAGGAATATTATTCAAATCTGATGTGTCTTTATTCAAATCCATAACATTGACTAAGAAAACTTGACATCCATAATAAACGAATGACTTCATGGCTTGATATGAAAATGTTTGACTACAATGGTTTGATTGCTTGAATTCGAATAACAGGTTGCTTAGGAATATGAAAACTAACAACCTTACAAAAGCAATCAATTTGGCATGATGGGTAGTTAACCAATCAATCCCTAAAATCACATCAAAAGCAAGTATCTTTAAATAAATAAGGTCAACAGGTAATGTGATGGTGCCAACTTGGATCAAACAAGATTTCTAAACAACGGATGTAATGAAAGTTTCTCCTAACGGAGTCTCCATAAATAGGTCAAAGTCTAATTTCTCCGTAGTCAAGTTCAAACGTTGAGCGCAAGCAAGAGAGATAAAAGAATGGGTAGAACCGGTATCTAGTAAGGTATAAACTTTTCAAGAATTTATAATTAACTAACCCGTGCTAACTTCGTTCGGGTTACTCGCTTTTTGAGAAGTCACGAAAAACACTCTTCCAGTAATCGTTGACTTTGACTTTTCTCAGATCCGCCTTTGGTTAACGTCCCAACCGGACTTGATTTCGCTTATAGGACAAAATCGAGCTATGTGACCATCTTTTCCACTACTAAAACATACCTGGAAGGCTTTGAAACAGTTTGACCTTATATGTCCCTCCTCTCCGCATCTGTAGCATCTAAGCGGCGATCGTTCTCTTCCCTAGAATTTGTTCTTTGGGTGTCGATCTTTGCATTAGCCGACAATCTTCCGTCATTGTTAAATCTTCTTTTAGATTGGACATCTCTTTCCATAATATCAACGCGTCATGCGGCTTTTACCCATGCATCACTCATTCTCACTCGTTCAGTTATTTCTTCTTTCAGCTCAGATTCCAACTTTATCATCTTATACTCTGCCAAAGAGTGCTTCTGTTCAAGCATCACATATCGGGTAACATAAGCTTGAATCGTTGCATCCTTTTGCTCCACGACTGCCTGCAATTCTTCAGCCTGCTCTTCTAACTCATGAATACGATTTTGCAATTCTACATTTTGATCATAAAATACCTCTAATAAACTCTCTTCAGGTACCTTTTCTTCCTCTTCTTCCTCACTCTCAGCTGTTACCTCTGCGACTATCTCGGGTGCAACTATCAATTCTTCACTCACCACATGGATATCTCTAATTCCTTCTTCGCCTGACATCACATTATCCTGGTTGGCGATTAGAGGTGTCTCCACGATCTCATTCACTCCATTCATAACGTTCTCGTGACCATTCTTAAAACTATCATAAAACAAGGGTTAATTAAATAAATTAACAAATCACATAATACCCCTATATTATGACCAACCAACAAATAAGCTTAGGTAGGACACACTAGCGAAGGATTTACTCGTCTCTCCCCTCCTAGTTCTATTCCCCGATCTCCGCCAGAGATCATATCCCTAAGTTTTGAGTAATTGTGGACAAATCTTGTGAAATTCATACCTCTTTGGGTATAATGAGTTAGAAAGTGAGCCTTATATCAAATCGAAGATATGGAAGTAAGCTATATTCTGAAAGTGGAATCACATGAAAACTCTTTGTAGATTTTTTGCAATGTCTATTTTAGTAAGGTTGGTCCGAAGGAAAAATAATCTCCCCGGAAAATCAAAAGCATTACGGTTTCGACTTTGAACAATTCATATAAATTAGTGTATTTTGAATTTGAAGAACCTTTAAACAACAAAGTTGTAGATATGGAAGTTTACTAGCCAGATTCGCGAGATTGAGCCATTTTATGGACCGGATCATGTCTGAAATAAATTGTTTAGTAAGGATGTCCAGAAAATGAAAATTTCTAGACTAGTTGATGAATTACAGAATCTGGTTTAGATGGATAAGGGTCGACTTTAAGGCCTAGATGAGGTTGTAGTACACTTTGAGTAAGGGTTAATTCTATATAAGAAGGAACAAAACGGACATGTAACGAAGGAGTTATGTTAAAATAAAAACAACGTTTTGTTAAAGAAATTGTGAAGATGAGTTTTATAATTCTATTTGAATTAAGATTTTGGGTGATGGTATATTTTGATGATTAAAAATATGTTTTGACATATGTAATGAGTATAGAATGTGTTATCATATTCTATGCATAATTAACCATTTAAGATCAAGAGTTGAGATAAGTTAATGTGTGCACATAACGTGCTTAATAAAATGCCTAAGAGTAATAGTGTTTCTAAACTTTGGTATACAAAGTGTCTATCTAATGACTAATATTGGATGTTATGTGCATCCGATTATGAAAAGATGATAATACAAGAATAATAATGGAAAGAAATTGAAAAGGCGATTTTTGATTTTTGAAGGAAAATTAAACTTGTAAACAATGTGTTGAATATGCATTTTGAAACCCTTTGTATAATAAATGGTGTGATATACGCACATTAAACTACAAGTGCGATAGTCTAGCATGTGTGGTGATGAAAATGAAAATAAAATCGAGTTCATATAAAATAGTTAGATGTCTATAAAGACATTATAAAGGATAATAAGATAAAGTAAGGTCTTAGAATAAATTTGACCATGAGATTGAGTGTTGATTTTATTTATTATCAATCTCACATACTGAGTAGGTTGTGCAAGGACGCCAAGTATTAGCGTGTTGGTAAAGTAGCCAAAAGGCAAGTCTTTCAGTTCCTTTTTCTATGTGAACTTGATGATGATCGCTTTAAAATTTTAGTGTATGATGTATTATATATGTCAAAAGTATGAAATGTGAAAGTCAATCTATGACTATGATGATTGAATTATGAATGTTGATTGAGTAAGGAACTCAATCTTTATAGTTGTTATGTGAACTACAACATGTATGCTATGTTTGTTTATGATTATTCTTGTATGTTGAGCATGTTATTATGTGCTACGTGATGCATGAAAACTGTTAGATTTTTCTGAGCTGTCGAGCTCATTCTTGCAAATAACCATTTTTGCATATTCAAGAATTGAAGGTAACGCTATGTGCTACTTGATTGTTATGGATTGTTGCCTCTTTTATAGTTCTTATAAAAGAGCTCTAACTCATGCAAGTATACACGGGTCAACAAGTAATACAGAGTAAGTAAAGTATCAATCCCACAGAGAAAGTTGTTAACTTTAGACTACTATGCATTAATTAACTCACTATATTTATATGCTAAGACTATAAACTTAATTGTTGATTTGAATCATTTATAATTACCAACTAAAATTAAGAATATAAACAAATTAAATATGATGTGGAAACAATGGGATCCTAACTTCATCCAATATTTCATTCAATCGCCATATGTCATGCAAAAAGTGTTCACATATCACAGGATAATAGCCAAGGGCATAAAAGCGAGTTATAACCATTTTCCAATGCACTATAACCAACTCACATATCATCTACAGATGTTAGAATCTATGTGATCACCAATACCATCACAATTACCATATTCCTATGCGTAATTGCAATCATATTGACTTTAAACACAACCCTTATTCTAGCTCATACGGCAAAACAGTTTATTCCTATCTGTTTCACAAAATATGCAATCCCCATGATTAAGAGACGCAATCAAACCCAAAAATAGTAATCAATGTCCATTCCATCCAACCCATTCTCGAGTCGCCAAATACATGGAAAGTTACGTAAATAACTACAACTTTATTATTATTACAAAAACATATAACCCATTCGAGTAGCCAAATATAGTTTAAATAATACAACTTTATTATTACCATCTGTGAGTTTAAATAATATTGCCATCTAGACAATATCCACAAAATAAATCCTCATCATAATTATTGATACATTATTTTACAAAATGGTGAGGACTACTAAACAACTCTCTCTAGAACCTTCATTCCATACCCCGACTAAGTACTCGCTACATTCTCGCCTCCCGAGAAGAAAAATGGAACAACAAGGAAAAGGGTGAGCTCAACTAGCCCAAGAAGAATATTATGACTAAGATAATATACAACAAATTATCGTTAGTCTTCAACAGGAAAAATCTAATAGAATACAATAGACAACAAATTTTAAATCAACAATCGCAATGAAACAACAATTCATTAGAAGAGTTAAGTAGAGAATGCAAACTACTATCTTCTATATATGAATTTAAAAGTTCATCGTCGATATTTTATCCCCGTAACATCAATCATATATATATCCGAATCAAATATTCATCTTTGCACTACAGCCAAAGATATTCATCACTTGGTCATGTTCATCTCAACACTGCTCATCTTTGCACTACGGCCAAAGATATTCATCACCTGGCCATGTTCATCTCAACACTGCTCATCTTTGCACTATGGGCCAAAGATATTCATCAAGAAATCATTCATTTGCACACTGTGCCAAAGATATTCAAGAATATCATCATTTAGACCGAGGATGATGAAAAATATTTCAAAGAAAACAAATCCAAAGGAAACAAAAGAACAAGTATTATGGATTCGCATTTTAAACAATCCAAGTTCAAAATACTTCATAAATAATCACATCAAGTAAAATTCAAGAATGATCAAAACATGGATACAATCAAAGCTAGTATCCATAATAGATATTTTGGATTAAAAGAAGAAATTTCATTTTTAGTGAATAAGGTCAGATTCGTGAATAAGGTCAGATACGTGAATAAGGCCGTGACACGTGAATAAGAAACTCGACACCAAAAGATAGAAATTTCAAAAAAACATCTTCACGCTTCTGAATAGAATAGACTCGTGAATAAGAACTCGTGAATAAAGTAACTTGAATGAATAAGAATAACTCATGAATAAGAAACCCCATACATGAAAAAGTTCCAAATTTGATAAAAGTTCCAACCAATATTTCAAAGATAATGATATTGAAGAAATAATATCATTTGAGAAGAAAATAACATCCCTTACCTCGAAAGACAAGATTTCTTAATAAACACGACATAAAGGCTATGACTTGAACTTGCATCAGATAGAAATACTCAAAGTATACTCAAAATACTCACAAGAATACGCCGATAATATAGAGAGAGAAAACTTCATTTTTCGTGTGATTTTCAATTCTAACCCAAGACCCTATTTATAGGAAATCGCTGTAACACCAAAGCAGTAAAATTGAATATAATAATATTATATATAAACAAAATTCATACGCCCACATCTTGAATCTGAATTCAGCCACCATGCACATGTTAAATATGCCTACAACATATAAAAAACGTTTTTCTTAAAAAACATAATTAAAACTTCCAAAATCAATTATTTTGAGCTTTGGAACTTAAATAATTCATAATAAATAGCCTTTTATCAGAAAAATTCAATCTCGCTGACTTTTTATAGGAAATTCCATTATCTACAACTTTGCGTAGGAAGTTTTTCCAAATTCCAAACAAAATTAACCAAAATCCACAAACTGGACGATTTTATTGTGCTATAATCAAATTTCACCAATAAATGGGGTCCACCGACACACAAAACATGTGTTAATCATTTAATGCCACAAAAAATACTCTTCCTCCTCTTATACTCATATATCCCACATTCATTATAAAATATCACCATTAATATATTATTAAAATAATATATTTAAATGAATTATTTTATCGTAAAAAGATAAAATATTAATTTTCAACAATTGTCACATTAAAAATTTTTTCCATCTATATCCACATAAAATCAATATTTTCCTCATCATATAAATCAATAATTAATTATTCACAAATAATATTACAGAATCACAAGATCGGCAACCGTGCCGCTCCTCAGAAAGAGGGGCTTTCCAATAAGGATCTCTCCTCATCGGGCGCCGCAATTAGGTGACCAAACCTCTCCTTAGATGTAACTTTCTAGACATTGCCAATAATGTTATCTAATAATATTATTCAGATAATATGAATTATTGCTTCGATAATGAAAAAATATCGTGTAATGACAATTATCAAACAACAAAGAATATAAAATATCAACGCAAAGAATTATTAAATCAATAAAATAAAATATCGAATAAGAATTATCGTAATAATTATCGAGTAGTGTCTTTCACGTAAGAATCAATAATTGGTGCAATACTGCGTGCTACCGCTCAACAACGCCAGATTAGTGTGTTTTAACCACGGGTATTCCAACAAGATAATCTGTGAATAACTACGCCCGTTATTTATAAACAACTTATATTTGTCGCTTTCTTCATCCAATCGCTTTTCATGGGGGGCCCAAAAATCGCTACCGTCAGCATTTAATATTCCCCGACAAAGATTTAATATTCCACCCACCACCAAACGAATATTCCCCAACAATAATGAATATTTTATAACCACTTGCTTATTCAAATATTTTGCGATTTTACCCATAACTATCCACATTAATCAAATCAACCCTTACTATTTCAAAATAATAAATAGAGGAAAATAAATTTCATTTATTAATAATTTGGGGTCTTACAACCTCCCTCCTTATGAAATTTCATCCTCGAAATTGACGACGCACTCGTGTGTTTCAAAAGATGAGAATACCTCGCTTTCATTTCCATTTCCAACTCCCTGTGTCATTTCCTCAATAGCATGGTTTCTCCACAAAACTTTAACTTGTGGTATAACCTCAGACATAAGACATGTTCTTTCCTATCCAAGATCTTGACATGTACCTCCTCAGATGTTAAGTCTTCACTATCTCGTCCGGTTTCTAACTTAATGACGTGGTTCGAGTCGTCCACATATTTACGTAACATCGATATGTGAAAAACGTTATGAACACGCCGTCATACTTGGCGGTAAAACGAGTCTATAGGCCACAATTCCTATTCGATCGAGAATTTCAAATGGATTAATAAATCAAGGTTCGAGCTTTCCTCACCTCACCGATTCTCGCTTTTGAAATAACAACTTTTGCACCTCCTTCTTCAAATTCATCACCCTGTGTAGCTTGAACATCCTTTAACTTTATCGATTAAAGTCGATTATACTCAGATATCATCACGCGGGTACCTAGAGTTTTCATCTCCATCTCTATTATTTGTAAATTATAATTAAATGAGTCTTTGATAATATCATACTCATTTTCAGATACGATCTTCTACTCAACACGCCGCCTACCACGCTCGCTTTTCCAGGATGGCATGGTCGTAACATGCTTTAAATGAGTCTCTCTCGAAGTTCTTCAAGCTCTTCCCACATTCCTCGCTCCATTCGAATTTTGTATCTCTACGAGTCACCGCGTTAATGGAATAGCGATTCGAGAATATCCTTCAACGAATCTCCGATAATAACCAACTAAGTTTAGAAAGCTACTTATTTCGATTATCGACTTAGGTTGTTCTCAATCGTGACTCATATCCCAACCTGGATAACACGTTACAATGACACCTATTAGCTTTACTATCGCATCTAATATGGTGTCCCCTACGGAGAGTCTGGCTTTTGCATTCCACAAAGGAAGTCACCAGATAAAGGCTCGTGTACCAAATTTATAGTTGAATTTTTAACTCTCAAGTTCAATAGAGCCATTCGATATGAGATTTTAGAAATGAGTTTTGTACCGTGTTCAAAGTCGATACAAAATTTAATATCGCTTTGGGAGTAAGCCAAGAAATTCTTCAGAAATACATCAGAAAAATCAATAACAACAGAATATTATTCAAATCGACGTGTCTTTATTCAAATCCATAACATGGACTAAGAAAACTTGACATCCATAATAAACGAACGACTTCATGGCTTGATATGAAAATGTTTGACTACAATGGTTTGATCATTGAATTCAATAACAAAGTTGCTTAGAATATGAAAACTAACAACCCACAAAAGCAATCAATTTGGCATGATGAGTAGTTAACCAATCAATCCCTAAAATCACATCAAAAGCAAGTATCTTTAAATAAATAAGGTCAATGTGTAATGTGATGGTGCCAACTTGGATCAAACAAGATTTCTAAACAACGGATGTAATGAAAGTTTTTCCTAACTGAGTCTCCATAAATAAAAGTCAAAGTCTAATTTCTCCGTAGTCAAGTTCAAACGCTGAGCGCAAGCAAGAGAGATAAAAGAATGGGTAGAACCCAGATTCAGTAAGGTATAAACTTTTCAAGAATTTATAATTAACTAACCCGTGCTAACTTCGTCGTTCGGGTTACTCGCTTTTGAGAAGTCACGAAAAAACTCTTCCAAAGAATCGCTGACTTTTGACTTTTTTCAGATCCGCTTTTCGTGCCAACGCCCCAACCGGACTTGATTTCGCTTATAGACAAAATCGAGCTATGTGACCATCTTTTTCCACAACTAAAACATACCTCGAAGGCTTTGAACAGCTTTGACCTTATATGTCCCTCCTCTCCGTGATCTCAGAAGATCTAACCGGCGATCGTTTTCTTCCCTAGAATTTGTTGTCATTGTGCCGATGTCGCCGCCGACGCCTTCCCCGTCATTGTTAAATCTTCTTTTAGATTCGACATCTCTTTCCATAATATCAACGCGTCGCATGCGGCTTTTTACCCATGCATCACTCATTCTCACTGCTCGCTTATTTCTTCTTTCATTTCGATTCCAAACTTTTATCATCTTATACTCGCCAAAGAGTGCTTCGCTCAAGCATCACATATCGGTAATATAAGCTTGAATCGTCAGATCCTTTTGCTCCACGATCGCTCGCAATTCTTCAAACCGCTTCTTCTAACTCATGAATACGATTTTGCAATTCTACATTTTGATCATAAAATACCTCTAATAAACTCTCTTCAGTACCTTTTCTTCCTCTTCTTCCTCACTCTCACCGTTACTACCTCGCGACTATCTCTCTCGTGCAACTATCAATTCTTCACTCACCACATGGATATCTCTAATTCTTCTTCTTCACCGACATCACATTATCCTCGGTGGCGATTAGAGGTGTCTCCACGATCTCATTCACTCCATTGTTAACGCTTCTCAAAGCAGTACCATTCTTAAAAAACTATCATAAAACAAGGGTTAATTAAATAAATTAACAAATCACATAATACCCCTATATTATGACCAACCAACAAATAAGCTTAGTAGACACACTAAGCTAAGGATTTACTGCTCTCCCTCCTAGTTCTATTCCCGATCTCCGCCAGAGATCATATCCCTAAGTTCGATACTAACCGCGACGCCCCAAAATAGGTCCATTCCATCCAACCCATTCGAGTCGCCAAATACATGGTACGTAAATAACTACAACTTTATTATTACAACATATAACTGTGAGTTTAAATACGTATATTGCCATCTAGACAATATCCACACGCAAATAAATCCCCATCATAATTATTGATACATTATTTTACAAAAATGGTGAGGACTACTAAACAACTCTCTGTAACCTTCATTCCATACCCCGACTAGTACTCGCTACATTCTCGCCTCCCGAGAAGAAAATGGAACAACAAGGAAAAGGGTGAGCTCAACTAGCCCAAGAAGAATATTATGACTAAGATAATATACAACAAATTATCGTTAGTCTTCAACAGGAAAAATCTAATAGAATACAATAGACAACAAATTTTAAATCAACAATCGCAATGAAAATAATAATTCATTAGAAGAGTTAAGTAGAGAATGCAAACTACTATCTTCTATATATGAATTTAAAAGTTCATCGTCGATATTTTATCCCTCGTAACATCAATCAATATATATCTCGAATCAAATATTCATCTTTGCACTATGTGCCAAAGATATTCATCAATGGTCATGTTCATCTCAACACTGCTCATCTTTGACACACGCCAAAGATATTCATCAATGGCCATGTTCATCTCAACACTGCTCATCTTTGCACTACGGGCCAAAGATATTCATCAAGAAATCATTCATCTTTGCACTATGTGCCAAAGATATTCAAGAATATCATCATTTAGAATCGAGGATGATGAAAAATATTTCAAAGAAAACGAATCCAAGTGAAACAAAAGAACAAGTATTATGGATTCGCATTTTTAAACAATCCAAGTTCAAAAATACTTCATAAATAATCATATCAAGTAAAATTCAAGAATGATCAAAACATGGATACAATCAAAGCTAGTATCCATAATAGATATTTTGGATTTAAAAGAAGAAATTTCATTTTTCTATGAATAAGGCAGATTCGTGAATAAGGTCAGATACGTGAATAAAGTGCAGATACGTGAATAGTAACTCTACACCAAAAGATAGAAATTTCAAAAAAAAAACATCTTCACGCTTCATGAATAGTATTGAATAAGAACTCGTGAATAGTAACTCGTGAATAAGAACTTATGAATAATAAGAACTCATGAATAAGAACCCCATACATGAAAAAGTTCCAAATTTGATAAAAAGTTCCAACCAATATTTCAAAGATAATGATATTGAAGAAATAATATCATTCGAGAAGAAAATAACATCCCTTTACCGAAAGACAAGATTTAATAAAACACCTGATATAAAGCTATGACTTGAACTCAGATCAGAGATAGAAATACTCAAAGTATACTCAAAATACTCACAAGAATACGCCGATAATATATAGAGAGAAAACTTCAGATTTCGTGTGATTTTCAATTCTAACCCAAGACCCTATTTATAGAAATCGCTAGAACACCAAAGCAGTAAAATTGAATATAATAATATTATATATAAACAAAATTCATACGCCCACATCTTGAATCAATTCAGCCACCATGCACATGTTAAATATGCCTCACAACATATAAAAAACGTTTTAAAAACATAATTAAAACTTCCAAAATCAATTATTTTTGACTTTGGAACTTAAATAATTCATAATAAATAGCCCTTTTATCAGAAAATTGAATCTCGCGACTTTTTATAGGAAATTCCATTATCTACAACTTTGCAGTAGGAAGTTTTTCCAAATTCCAAACACAAAATTAACCAAAATCCACAAACGGACGATTTTATGTGCTATAATCAAATTTCACCAATAAATGGGGTCCACCGACACACAAAACATGTGTTAATCATTTAATGCCACAAAAATACTCTTCCTCCTCATATACTCATATATCCCACATTCATTATAAAATATCACAATTAATATATTATTAAAATAATATATTTAAATGAATTATTTTATCGTAAAAGATAAAATATTAATTTTCAACAATTGTCACATTAAAATTTTCTCCATCTATATCCACATAAAATCAATATTTTCCTCATCATATAAATCAATAATTAATTATTCACAAATAATATTACAGAATCACAAGATCGCAACCTGTGCCGCTCCTGTGAAAGAGGGGCTTTCCAATAAGGATCTCTCTCATCTGCGCAAGCAATTAGGTGACCAAACCTCTCCTTAGATGTAACTTTCTAGACATTGCCAATAATGTTATCTAATAATATTATTCAGATAATATGAATTATTGCTTTCGATAATGAAAAATACCGTAGTAATGACAATTATCAAACAACAAAGAATATAAAATATCAACGCAAAGAATTATTAAATCAATAAAATATCGAATAAAGAATTATCGTGAATAATTATCGAGTAGTGTCTTCACGTAAGAATTAAATAATTGGTGCAATACCGTATTAGTGTGCTACCGGTATTCAACAACGCCAGATTTATAAACAACTTATATTTGTCGTGTTTTAACCACCGGTATTCCAATTTAAAGATAATCTAATAATGAATAATAACTTGCTTATTCGAAATATACGCCATGTATATTTATAAACAACTTATATTTCATTTATTAATAATTTTCTTCATCCAATCGCTCAAGCTATGGGGCCCAATAAATCCGCCTCAAGACTTGTCAGTATTTAATATTCCCCAAAGATTTAATATTCCACCACCAAACTAATATTCCCGATAATAATGAATATTTTATAACCACTTGTTGCTTATTCTTGAAATATTTCATGATTTTACCCATAACTATCCACATTAATCAAATCAACCCTTACTATTTGCAAAAAATAATAAATAGAGGAAAATAAATTTCATTTATTAATAATTTGGGGTCTTACAAAAGATTATATATCCTACAATCGCTCCAAACAGAAAATTATAGTCTAAATCAAGATTCATGTATATTCATGTAACATAGACTGTTTAAAAATATCACCGCAAACTAAGGCTCAACAATGGGTTTATTGCTTTATTACTACTCACGAGGGCGATTTCACACTTTTCATGCGGTGTTTATTGCTATTATATTTTTTTTTTACATGACTATGCAATGTCTTAATCCATTAGGCACCTCGCTACCCCTTAGCGATAGTTTTCAACCAACGACTCCTGCACCATGAAAGACCTTAGGGCGCTAGGTGTAGAGACAATCCCCCATATTATTTATTTTTTTCAAGTAGCTAGGGCCCCGAATTAAGACTAATCATGTTATTGCTATTATATTATTATTCTTATTTTTTTTATACACAGCATGCCCATGTTTCCCCAAAATTTGCGCTTCAATGACTTTACAATCTACAACATTTTCCTCATGTTTCTCTTTTTAAAACTACATGTTCTATTGATCAATGCAAGACACACATCTTAGACTTACAAGTGAATGTGAACATAATTGTGCAAACCGAAAGCATATAAATAGCTACATGAATCGCATTGTGTAAAACATTATATCCAAGTTGTGCTATGCACATATTCTGAAATCTTCCACAATTCACTATCCTCATTGGCTTAGGCATAAAATGTCTATTTATAAGCAAAAGTTTATGTTAGACATTAAACTAGAACATACTAAGAATGAATAAAAATAAAAATTTTATGCTAAACATTTAACTAACCCAAATTCATGCAAAATTAAACTAAACATGCTAGCATAAAATGTAATCTAAACTACTACTATGCAAGTACTCCAATACCCCCAAACTTGAAATGTTCAATGTCCTCATTGAATGAAGGTAAAGGGTACGAGAAAAACTCCCCTAATTATCGGCATGACCATCCTCCTGGGTGGTGAATCTGTGGTGGATACGTGACACTGGCGGTCCCGAATCGGGGCCATTCAAGCATGGTTCCTTCTCATAATGCTTCTTACCTAAAGCCCGGTGAGTCTTTGTAGCAAAAGTTCCAAGATTATCATACAATGTGTCGACTTTGCGCTCCAACCTTCAGAGGTGTCGATCGCTAGAGACAGGCTGCTCACGGGTAGATGGACCTGCTTCATCGGGCTGTGGGGGTGGCTGGGTTGGCTCGAAAATGGTGGGTCAGAGAATGAATCCGCGTTCGCGCGGATGTCGCTCTCCACCTGCCCAATCCTCAAATTTGGCAATTGTGGAGTGCGTGATATCTTGGCTTGGATACTGTATTTGATCATTGCCTCAACTAACCCCTTGCTGTGCACATAACATGGCTATCACTGAAGCGTGTGGGATGCTGCCCGTGGTAATTCCCTTCAGATACTTTACAATGTTTTGATGGATCAAATACCCGACGTCAATATATTCGCCAGTGATGATTCCCCACAGAATTATGGCTCTCTCTGCTGTGATTTCATGTTGATGCGATAATGGCAATAATTTAGCGCAAATGAATAGATTCCATGCCTTGGCGTACCGATTCAGTTCGGCTACTGAAAAAATGCGAGGTTGGATCGTACCGACTTTGTAAGTCCATCGGGATCCGGGAATGCACAATTCTGCGATGACCTGCTCCAAGTCTGTTTCCTGATGAGCTCCCATAATCCAATTGACCGCCTATTTGGTAGTGGTAAGCTGGGGAGCCTCAAAGACGCTTTCTAATGGCGGAGGATTGGTAGTTTACCTCTACACAACGAACCATAGAGGTATCGTTCATGGTGGCTTTGGCATTAGCATAGAACTCTCGAACTATGCTCATGGGAATCGGCGTGAGTGCAGCAGTCAGTCCAGCCCAACCTCGTTCGGGAATCATGGCACATAGTTCCCCATCCTGACCTTCTAGCCTAAATCCTCTTTTCTTGATGGATGTCTTCGCGACAATGCTATAGTACTCCTGCTGGGCCTTCAAACACAGAAATTTGCTATGATCGACAATATCCTCCTCATGACCGTCGGAGGAAGATGAAGAGGATGAAGCTGCCCTTATTCTCTTTGGACCCATTGGAGATAGAGATCGCAAATGAATTTATTGAAGGAACGAATGTATTTGCAAACTGATGAAATTCACTCTTGCTTGTGCTATCCCAATAGAGAGTCCTAGCTTTATATCATGAAGGAGATGGGGATGAGCACGGAATCATGGAGGAAATCGTGGAGATTTGAGGGAGAGAAATACGCCTCAATCTGTAACTGATAGAGAGATAGTGACGTGAGTTGGGGAGAGTGAGAGATTTTTTGCTCATTAGTATCGCATATAAGAGTCCAATGATTCCAATTTCTATTTTGAAATTTTTTATCCAATTTGGACGAGAATGCATGGCATGCTTACGATGATAAGCTTCCTTGGCACGCCGGTGGAGACTTGCGAAAGGCTCGTGGATTAAGCGGGTTGAATCGTGGTATGCCATGAGTTGATACTATTTGGGACGGCATGACATGAGACTCCAAGTACAACCAATCTGCTTTGATTTACTCTTCCATCGATGATGCTCTTTAATCATTGTAACTGCACAGATATTAATTCAAATGAATAAGACATATAATAGTGGTGGTGTTATACGACATTAATATCATGTGTATACGCTCACTTATCCCATAACTTGTTATCACTGAATTTGAACTACTAACTAAAATAATCAAAAGGAAATAACGACAATAATTGAATTCTTGGGTGAAGAATTGATGGGTTGCCTCCCATCCAGCGCTAAGTTATAGTCAATTAGCTTGACTGTCTTGAACTTCTCACGTCATATCAATAAGTGTGGTGCCTTCCTTGCTGTCCTTGGCACCCTGAAATTTGATCACTTCGGCTTTCATCAACGGCTCCACCTTCAACTCTGCATTTTCATCCGTTACATATCTCTGAGAGTCATCTATTCTCGGGTTGTGTATCCAATCCTTGCGGTTTCCATCTACCAGGTCAACTCGAAAACACTCTTCTTCATCAGCTGGGAGCTTTATTGCATTGAAGACATTGAATGTAACCTCCTGATCTTGTACACGCATAGTTAATTCCCCTTTCTGAACATCTATGGAAGTCCTGCCCGTGGCCAAGAATGGTCTTCCTAGTATGATCGGTATATTCTTGTCCTCTTCAAAATCTAAAATGATAAAATCAGCCGGAAAGATGAACTTATCCACTTTAACCAATACATCTTCAACAATTCCCCGTGGATATACGACGGACCGGTCTGGTAACTGTAATGATATGTTCGTTGGATGTGGAGCCGGTAATCCCAACTGGTTGAATATTGACAGTGGCATCAAATTTATACTTGCTCCCAAATCACATAAACACTTGTTAAACTCCATCTTCCCAATAGTGCACGGAATTGTGAAGCTACCCGGATCTTTCAGCTTTGGAGGTAACTTACGTTGAAGCACTGCACTGCATTCTTCTGTCAAAGCTACCATTTCAAACTCATCTAATTTCCTTTTCCTTGATAGTATACCTTTAATGAACTTTGCGTAGCTTGGCATTTGTTCCAATGCTTCGGCAAAAGGTATATTCATTTGCAGCTTTTTGAAGACCTCTAAAAACTTGTTGAACTGTTTGTCATCTTTCTGCATTGCTAACCTTTGCGGATATGGTATTTGAGGGTGCAGTGGTTGTAGTGGACTCTTGACCTTCTCTTTTGAACCTGCTTTATTCGTTTCGTTTTGCTGAACCTCATAATTTTCCAGATTTTTATCCTCCTCAGTTTCTTTCTCTGCATCGAGCGGCCGCATGGCCTCCTTAGTGGTATCATGCGCGGGCGCACGACTTGCAGATACTGTCAAGTCTTTCCCAGATCGCAATGTTATTGCTTGACACTGCTCCTTCCCGTCTCTTCTATGATTTGCCTCTGTGTTACTTGGCAAAGCACCTTGGGGCCTATTAGTAAGCATGGTCGCCATTTGCCCCATTCGCGTCTCTAAATTCTTGATAGCCACTGCTTGGCTTTTGATCATGACCTCAGTGTTTGCCATGTATTTCAACATCATCTCCTCCACTCCTGATTTCTTCTCTGGATGTGATGCAGCTGGAGTGTGGTGTTGTTGCTGTTGAGTAAATCTCGGTGGAAATGGTGGTTTCAAAGATATAAAGCGTGTGTCAGTTTGTCTTGTTGTTGAAAGCCATTGATTTGGCTAGAACTGATTTTGTTGTTGTCCTTGGTTGTTAGACTAGCTGAAGTTTGGATGATTGCGATTGTTGGGGTGGTATGTGTTTTGGAATTGGCCTTGGTCCTTTCTGTAGGAGTTTACATACTGAACTGCTTCTGAGCTGATAGCACATTGGTCTGTGGAGTGTGACCCTGCACAAATCTCACAAACAAAAGCAACCGTCTTCACTTTACTCTCTGTCAACGTCTCTATTTTCTTAGCCATGGCTGCCATTTGTGCCGATAGCTGTGTAATCGCATCCACCTCCAACATACCTGCAACTTTGGGTTGAGACATCCGAGTTGTAGGATTCTGATATTCATTCGCGGCCATCGTCTCGATAAGCGTATAGGCCTCATCATAGCTTTTTGCCCATAATGCCCCTCCTGCGGCTGCATCTACAATTGGTCTGGACTGCCATCCCAAGCCAGTGTAAAATGAATTAATTACCAGCCAGTCTGGTAAACCATGAAGTGGACACTTCCTAAACATCTCCTTATACCTTTCCCATGCTTCATATAAGGATTCACCCTATTGTTGCTCAAACTGAGATATGGCTGTCCTCATCTTTGCAGTCTTAGCCATTGGGAAAAACTTGGCTAAAAATTTCTGTGCTAAATCCTCCCATGTAGTAATCGATCCCGCCGGCAAAGAATGTAACCAACTCCTTGCTTTATCCCTCAATGAAAATGGGAATAACCGTAGTCTGATGGCATCTTCCGTCACACCATTATATCTGAATGTGTCACAAATCTCGATGAAGCTTAATTGGTGCTCATTCGGATCATCTGTAGCAGCACCCCCAAACTGTACTGAATTCTGCACCTTCTGAATAGTGCCCGTTTTTATTTCGAAGGTGTTTCTTTTGCTATCACGGTTTGACTATGCTAGGATCGTAATTCATTTATGTTAAGCATGGAATATTCCCTTAGAGCCCGATGCTCTTCTCTTGGATCAATCCTTTGTTCTTCTGCCATATTGACTGTAATGCTTTCTAACTGCTCTTGCAGATTTATCCGCACACTCGCTTTCCAACCTTTTCCGTTTATATTAGCTTGTGCTGGTGTTAAATCCGAGTTGGAGGATCGCGTGTGCATAAAATTCTACAAGCACCTGTACTCAAAACAAAACAAATATAGAAATGAGAAATGATAGAATTGTCTAAGTCATACAATCTGACTTTAAACTAATGATAATTATCTAAATTAACGCTCTCCCAAAGAACGGCATTAAAACTTGTTGCCTCTTTTATAGTTCTTATAAAAGAGCTCTAACTCATGCAAGTATACACGGGTCAACAAGTAATACAGAGTAAGTAAAGTATCAATCCCACAGAGAAAGTTGTTAACTTTAGACTACTATGCATTAATTAACTCACTATATTTATATGCTAAGACTATAAACTTAATTGTTGATTTGAATCAATTATAATTACCAACTAAAATTAAGAATATAAACGAATTAAATATGATGTGGAAACAATGGGATCCTAACTTCATTCAATATTTCATTCAATCGCCATATGTCATGCAAAAAGTGTTCACATATCACATGATAATAGCCAAGGGCATAAAAGCGAGTTATAACAATTTTCCAATGCACTATAACCTACTCACATATCATCTACAGATGTTAGAATCTATGTGATCACCAATACCATCACAATTACCATATTCCTATGCGTAATTGCAATCCTATTGACTTTAAACACAACCCTTATTCTAGCTCATATGGCAAAACAGTATATTCCTATCTGTTTCACAAAATATGCAATCCCCATATTCGCATGCTATCATGATTTCATCCATATTAATATGTTCATTTCCAATTCCATACAAATACTAACATGAAGATTATCAGTCATTCATACATACAAACCAACCATGATAGATAATCCATATGATATGCAAAACAAATCTAACATTTAGATGTGCAACCAAACGACATATTAAAATCGTTAGGATCCCATAATGGAGTTTAGTTCACGGTGGAACAAAAACCATTATGGGATCAAGACTAAACATGATCAATAATCAAGCAAATGAGATTAAGAGAGAAAGAACAATCAAACCCAAACGCTGAATAGTAATCAATGATTAACTATGAAAACCCCAAAGAATTCCATTAACAATAATCAAAATCCACAATGGTGAAGAACTCTAAAAAGAAGAAAATAAGACGTTGTGGCATACGTTGTGGTTTACTCTCCCCCAAGGTGTAAACCCTAATTGCTACTATGAAAGTTACGTAATAAAAGTCAAGTCTCCCTCTGACATACGTCAGAATCGCTTTATACCAATTAAACATCATCACATTGCTTAATTAAAAATAAAACAAATTACAAAGATCGCGCAGCGCGCATGTGCCGCTGCTGGCTCTAGTGTATATCCGCAAATGCTTGGTCGCGAGACTTGCGATGAAGCTCGGTTTCCCAGATGTCTTATCGCGATTCGGTCAAGGCGCCCACTTCGCTTAGCAGCGGTAATTCCTCATGGTAGCGTGACTTGCGAAGGAAGGTACCCTATGTAAAGCCCCGCCTTTGCGTGCGGGTGTGAGTATTCTCTTGTTATGCTGCATGTGCATGGCCAGTGTTTCTGAGTTCGAGTCCGGTTTTTGGTCCGTTGTTTGTCGCTACTTGTTCATTCTTGCTTAATCCCTCTTTCTTGCTTGATTTCCATGCCTTATTGTACCCCCATGCCATGCACATCCTCGCCTTGCGACTAGCCTTTATTCATCTTCTCACCGATACCTCAATTCCCACCAAAATGACGCCGATTCCTGCACTTATTCACCAAAAAGAGTTTAAATACATGCAATGCAAAATAACATAAAATGCAACTAAAACACAATGAAATGTGCTCAAGGTGGGCACAATTCGCATGGATCGGTATATAATAAGTGAGTAAAAATATCACTTATCATGGATCAAAAGTGATATATGAAGATTTAATATCCTAGCTAAGTTGTTATTCTTGTAAACCATGTCTAATGTTTCGGTAAATGTATTAATGTTGTAATTGTAATATTGTTTTGCGAATGTAAACTATTGTAGTATTAAAATGATTCTGAGATATTTAGATGTAAAGGTTGAAGGTTTTGGGAACGAGGATAGTTTGTAATAGAAAATTTTAATTATTCCACAAATTTCAATGGTTGTATTATCGTTTAATGATGTAAAATTAAAGGTTAAATGTATTATTAACGACCGAAGTCGAGAATTAAATTGTATGAATTTTGGGGTGGTTACAGTTGGTATCAAAGCTGTAGGTTATAAACCTTAGGTTGGAGTACCGTATGCTATAACCTTAGAGAAAAGAGGTGAAGATAATGAAAGAATAAGCTCAGATAGAGTTTGAGCAATAAGATGTAATGTAAGAAACGTATAAAGAAGGGATTAAAACTTGCATGAAATGATTCAAAGAAGAATCTCGCAAGAGTTATAAGGAATATGAATGTGGGGTTACCCAACTCCAATAATAAGGATGTAAGGTGATAATAAATAGACAATGTCTATAAGAAGAGAATGATAAAGAAGTTAAGAATAAAGAGTTATATTTAAGTATGGTGCAATTGTACTCTTTAGTAGTTGATGTATGGTATCTGGGCTAAATGATTCCTTCATAGAGCGGAGGTATATACGAACTAGTAACTCGGAACCTAGTTTGTTGGTTGTTTGTGGGAAAACACTCAGCGTACCATATTGAAACTGTTAGAGATTCGATGTGTACCAAGTATAGAAATGGATATGTGTGATGAAAGTGTAGAACTCGAATGAAATTTTGAGTGATGTAAATGAAGTTAGAATTCTTAAAGGAAGAATTGTTATATAAACAAGAAGATTCAAAGAAGAATCTTGAAGAGATATAAAGATAAGAAATGGGAGTTTCCTAACTCCAAATACCAAGATAACGAATAATGTCATAAATGAAAGGAAAGAAAGGGGATCGTAAAACTAAACGATCGCGAGTTAAGAAAAGAATTTTAAGGGAGATGATTATAGAATAATATCACGACATGATCTGTTTAAGATATAAAAGAAAGATGTTCTGTAATGTTTGAATAATCATAGCTTGATGCTATGAAGATGGTGTACTTTGAAATAGTACGAGATAACTCATGAGGAGTTATAGATGATGTGATACGAGGAATTCGTATCGAGCAAAGAGCAAGTTAAGAGCAAGATAGAGTTAGGTGGGGTTTCAATTGAGGACTCGTATGCGATAATTTGAGTTGTAAAAAATCTTTGTATGGGCGAGGGTTTTGTGCTTTTTCGGTTTATCACATTGATAATCATTGGAATGTTTGTGTCGCGCTATTTGCTATATGCCTATTGAGAAGGTGATTCTTTTCTCATGTGTATAACAGATAGGTAGAGTATAGTTAGAGAATATTATAAGGTTAAGTGCGAGTTCTTAAAACTCATACTTATGGTAGGTTCGTGACTCATAATTATATGGTATGTTTTTGAACTCCTCAGCGAATGGACGCCTATGGTCTGGCTAGGATAAGTTCTTAAACTTATATGATTGTGGCAAGTTCCTCAACTCATAACGTGTGGTAAGTTTGACGAACTGGGTATAGATAAATGTAAATGGAGTATTGAGGATGATAGGAATAGATAGACCTATTAAGCAATTGATCATTATAGAAAGTGGAGTTGATGGTGGAAGCATAGGTATTCTAAATCTACTACCTATGCTAGACTTTCGAAATTTATTGACTTCGTGCTGATGTTTACACTTCTATTTTCTTGAAAAACATTGGATCAAATGATGAAACCAATGAGTTTTAAAAAAAATAATATTATTACTCGTATATACATGCTAATTTCTTGACTAGACAAAATGATTTGAAATATATCAAAATGTATTTTTATATCATCAATGTATCATGGAACCTGGTGCATAGATGATAAAAATGATGGAGTCATCAATGCAGTATTACTTAGTGTTGGAGGTGATCTAAGGATCGTCAGCCCACTATGGTATGATGTAGTATGATAAAATCACCAAATGACTGAATCCTCAACGGACTATAAATAAAGTGCGGTATCATGACATCATAAAAATATTTTTGAGATTTCTTTAAGATATGAGAATATATATATGTATATGTATATTTTGATTGATGTCCGAATTGTTGTTGAAGTCTATGCAATTTGATTCAGCTAGACGAATATTGAAAGATGTTCATGAAATTCAAGTGTTTCTTGAAAAGTTATGCCAAACCAAATTGTTTTGGTGCGGATTCAGATGTTGAAAAGTTGAGATAAACAACCCTTTTATAGGGGATTACACGAAAGCATTGAGATGTTTGTGCACAATACATTATACGAAGGGCTGATCACCCTAAGTACGGGGGGTCCCTATAGTCTTATGACTGTTAAAGTTTAAGTTGAAAGATTACTTATAACTATGAACATACACATAACGTTTAAATATTTGTGCACAATACATCGTACGAAGGGCTTAACACCCTAAGTACGGGGGTCCTTATAGTCTTATAACTGTTAAAGTTGAAGTTGAAAGATTACTTGCAACTGTGGACATAGTTCGTGGTCTTATGACCCTCAGCATGATTTGGAATCTTTTAAATTCCTGTTATTCATATCGCTTCCCAATTATTGAGCAATTGTGGAAGATTCTTGCTATTCTAAAAGGTGAATGTGGTAAGGATGATATTCCTTAAAAAGAAGTGAGTCATAGAATGCGACACTGAATGATGAATATATTGAACAAGTGAGATAAGAATTTTTTTTAAATGAGAAGGAGATGAGTTATCAAAGAATAATATAAAAACTTTTAATAGAAAAGTTTAATAATTGTAGAAAGATCTTTGTGGAAAGAAGTGATTTTAGAACCCAATGAATGAATAAAGTATTAACATAAAATCTATTTTTATTGATTGAATGAATGGAGATTAATTAATAAAAATTTCGAGGACGAAATTCTTAGAAGAATGGGTGAATGTAATATCCCGAGTGTTTATGATAACGATCCTTAGAAAAGGAAATGAATGAGTTAAAGAATATATAATACTCAAAATATAATTGAGTTCAAGTGAATGTTATGAAATAAAACTTATAAGAATTTATTATCAAGAATGGTGAGAGTAGAAAATATAAAACCTATATTAAGGTAATGTGTTGAAGTTAATCAATGAATAGATTTGAGGAAAACCTGAGTAAGGTAGGGTTTCGGTGATTCCGAGGACGGAATCTTTATAAGGAGGGAAGGATGTGACATCCCAAATTTTTAGAATTTATAAATGAGAATTTTATAAATAAAAGTATTATTTATGAGATATGTTGGGTGTGAGTATGTGTATGTCATATATTGTAGAATATGTGAATTGATGTGAAGAGAATGTTATATATTAATTTTAATATATATAAATATTTAATTGAATTATTTATTGAGTTAAATAAATAAATTTTGTTTTGATTATAGAGTAATGTAATTAAGTGTAGTAGATTAATTAAATGAATATTTAGTATTTAATTTAATTAATATAATAATTTTATGTTATAGTTCTAATTTAGTTGAGATAATTAAATTAGATGAGTTATGTGATGATTGTTACGAAATTATAATTAACAAGTAAATATAATTATGTGACAATTTGATGAGATTGATTGATGTTAAACCATTGATTAATTAAAATAATGAGTATTTGTCAAACATGGTCTTAGGCTTTTCAAGTTCAAGTTGGTGTAACCTATGTATTAACTAGTAATTAGTATATATAATAATTACTAGGAGTTACATATATTATATATTTTTGGTATTGTTATATTATATGTATATACTACAAGTTAATACGTTAGTTTTAGAAAACAAACCAAAGAAAGAAGAAGAGAGTTAGAGAGAGTCAGAGAGAGAGAAGAAGAAGAGGAAGAAGAAGGAAAGCTTTGAGAAGACAAAACAAGCCCCATCATCATTATTATCTTCATCTCTCTTAAATTCATACTAATAAGGTTATAATCTAAATTCCTTGTTTTAATTATATTTTATGTTCTTCATAATGTAGTTCTCTGATAATTGTTATATAGAAGTTGTATTGAGAAATTGAGAGAGATAGAGAGAAATAGAGGAATTGAGATGAGCTAGAAGAAGAAGAAGAAGAAGAAGAAAAAGAAGAAGCTAGAAGAAGGTAACTTCTAAACTCTTACTTAATATTTGATTTTTTTGGGTAGATTTATGTTCTAGGGTAGTAGATCATGCTTAATCTTGTTGTATAGGTTTAATCTTGGATTATCAAGAATCAAACAAGAGGATTCAAGAAAGAAAATGAAATGGAAAGAAAATTTGAAGAACAAAATTCGTAAGTTTTGAGTAATTGTGGACAAATCTTGTGAAATTCATACCTCTTTGGGTATAATGAGTTAGAAAGTGAGCCTTATATCAAATCGAAGATATGGAAGTAAGCTATATTCTGAAAGTGGAATCACATGAAAACTCTTTGTAGATTTCTTACAATGTCTATTTTATTAAGGCTGGTCTGAAGGGAAAATAATCTCCCCAGAAAATCAAAACTGTTACGGTTTCTGACTTTGAACAATTCATATAAATTCGTGTGTTTTGAATTTGAAGAACCTTTAAACGACAAAGTTGTAGATATGGAAGTTTACTAGCCAGATTTGCTAGATTGAGCCATTTTATGGACCAGATCATGTCTGAAATAAATTGTTTAGTAAGGATGTCCAGAAAATGAAAATTTCTAGACTAGTTGATGAATTACAGAATCTGGTTTAGATGGATAAGGGTTTGACTTTAAGGCCTAGATGAGGTTGTAGTACACTGAGTAAGGGTTAATTCTATATAAGAAGGAACAAAAACGGACATGTAACGAAGGAGTTATGTTAAAAATAAAAACAACGTTTTGTTAAAGAAATTGTGAAGATGAGTTTTATAATTCTGTTTAAATTAAGATTTTGGGTGATGGTATATTTTGATGATTAAAAATATGTTTTGACATATGTAATGAGTATAGAATGTGTTATCATATTCTATGCATAATTAACCATTTAAGATCAAGAGTTGAGATAAGTTAATGTGTGCACATAACGTGCTTAATAAAATGCCTAAGAGTAATAGTGTTTCTAAACTTTGGTATACAAAGTGTCTATCTAATGACTAATATTGGATGTTATGTGCATTTGAGTATGAAAAGATGATAATACAAGAATAATAATTGAAGGAAATTGAAAAGGGCGATTTTTGATTTTTGAAGGAAAATTAAACTTGTAAACAATGTGTTGAATATGCATTTTTGAAACCAAAGTGGTATAATAAAATGGTGTGATATACGCACATTAAACTACAAGTGCGATAGTCTAGCATGTGTGGTGATGAAAATAAAAATAAAACCGAGTTGCATATAAAATAGTTAGATGTCTATAAAGACATTATAAAGGATAATAAGATAAAGTAAGGTCTTAGAATAAATTTGACCATGAGATTGAGTATTGATTTTACTTATTATCAATCTCACATCTGATTGTAGGTTGTGCAAGGACGCCGAAGTATTAGCGTGTTGGTAAAGCTAGGTAAAGGCAAGTCTTTCAGTTCCTTTTTGCTATGTGAACTTGATGATGATCTGCTTTAAAATTTTAGTGTATGATGTATTATATATGTCAAAAGTATGAAATGTGAAAGTCAATCTATGACTATGATGATTGAACTATGAATGTTGATTGAGTAAGGAACTCAATATTTATAGTTGTTATGTGAACTACAACATGTATGCTATGTTTGTTTATGATTATTCTTGTATGTTGAGCATGTTATTATGTGCTACGTGATGCATGAAAACTGTTAGATTTTTCTGAGCTGTCGAGCTCATTCTTGCAAATAACCATTTTTGCATATTCAAGAATTGAAGGTAACGCTATGTGCTACTTGATTGTTATGGATTGTTGCCTCTTTTATAGTTCTTATAAAAGAGCTTTAACTCATGCAAGTATACACGGGTCAACAAGTAATACAGAGTAAGTAAAGTTTCGATCCCACAGAGAAAGTTGTTAACTTTAGATTACTATGCATTAATTAACTCACTATATTTATATGCTAAGACTATAAACTTAATTTTTGATTTGAATCATTTATAATTACCAACTAAAATTAAGAATATAAACGAATTAAATATGATGTGGAAACAATGGGATCCTAACTTCATTCAATATTTCATTCAATCGCCATATGTCATTCAAAAAGTGTTCACATATCTCAGGATAATAGCCAAGGGCATAAAAGCGAGTTATAACCATTTTCCAATGCATTATAACCAACTCACATATCATCTACGGATGTTAGAATCTATGTGATCACCAATACCATCACAATTACCATATTCTATGCGTAATTGCAATCATATCGACTTTAAACACAACCCCTTATTCTAGCTCATACGGCAAAACAAAGATATTCTATCTGTTTCACAAAATATGCAATCCCCATATTCGCATGCTATCATGATTTCATCCATATTGATATGTTCATTTCCAATTCCATACAAATACTAACATGAAGATTATCAGTCACTCATACATACAAACCAACCATGATAAATAATCCATATGATATGCAAAACAAATCTAACTTTTAGATGTGCAACCAAACGACATATTAAAATCCGTTAGGATCCCATAATGGAGTTTAGTTCATTGCGGAACCAAAAACCATTATGGGATCAAGACTAAACATGATCAATAATCAAGCAAATGAGATTAAGAGAGAAAGAACAATCAAACCCAAACGCTGAATAGTAATCAATGATTAACTATGAAAACCCCAAAGAATTCCATTAACAATAATCAAAATCCACAATAGTGAAGAACTCCAAGAAGAAGAAAATAAGACGTTGTGGCTTCATTCTCCGTTGGACTCTCTCCCAAGGTGTAAACCCTAATTGCTACTATGAAAGTTAAGTAATAAAAGTCAAGTCCCCCTCTGACATACGTCAGAATCGCTTTATACCAATTACACATCATCACATTGCTTAATTAAAAATAAAACAAATTACAGCATCAGCATCGCGCACGACCGCGCGTGGCTCTAGTGTATCTGTCTCGCGGCCGCGAGACTTGCAATAAGCTCAGTTTCCCCAGACGTCTTATCGCGCGGTCGCGCGTTTCTGCCTCACGGGCGCGCGGTTATGCCTCGCCGGCGCGTGACTTGCAGAAGGTACCCTATGTAAAGCCCTGCTTTTACGCGGTCGCGCGAGTCTTCTCTTGTTATGTCGCGCAGCCGCGCGGCATGTGTTCTGCAGTTCCTGAGTTTGGTTTTTGGTCTGCTGCTGCTGCTACTTGTTCATTCTTGCTTAATCCCTCTTTCTTGCTTGATTTCCATGCCTTATTGTACCCCCATGCCATGCACATCCTCGCCTTGCGACTAGCCTTCATGCATTCGCTCACCGATACCTCAATTCCCACCAAAATGACGCCGATTCCTGCACTTATACACCAAAAGGAGTTTAAATACATGCAATGCAAAATAACATGAAATGCAACTAAAACACAATGAAATGTGCTCAAGGTGGGCATAATTCGCATGGATCGGTATACAATAAGTGAGTAAAAATATCACTTATCAAATACCCCCAAACTTGAACTGTTGCTTGCCCTCAAGCAATGCATATGAATGAACATTGAAAATGTAACTACTAAACTATGCAACTACTCTCTGATGCAAACTAGTGTCACATAATCTTAACCATAACAGAATTTTAGCCCAACTTACCTCAATGAACTATCCAGATCCCAGAACATAGTTTCAAACCAAACCATAGATATAACATCATACACTCAGATAATTCATGACTGCTATAGAGATGCTGTGTATGTGTTTTGTTCACAGAAACTTGATTCAAGCAAAGATTATATATCATACACTGCTCCAAACAGAAAATTATAGTCTAAATCAAGATTCATGTATATTCATGTAACATAGACTGTTTAAACATATCACCGCAAACTAAGGCTCAACAATGGGTTTATTGCTTTATTACTACTCACGAGGGTGATTTTGCACTTTCCCGCGATGTTTATTGCTATTATATTTTTTTTACATGACTGTGCAATGTCTTAATCCATTAGGCACACTGCTACCCCTTAGCGAGTTTTCAACCAACGACTCCCAGACCATGAAAGACCTTAGGGCGCTAGGTGTAGAGACATTCTCCTTGGGCGTACTTACTCAAGTAGCTAGGGCCCCGAATTAAGACTAATCATGTTATTGCTATTATATTATTATTATTATTATTTTTTATACACAGCATGCCCATGTTTCCCCAAAATTTGCACTTCAATGACTTTACAATCTACAACATTTTCCTCATGTTTCTCTTTTTAAAACTACATGTTCTATTAATCAATGCAAGACACACATCTTAGACTTACAAGTGAATGTGAACACAATTGTGCAAACCGAAAGCATATAAACAGCAACATGAATCGCATTGTGTAAAACATTATATCCAAGTTGTGCTATGCACATATTCTGAAATCTTCCACAATTCACTATCCTCATTGGCTTAGGCATAAAATGTCTATTTATAAGCAAAAGTTTATGTGAGACATTAAACTAGAACATACTAAGAATGAATAAAAATAAAAATTTTATGCTAAACATTTAACTAACCCAAATTCATGCAAAATTAAACTAAACATGCTAACATAAAATGCAATCTAAACTACTACTATGCAAGTACTCCAATACCCCCAAACTTGAAATGTTCAATGTCCTCATTGAATGAAGGTAAAGGGTACGAGAAAAACTCCCCTAATTATCGGTATGACCACCCTCCTCGGGTGGTGAATCTGGTGGTGGATACGGCACGGCGATCCCGAACTGGGGCCATTCAAGCATGGTTCCTTGCTGCGCGAATGCTTCGGCCAAATCCCTGGTGAGTCCCGTAGCAAAAGTTCCAAGATTGTCATAAAATGCGTCGACTTTGCGCTCCAACCTTCGAAGGTGTCGATCGCTAGAGACAAGCTGCTCACGGGTAGATGGACTTGCTTCATCGGGCTATGGGGGTGGCTGGGTTGGCTCAGAAACGGTGGGTCAGAGAATGAATCCGCGTTCGCGCGGATGTCGCTCGCCACCTGCCTAGTCCTCAAATTTGGCAATTGTGGAGTGCGTGATATCTTTGCTTGGATACTGCATTTGCTCATTGCCCCAACTAACCCCTTGCTGTGCACATAACATGGCTATCATCAAGGCGTGTGGGATCTTTGCCGGTGGTAATTCCTTCCGGATACTTTACAATGTTTTGATGGATCAACACCGACGTCAATATATTCGCCAAATTGATGATGCCCCATGTAATTATGGCTCTCTCATCGTAATTTCATGTTGATGCGATGATGGCAATAATTTAGCGCAAATGAATAGATTCCATGCCTTGGCGTACCGATTCAGTGCGGCTACTGAAAAAATGCGAGGTTGGGTCGTATCGACTTTGTAAGTCCATCGGGATCCGGGAATGCACAATTCTGCGATGACCTACTCTAAGTCTGTTTCCTGATGAGCTCCTGTAATCTAATTGGCGCCTTCTTTGGTGGTGGTCTTCATGGGAGCCTCAAAGACGTTTCTAATGGCGGAGGGTTGGTAGTTTACCTCTGTACAACGAACCATAGAGGTATCGTTCATGGTGGCTTTGGTATTAGCATAGAACTCTCGAACTATACTCATGGGAATCGGCGTGGGTGCAGCAATCAGTCCAGCCCAACCTTGTTCGTGAATAATGGCACATAGTTCCCCATCCTGACCTTCTGGCCTAAATCCTCTTTCCGTGATGAATGTCTTCGCGACAATACGATAGTACTCCTGCTGGGCCTCCAAACACAGAAATTTGCTATGATCGACAATATCCTCCTCATGACCGTCGGAGGAAGATGAAGAGGATGAAGCTGCCCTTATTCTCTTTGGACCCATTGGAGATAGAGATCGCAAATGAATTTATTGAAGGAACGAATGTATTTGCAAACTGATGAAATTCACCCTTGCTTGTGCTATCCCAATAGAGAGCCTTAGCTTTATATCATGAAGGAGATGGGGATGAGCACAAAATCGTGGAGGAAATCGTGGAGATTTGAGGGAGAGAAATACGCCTTAATCTGTAACTGATAGAGAGATAGTGATGTGAGTTGGGGATAGTGAGAGATTTCAGCTTCTATTAGTATCGCACATAAGAGTCCAACTGATTCCAATTTCTTTTTTGAACTGTTTTTATCCAATTTGGACGGCCTTGCCTTGGCATGCGATGATAAGCTTCCTCAAGACGCAGGCGAGACTTGCTTGAAAGGCTCGTGGATTAACTGGCTGAATGCGCGGGCGCGTGAGTTGATACTCTTTGGGACGCGCGGCCGCGAGACTCCAAGTATAGCCAATCTGCTTTAATTTACTCTTCCATCGGTGATGCTCTTTAATCATTGTACCTGAACAGATATTAATTCAAATGAATAAGACATATAATAGTGGTGGTGTTATGCGACATTAATATCATGTGTATACGTTCGCTTATCCCATAACTTGTTATCACTGAATTTGAACTACTAACTAAAATAATCAAAAGGAAATAACGACAATAATTGAATTCTTGGGTGAAGAATTGATGGGTTGCCTCCCATCCAGCGCTAAGTTATAGTCAATTAGCTTGTTATCTCGAACTTCTCACGTCATATCAATAAGTGTGGTGCCTTCCTTGCTGTCCTTGGCACCCTGAAATTTGATCACTTCGGCTTTCATCAACGGCTCCACCTTTAACTCTGCATTTTCATCCGTTACATGTCTCTGAGAGTTATCTATTCTCTGGTTGTGTATCCAATCCTTGCGGTTTCCATCTACCAGGTCAACTTGAAAACACTCTTCTTCATCAGCTGGGAGCTTTATTGCGTTGAAGACGTTGAATGTAACCTCCTGATCTTGTACGCGCATAGTTAATTCCCCTTTACGAACATCTATGGAAGTCTGCCGCCGTGGCAAGAATGGTCTTCCTAGTATGATCGTTATATTCTTGTCCTCTTCGAAATCTAAAATGATAAAATCAGCCGGAAAGATGAACTTATCCACTTTAACCAATACATCTTCAACAATTCCCCGTGGATATACGACGGACCGGTCTGCTAACTGTAATGATATGTTCGTTGGTTGTGGGGCCGGTAATCCCAACTGGTTGAATATTGACAGTGGCATCAAATTTATACTTGCTCCCAAATCACATAAACACTTGTTAAACTCCATCTTCCCAATAGTGCACGGAATTGTGAAGCTACCCGGATCTTTCAGCTTTGGAGGTAACTTACATTGAAGCACTGCACTGCATTCTTCTGTCAAAGCTACCGTTTCAAACTCATCTAATTTCCTCTTCCTTGATAGTATACCTTTCATGAACTTTGCGTAGCTTGGCATTTGTTCCAATGCTTCGGCAAAAGGTATATTGATTTGCAGCTTTTTGAAGACCTCTAAAAACTTCTTTGAATCTGTTTTGTCATCTTTCTGCTTTGCTAACCTTTGCGGATATGGTATTTGAGGGTGCAGTGGTTGTAGTGGACTCTTGACCTTCTCTTTTGAACCTGCTTTATTCGTTTCGTTTTGCTGAACCTCATAATTTTCCAGATTTTTATCCTCCTCAGTTTCTTTCTCTGCATCGAGCGGCTGCATGGCCTCCTTAGTGGTATCATGCGCGGGCGCGCGACTTGCAGATACTGTCAAGTCTTTCCCTGATTGCAATGTTATTGCTTGACACTGCTCTTTCCCGTCTCTTCTAGGATTTGCCTCTGTAATACTTGGAAAAGCACCTTGGGGCCTATTAGTAAGCATGGTCGCCATTTGCCCCATTTGCGTCTCTAAATTCTTGATAGCCACTGCTTGGCTTTTGATCATGACCTCGGTGTTTGCCATGTATTTCAACATCATCTCCTCCACTTTTGATTTCTTCTCTGGATGTGATGCAGCTGGAGTGTGGTGTTGTTGCTGTTGAGTAAATCCCGGTGGAAATGGTGGTTTCGGTATAAACTATGGCTGTGCTGACTGTTTTTGAAACTGTTGATTCAGATGGAACTGATTTTGTTGTTGTCCTTGGTTGTTAGACCAGCTGAAGTTTGGATGATTGCGGTTGTTGGGGTGGTATGTGTTCTGGAATTGGCCTTGGTCCTTTTTGTAGGAGTTTACATACTGAAACTGTTGATTTACCTTTATTTTTGTCTTTTCTAGCTTGGTCAGCTAGTTTGAAATCAATACCCATTTTTAATCCGATTTTTTTTATATAACAGATTATATCTCTATAGGTTGGATTGTCATAATCAATATTGTAAAACCCCAACTTTTTGAATAAAGATGAATTTTCTATAAATATTATTTTTGAATATTATGGAGTGAAATTGATATAATGTTATAGTTGTGGGTAATATTTATAAATTTTCAAAGTACGCAAGTTGTTATATAATATTCGATTGGTCGGGGAATATTCATTTTAACAGGGAATATTCATGCAATAACATAATCATTGGTTGACCCCGCAACGGAATTATTATCGGATTGAGAAAATGACAAAAATATTTTATTAAAAATAACGGCGGAAGTTTTACCGTTAATAATGTTGAACTACTCGGTAGTAAAAGTACAGTAATACGTGTGGTTGCATAGTAGCACACAATATTGATTATTGATGCTTATGTGATAAGTCACTTAGTTTTGTTTTATTAGTATTATTAATGTAATAAAACAGAAATTTTTTTTATATAGAATAGAATAATTTTATAAAGTTATTCTATAAATAAAATATATTATATTCTATTATGCATAGTGTCTGTATAGTGTTTTGCATAGTAAAATCTTTTTATATAAAAGCAGAATACTTTTATAAAGTTATACATTTTATTAGACAATAATTAGAATATATTATATTTTATTATGCATAGTGTTTTTGCATAGTAAAATCTTTTATAAAGTTATTCGTTTTATTATATTATAAATAGAATATATTATATTTTATTTAAAAGGTTTTGCTTTAAATATGGATAGTGATTAAAGTAAATCAATCTGGACCGATTCATGAGTTAGTTATTCTTACGTAGTCCATTTTTCTATAAATAGAAGCTCATTGATTCATTATTTCTTACGAATTCACTGAAACTCTAGAGAGAGAAACTCTAGAGAGAGAAACTATAGAGAGAAAGAAGAAAGTATTCTGTTACTTCACTACTTATATATCCAGTACTCTTCTTCTTAATGTAGGGAATATTATTTGTTGTACTCGTATGGGGTGTTATTCTTTTGTATTCATGAAGAGAACTTATGTTATTCCATTCTTTATTATTACATTGCTGAATAACTTGATATCATGAGCTATCCTATACTTGGTGACATTCTTCTATTATTCCGTCTTTACTATTCTGTTGGAATATCCTGTCTGTGAATTTTATGCCAGACCTGATTCCGTCTTTATTATTCTATTGGAATATCTTGTTTGTGCGTTTTACGCCTCGATCCGTTCCTTCTTTATTATTATTACATTGGAATATCACGTACTATGCGTTTTCTTGGGACTGGTTAAAATCTTTATTGGTATTCATTGGAATAACTTTGTCGATGAAATCCGCATGCATGGTGATTTACATTATTATTCCGTTCTTTATTATTACATTGGAACATCACATGCCGATTGCTTTCTGCGCATGACTGGTTCAGATTAATTGTTATTTTGTTGGAAGAACACATACATCGAAATCTGCGTGCATGGTGATTTCTTTTGTTATTCCATTCTTTATTATACTCGGTTGGTTAAAGTTGACTTCTATACTCCATGAAATTAGTGGAATATCCTTGATATTTGCGCTTCATCCGATATCTTTTCATGGAAATATTATTACGAGCATTCTTGAATTTTACTCTACAAAGCGATATCATATTAACAATTTGGGCGTTATTAGTTCATGAATAAATTAATTCTTGAACTTGTTTTATTGAATTCTTATATCATTGTCATCATCCTCATGTTTATATTTTTGAAAGTTATCGTGGCTGTAGTGCATAGATGGACTTGGTATGATTATGATCGAGGATTATTCGGTGTAATCATGACCGTGTAATGTTACAAATGATGTGGAAAAAGTCCTCGTTGGCCCGTAGTGCATTGATGGACAATTTTGGTATGATTATGGCTATGGATTCTCTTTGGTAGTAGTGTAAAGATGAATTGTTTTATGGCATGATCGGGACCATTGATGAAAACATGATTATCTTTGGCCGTAGTGATTGTGGCGCCCCCAAAATTAGGTATACATCACCCATCTTGGGTCGCCACTTACATGGTGAATTTAAATACAACTTATTAACATAAGCTGTCGTATACAATCGACATAAGCGTGAGTTTAAATACAAATATAAATCTACTAGATATTATACAAACTCGAAAAAAGTCCTCATTACAATTATTATCACTTTATTTCATAGAATAGTGAGGACTACTAATCTTATCTTGAGGACCATCACTCGTTTCCCAGGCTCGTCCCGGCTATATTATCATTTCACGAAGAAACGGTGAAAGAAAGGGTGAGCTCAACTAGCCCGATAAGAAATATTATGACTAAGATAATGCGAGAATAAATTATCAATAGTCTTGATAATGTTAAAGCGATAAAATACAATAGACAACCGGTTTAAGCTGCGGTGGAATATCTGATCCATTAAAAAGTCAGTAGAAAATAAAGTCTACTATCTTTTAGGGTTTTAAAAGGTTTTTCATCACTTTGTTATATTTGAGACTCGACTTTAATAAATATTCCACATCATCGAATCACTTACACTTCTGCCGAGGATATTCTTTAGTATCACGACCACAATTATTCATGCACTACTGGGCGAGAATATTTGTGTATTCATTAATGGTCATGATCATGCCAACAATTTGTCCATCGATACACTTCTGACCCTTGAGGATTTTTATCACATCATTTGTAACATTACGGTCGTGATTACAGAATAGTCTCTGAGTCGTAATCATACCAAGTCCATCTATGCACTCTGAGCACGAGATGACTTTCAAAATAATATAAACATGAGGATGATGACAATGATATAAGAATTGATAAAACAAGTTCAAGAATTATTTTATCCGGGAATTATTAACGTCAAATTATCGACATAATCTTTTTTTTTTGTAGAGTAAAATTCAAGAATGATCGGAAGAATATTTCCATGAAAAGATCTTTGGATGAAAGCGCAAATATCGAGGATATTCCACTAATTTCATGGAGTATAGAAGTCAAAGTTTTAACCATTTGGGTATAATAAAGAATGGAATAACAAAAGAAATCACCGTGCATGCGATAGGCCGCTTTGCAGCGAGTTATTCAGCGAGAATAATAAATAACGGAACGGTCGGTGAAAAGCGCGCAAGCGGGATGTTCAACGAGAATAATAAAGAATGGAACCCGGTCGGTGTAAAAACACGGATAGGATATTCAGCAGAATAATAATAAAAAAGCGGAACCCGGTCAGGTGTAAAACACATGACAGGATGTTCAGCGAGAATAATAAAAAAAAGCGGAACCGGTCGGTGTAAAACACCAGAGCGAGGATGTTAAAAATAATAATGCGGAAGGATGTGTAAAACACCAACAGGATGTTCCAGCGAGAATAATAGAAGAATGTCACCAAGTATAGGGTAAACCACTTATCTGAGTTATTCCAACAGAATAATAAGCGATGGAATAACAACGAGTTCTCTTCATGAATAAGAAAGAATAACACCCCTTACTTTTGGTAGGAGATTGAATCTTTACTTGCGGTGTAGTAACAAAATACTCTTCTTCTTTCTCTCTTATTCTCTCTATACTTTCTCTCTCTATAGCTTGAATGAATTAAGTGAAAAATAATGAAGCACTAGGCCTCTATTTATAGAAGATTTCTAGCTTACTTTTGCTTAGTGTGAAAAGGCAAGTGGCTTGGTTGGTGATGTAATGTGAAAAGAAAAGTGGTTTGGCCTTTGTAATGTGAAGCGACAAGTGGTTCGGCTTTTGTAATGTGAAGCGACAAGTGGTTACTATTTTGTAATGTGAAAGCGACAAGTGGTTCGAAATACGGTAAAGGTAATTACTATTTATTGAAGGTAATTACTATTGTGAAGGTAATTACTTATTGAAGGTAATTACTATTGTGAGGGTAATTATTATTATAGCGAAGGTAATTACTATTGTGAAGGTAAATACTACTATGATGAAGGTAATTACTATTAATGAAAGGTAATTACTATTGATGAAGAGACTCTTAGATGATGACATATAGGCCCCCATAAAATAATCAAACTTACCACAAATCATTTTATTTTTTAATTAACACATATTTAATCTTTCAACAATTATTAATCATTTATAACTTATCGTCTCAATTATTGATTTAATCTTTATAACATATTATATACGGATGATCTTGTGACAATAATTGAATCGATAATATAAGAGATATGATCACGACAATTCTTTGTAGTGATAATTAAGTATAGGTGAGTGACTTCTCACGTAAGCATCGATAATCAATCTGGTGTCTTCTTATCGACGACTCTGGCGTATTCTTTGTACTTTTACCACCGGGTAGTTCAGCAGTTTTAACGGTAACACCTCGTAGTTATTTTTATATAAAATATTTTTGTCGTTTTCTCGATCAAACAATAATTACATTGTGGGGTCCACTGATGATTGAGTAGTTATGCGAATATTCCTAACAAAAGAATATTCCCAGACCAAACGAATATTTTATAACAACTTGCATACTTTGCAAAATTTATAAAATATTACCAACTATAACATTATATCAAATTTATTCCATAATATTCAAAAATAATATTTATAAAAAATTCATCTTTATTTATAAAAGTTGGGGTCTTCTGACCTCCCTTCTTATGAAATTTAGCCCTCGAAAATTAGAGTGCGATACTGGTATGTCGAAGAGGTAAGGATACCTTGATTTCATTTGATTCTAACTCCCAAGTCATTTCCTCGACATCGTGGTTCCTCCACAAAACTTTGACTTGAGGTATAACCTTGGGCGTAGAATATGTTCCTTCTTATCAAAATTTGAGCAGGAACCTCTTAAATACGTCAAATCTTAGCTATTTCGTCCGGTTCTAACTTCGATAATATGGTTCGGGTCTTTCACATATTTACGTAACATGGATATGTGAAAAGCGTTATGAACACGAGACATATTTGGCGGTAAAAGCGAGTCTATAGGCCGCAGTTCCTACTCGATCGAGGATTAAAATGGGCCAGATGAATCGAGGATTAAGTTTTCCTCTCTTTCCAAATCTTGTAACTCCTTTCCATGGAAGCGACTCTTAACAACACATGATCTCTATATCGAATTCCACGTCCTTTCGATGAAGATCGGTATAACTCTTTTATCGATTTTGTGAGGTTTTTATCGTTGTCGGATCGTTTGAATCTTTTTAGTAGTCATACGTACCAACTCGGTCCCAACAACGTTGCTTCACCCACCTCATCCCGGCATCTTTGGAAGCGACACTTTCTTCCATCTGGCGCTTGAATGGAGCCATGCGATACTTGCTTGATAAGCTGTTGTTGTAGGAAAACTCCACCGATGGTAAGAACTTGTCCCAACTCCCTTGAAATCAAGGACCACGAGTCTTAATAGATCTTGAGAGTTTGAATAGTCCTCTCCATTTGTCCGTAAAATGCGAGGGATGATATCTTGAGAGCTAAATCGTGAAATCTGTGCCCATAGCTTTTTGCAAACTAACCCAAAATCGTGAAGTGAATCTTGGGTCTCGATCGGAAACTATGGATCTTGGCATACCATGCGATCTTACAATCTCGTTTATATACATCTGAGCAAGGCGTTCAAGTGTATAAGTTTCTCGTGTCGGTAAGAAATGAAGCGGACTTGGTCGATCTATCAACAATGACCCAAATCGCATCGATGCCTTGAGAAACCTTAGGAAGGCCGTGCTTGAAATCCATGGTAATGTGCTCCCACTTCCATTACGGAATTTCAAGTGGTTCTGATGGACCTTTTGGTACTTGATGCTCGCTTTAACTTCGTTGACAAGTTAGACACCTTGAGATAAGCAGCGCTATCTCTCTCTTCGTATTGCTCCACCAAAATGTATGGCGAATATCATGATACATTTTGGTACTCCCGAGATGGATTGCAAATGGTGTGTTGTGCGCCTCCATCATGATATTATACTTTAAATCGGTCGTTAGGAACCTGAAAAGTGGAGTTGACTCGAAGTATTCCTTCTTCATCGATTCTTGCTTGGCGGCGTAGCACCTTCTTGCACTTTCTTCCTCATCGCATCGGCTCAGTGCGTAGCTTGGCGACTTTAACTTTATCGATTAAAGTCGGTTCTACTTTCGTATACTTGCTATCATCACATGCGTCCACAGAGTCTTTAACTCTATCTCCATCCTTTTGCAAGTCACACAAAATGGGCCTTTGCGTTGACAATATCGCTTTTCGTACTTGCATATGATTTCTACTCGATCGTCGGCTACCACGTTCGCTTTTCGAGGATGGTATTGGATGGTATGATCATAATCTTTCAGCAGTTCAAGCCAGCGTCGTTGTCGCGTGTTGAGTTCCTTTTGAGTGAAGAAATATTTGAGGCTTTTATGATCGTAAAGATCTCCACTTTCTCCCCATACAAGTAATGCCTCCAAATTTTAAGTGCAAAAACAACATTTGCCTATGACTCTAGATCATGAGTAGGATAATTCCTCTCATATTCTTTGAGTTGTCATGAGGCATAGGCTATAACTTTTCCATGTTGCATGAGAACACATCCCGACCCTTTGCGAAGCATCTTTGTAGATGACAAATCCTCAAGGCGGATGGTATTGTCGAGCAGTCTTTGAAATAAGTCTCCTCTTGAGTTCTTGAAAACTCTTCTCACATTCTTCGCTCAATAGAACTTTGTATCTTTCAGGAGTCAATTTGAGTCGATGGAGTAGCGATTCGAGAAAATCCTTCCACGAATCTCAGATAATAACCGACTAAGCAAGAAAGCTTCGTACTTGGTCTTTGATTTAGGTTGTTCCCGACTTTGAATAGCTTGATCTTTCTTTGGGTCAGCGGATATTCCATGACTTGATACCACGTGCCCAAGAATGCTGCTACTTCTTGACGAACTCGCATTTCTTGACTTGGCATAAAGCTTATATTCACGAAGCTTTTGGAGTGTCGACCTCAAGTGTTGCTCATGATCTTCACGGCTTTTGGAATAAATAAGGATGTCATCGATAAAGGCGACCACAAAGTGATCTAAATATTCCTTGAATACTCGGTTCATCATATCCATGAAGCGGCGGAGCATTAGTCGATCAAAGGACATGACTAGGAATTCATAATGCCGTCTGGGAGTTAAAGCCGTCTTTGGAATGTCGGTGGTTCTAATCTTGATTGGTGATATCGGAGCGAAGATCGATCTTTGAAAAGAATTTGGCTCCTTACTGTTGGTGAAAACAGGTCATCAATACGTGGCGATGGATACTATTTTTGATGGTGACATGATTGACTCCAGATAATCAATGAAAGTCGCATACTCCCATCTTTCTTCTTCACGAATAGAGCAGGAGCACCCCGAGGAGAAGTACTAGGGACGAATAAAAGCGATGTCTAACAATTCCTGCGGTTGGGTCTTTAACTCTGAAGAGTTGATAGAGCCATTCGATATGGGGCTTTGGAAATAGGTTTTGTCTGGGGTTGAAGTCGATACAAAATTCAATTTCACGCTAGGGGGGTAGGCGGGGAAGTTCTTGGAGAATCGTCGGAAATTTATTAACAATAGAAATATCGTTCAAAAGCGGCGTATTTTGTTTAAATCGTGACATGAGCTAAGAAAGCTTGACATAGTTTTTCAATAAGCGAATAGCTTTATGGCTTGAGATGGTAGTGATTGATTTTAATGGTTTGGTCGTTTGAATTAGCATAATAGGTTGATTAGGAATATGAAAGCTAATGACCTTACGAAAACAATCAATTTTTGCATGATAAGTAGTTAACGATCGATCCCTAGAATCACGTCAAATGAAAGTATTTTTAATGAAATAAGATCGACGGGTAATAATGAGGTGCCGATTTGAACCAAACAAGACTTATAAGCGAGTGGATGTAATGAAGGTTTCTCCCAAGCGGAGTTTCCACAGATAAGTCGAAGTCTAATTTCTCGGTCGAATTTAATCGATGGCGCAAGTAGGAGAAATAAAAGAATGGGTAGAAGCGGTATCAAATAAAGTATAGACTTCATTAGAGTTTATGATAAACTTACGTGATGACCTCATTCGGGTTCCTTGCTCTTTGGGAGAGTCACTGACAAAGCGCTCTCCCTTGCACTTCTAGGTTTTGAATTTTACGGGATGGCCTTTGGTGCCTCCATCCTAATTTGAATTTGTCTTGATGGCGACAAAATCGAGCTAAGTGACCTTCTCTTCCACAATTATAACATGCTTTGGATGGCATGGCGTGATTTTGGTGATGTGTCCCTCTCCTCGCATTTGAAGCATATGATAGGTGGTCTTTCTCCTTCCTTAACAATGGGTCTTTGGTCTTGGCGTCTTTCCATCATTGTTGAATCTCCTTTTCTTGAAATGTCCATTCTTATTGTTTTGTACGATTACCCCAGAAGTGGTTACCATATCTGGCTTTATTGATTCCCTCACGCTTGTTGTCATAGCCCGATGACTACTCTCTCATTTGGTATTATAATTTTTTAAATTTGCTCTCTTTTAGTTGCGTTGACTCGTTATCGCGCTCCACTAAGCGAGCCCTATTTACAACATCCGAATACAAACCACGGTTTATGAGAAATAAGATGTTGGCGTATCTCGACTTCAAACCTCTTAAAAACATTAGCGCCATTCTCTCTTCATTATCCACCAGTGGGGGGTGATAATAGTGATAACTCGCAAATTTTGCCTCGTATTTGCGACACGGTCGTATTGTTTTGTTCGACTTGATAAACTCCACCTCCCTCCTTTCGTATGGCGAATACTTTCGGGAAAGTATTTGTCGTTGAAACGACTCTGGAACTTCTCCCGAGATATCTTGATCAATTTGGTTGAGTACGTTTCTGGATTCCCACCGATGTCCGCCTCTCAAAGCGCATGACATAAAAGCGTGAAAAGGAACCTTTTGCTCCTCGGAGCATCCAGAGACATCAAATATCTTGGTAATCTGCTTTATCCATGCTTAGCGAGAAGTGGTTTTGGCTCTCCCTTAAACTCGGTGGTCCCGGCTCCTTGAATTGTTTAGCGGTGGTGGCAGAGAGTTTTCCGTGTTTCCACCTACGTTTTGGGCGAGAGTCGCTCTCGCTTTCTTTGTTGCATAAATTGCATAAAGCCTCTGAACATTTGATCGTTTCATCATTTGGTCGGGTGTTGTTGTTTGCGTGAGGATTTATGCGCCTTCACGATGCACATTATCACGATTATTGATATGTGGTGAATCAGCGATCGCTTTGCTCCATTCTTTATTCTCAACATTCTCGGATGTCATTTTTGAGATCTTGCCACAAACAAAAGGTTAATTGACGTATAACAAATTATCCTATCTTACGACCAACCGATAAAATAGCCACGTAAACTTAGGTAGGTAAATACTAGCGAAGGTATTCCCGTCTCTCCCCTCTAGTACTATTCTCACATCTTAGCGAGGATCGTATCCTAAGCTACGATACCAGTTGTGGCGCCCCAAAATTAGGTATACATCACCCATCTTGGGTGCGACACTTACGTAGTGCGAATTTAAATCAACTTATTAACATAGCTATGCGTATGCAATCGACATAAAGCGTGAGTTTAAATACAAATATCGTCTACTAGATATTATACAAACTCAAAAAAAAAGTCCTCATTACAATTATTATCACACTATTTCTGAGAATAGTGAGGACTACTAATCTTATCTTGGGACCATCACTCGTTTCCCAGGCTCGTCCCGGCTATATTCTCATTTCACGAAGAAACGGTGAAAGAAAGGTGAGCTCTCAACTAGCCCGATGAAATATTATGACTAAGATAATGCGAGAATAAATTATCAATAGTCTTGATAATGTTAAGCGATAAAATACAATAAACATCCGGTTTAAGCTGCGGCGGAATATCTGATCCATTAAAAAAGTCAAGTAGAAAATAAAATCTACTATCTTTTAGGTTTTAAAAGGTTTTCATCTTTGTTATATTTGAGACTCGACTTTAATAAATATTCACATCATCGAATCACCCACACTTTTCTGACGAGGATATTCTTTAGTATCACGACCACAATTATTCATGCCACTACGGGCGAGAATATTTGTGTATTCATTAATAGTCGTCATGATCATACCAACAATTTGTCCATCGATGCACTACTGACTTTTTGAGGATTTTTATCACATCATTTGTAACATTACGGTCGTGATTGATTACAAGAATAGTCTCTGGTCATAATCATACCAAGTCCATCCCCATACTACTGAGGCCACGAGATGACTTTCAAAAAATATAAACATGAGGATGATGACAATGATGATATAAAATTGATAAAACAAGTTCAAGAATTATTTTATCCGGGAATTATTAACGTCAAATTATCGACATGATCTTTGTTTTGTAGAGTAAAATTCAAGAATGATCGGAAGAATATTTCCATGAAAAGATCTTTGGATGAAGCGCATGAATATCGAGGATATTCCACTAATTTCATGGAGTATAGAAGTCAAAGTTTTAACCAATTTGGGTATAATAAAGAATGGAATAACAAAAGAAATCACCGTGCATGCGATGAGGCCTTGCACAGGCGAGTTATTCAAGCGAGAATAATACGGAATGGGGTGAAACGGTCGGCGTAAAAATGGAAACACGCAAGACGAGGAGGATATTCAACGAGAATAATAAAAATGGAACCCGGTCGGTGTAAAACACACAGACGAGGATGTTCAAGAAGAATAATAAAAAGCGGAACCGGTCGGTGTAAAACCTGTGAGCAGGATGTTCAGCGAGAATAATAAAAAGCGGAACCGGTCAGGTGTAAAACACACTGACAGGATGTTCAACGAGAATAATAGAAGAATGTCACCAAGTATAGGGTAAAAGAATGTGGCGTATCTGAGGTTATTCAATGAGAATAATAAGCGATGGAATAACAAGCAGTTCTCTTCATGAATAAGAAAGAATAACACCCCTTACTTTTGGTAGGAGATTGAATCTTTGCTGCGGTGTAGTAACAAAATACTCTTCTTCTTTCTCTCTTATTCTCTCTATACTTTCTCTCTCTATAAGCTTGAATGAATTAAGTGAAAATAATGAAGCACTAGGCCTCTATTTATAGAAGATTTCTAGCTTGCTTTTCTTAGTGTGAAAAAGTGAAAAGGCTTGGTGAGTTTGATGATGTGAAAAAAAAAAGTGGTTTGGCCTTTTGTAATGTGAAGCGACAAGTGGTTAGCTTTTGTAATGTGAAGCGTAAAGTTATTAAAGGTAATTACTACTGGAAGGTAATTACTATTGAAGGTGAAGGTAATTACTATTATGAAGGTAATTACTATTAATGAAGGTAATTATTATTGTGAAGGTAAATACTATTCACGAAGGTAATTACTATTGTGAAGGTAATTCTTATTATTGAAGGTAAAAACTATTAGATGATAATTCTTATTGAAGGTAAATAACTATGTGAAGGTAAAATCTTGAAGAGACTCTTAGATGATGACATATGAGCCCCCATAAAATAATCAAACTTACTTACAAATCATTTTTTTTTAATCGACACATATTTAATCTTTCAACAATTATTAATCATTTATAACTTATCGTCTCAATTATTGATTTAATCTTATAACATATTATCTGAGATGATCTTTGTGACAATAATTGAATCAATAATATAAGAGATATGATCGCGACAATTCTTTGTGTGATAATTGAGCATAGGTGAGTGACTTCTCACGTAAGCATCGATAATCAATCTGAGTGTCTTCTATGCGACCACAGCGTATTCTTTGTACTTTTACCATAAGGGTAGTTCAGCGGTTTTAACGGTAACACCTCGTAGTTTATTTTTATAAAAATATTTTTGTCGTTTTCTCGATCAAACAATAATTACATTGTAGGGTCCACTGATGATTGAGCCGTTATGCGAATATTCCCTAACAAAAAGAATATTCCCAGGCCAAACGAATATTTTATAACAACTTGCATACTTTGCAAAATTTATAAATATTACCACAACTATAACATTATATCAAATTTATTCCATAATATTCAAAAATAATATTTATAGAAAAATTCATCTTTATTTATAAAAAGTTGGGGTCTTCTGACCTCCCCTTCTTATGAAATTTAAGCCCTCGAAATTAGAATGCGATACACTGGTATGTCGAAGAGGTAAGGATACCTTGATTTCATTTGATTCTAACTCCCCAGTCATTTCCTCGACATCGTGGTTCCTCCACAAACTTTTGACTTGAGGTATAACCTTGGGGCGTAGAATATGTTCCTTCTTATCAAAATTTGAGCAGGGAACCTCTTCATACGTCAAATCTTCCGCTATTTCGTCGGTTCTAACTTCGATAATATGGTTCGGGTCTTTCACATATTTACGTAACATGGATATGTGAAAAGCGTTATGAACACGAGACATATTTGGCGGTAAAAGCGAGTCTATAGGCCGAGTTCCTACTCGATCGAGGATTAAAATGGATAGATGAATCGAGGATTAAGTTTTCCTCTCTTTCCAAATCTTGTAACTCCTTTCCATGGAAGCGACTCTTAACAACACATGATCTCTATATCGAATTCCCGTCCTTTCGATGAAGATCGGCATAACTCTTTTATCGATTTTGTGAGGTTTTTTATCGTTGTCGGATCGTTTGAATCTTTTAAAGTAGTCATACGTACCAACTCTCGGTCCCAACAACGTTGCTTCACCCACCTCATCCGGCATCTTTGGAAGCGACACTTTCTTCCATCTGGCGCTTGAATGGAGCCATGCGATACTTGCTTGATAAGCTGTTGTTTGTAGGAAAACTCCACCGATGGTAAGAACTTGTCCCGACTCCCTTGAAATCAAGGACACGAGTCTTAATAGATCTTGAGAGTTTGAATAGTCCTCTCCATTGTCCAGAGTAAAATGCGAGGATGATATCTTGAGAGCTAAATCGTGAAGTCTGTGCCCATAGCTTTTTGCAAACTAACCCAAAATCGTGAAGTGAATCTTGGGTCTCGATCGGAAACTATGGATCTGGCATACCATGCGATCTTACAATCTCGTTTATATACATCTGAGCAAGGCGTTCAAGTGTATAAGTTTCTCGTATCGGTAAGAAATGAAGCGGACTTGGTCGATCTATCAACAATGACCCAAATCGCATCGATGCCTTGAGAAACCTTAGGAAGGCCGTGCTTGAAATCCATGGTAATGTGCTCCCACTTCCATTACGGAATTTCAAGTGGTTGCTGATGGACCTTTTGGTACTTGATGCTCGCTTTAACTTCGTTGACAAGTTAGACACCTTGAGATAAGCAGTATATTATCTCTCTTCGTATTGCTCCACCAAAATGTATGGCGAATATCATGATACATTTTGGTACTCCCGAGATGGATTGCAAATGGTGTGTTGTGTGCCTCCATCATGATATTATACTTTAAATCGAGGTCGTTAGGAACCACAAAAGTGCGGAGTTGACTCGAAGTATTCCTTCTTCATCGATTCTTGCTTCCGGCGCTTAGCACCTTCTTGCACTTTCTTCCTCATACGCATCGGCTCAGTGCGTAGCTTGGCGACTTTAACTTTATCGATTAAAGTCGGTTTCTACTTTCGTATCTTCGCTATCATCACATCGTCCACAGAGTCTTTAACTCTATCTCCATCCTTTGCAAGTCACACAAAATGGGCCTTTGCGTTGACAATATCCTTTTCGTGCTTGCATATGATTTCTACTCGATCGTCGGCTACCAGTTCGCTTTTCGGGATGGTATTGGATGGTATGATCATAATCTTTCAGCAGTTCAAGCCAGCGTCGTTGTCGCGTGTTGAGTTCCTTTTGAGTGAAGAAATATTTGAGGCTTTTATGATCGTAAAGATCTCCACTTTCTCCCCATACAAGTAATGCCTCCAAATTTTAAGTGCAAAACAACATTTATGACTCTAGATCATGAGTAGGATAATTCCTCTCATATTCTTTGAGTTGTCTTGAGGCATAGGCTATAACTTTTCCATGTTGCATGAGAACACATCCCAACCCTTTGCCGAAGCATCCTTTGTAGATGACAAATCCCTCAAGGCGGATGGTATTGTCGAGCAGTCTTTGAAATAAGTCTCCTCTTGAGTTCTTGAAAACTCTTCTCACATTCTTCGCTCAATAGAACTTTGTATCTTTAAAAGTCAATTTGAGTCGATGGAGTAGCGATTCGAGAAAATCCTTCCACGAATCTCGATAATAACCCACTAAGCAAGAAAGCTACGTGCTTGGTCTTTGATTTAGGTTGTTCCCGACTTTGAATAGCTTGATCTTTCTTTGGTCAGCAGATATTCCATGACTTGATACCACGTGCCCGAGGAATGCTACTTCTTGACCGAACTCGCATTTCTTGACTTGGCATAAAGCTTATATTCACGAAGCTTTTGGAGTGTCGACCTCAAGTGTTGCTCATGATCTTCACGGCTTTTGGAATAAATAAGGATGTCATCGATAAAGGCGACCACAAAGTGATCTAAATATTCCTTGAATACTCGGTTCATCATATCCATGAAGGCGCGGAGGAGCATTAGTCGATCAAAGGACATGACTAGGAATTCATAATGCCGTCTTAGGAGTTAAACGGCGAGTCTTTGGAATGTCGGTGGTTCTAATCTTCAATTGGTGATATCCGGAGCGAAGATCGATCTTTGAAAAGAATTTGGCTCCTTGCTGGTTGGTGAAACAGGTCATCAATACGTGGCAATGGATACCTATTTTTGATGGTGACATGATTGACTCCAGATAATCAATACAAAGTCGCATACTCCCATCTTTCTTCTTCACGAATAGAGCAGGAGCACCCCGAGGAGAAGTACTGGGGACGAATAAAGCCGATGTCTAACAATTCCTGCGGTTGGGTCTTTAACTCACGAAGTTGATAGGAGCCATTCGATATGGGGCTTTGGAAATAGGTTTTGTCTCTGGGTTAAAAGTCGATACAAAATTCAATTTCACGCTCAGGGGGTAGGCGGGGAAGTTCTTGGGGAATCGTCGGAAATTTATTAACAATAGAAATATCGTTCAAAAGCGGCGTATTTTTGTTTAAATGTGACATGAGCTAAGAAAGCTTGACATCCGTTTTTCAATAAGCGAATAGCTTTATGGCTTGAGATGGCCGTGATTGATTTTAATGGTTTGGTCGTTTGAATTCGCATAATAGGTTGATTAGGAATATGAAAGCTAACAACCTTACGAAAACAATCAATTTTTGCATGATAAGTAGTTAACAATCAATCCCTAGAATCACGTCAAATCAAGTATTTTTAATGAAATAAGATCGACGGGTAATGTGAAGGTACCGATTTGAACCAAACAAGACTTATAAGCGAGTGGATGTAATGAAGGTTTCTCCCAGCGGAGTTTCCACGAGATAAGTCGAAGTCTAATTTCTCGAGTCAAATTTAATCGATGGCGCAAGTAGGAGAAATAAAGAATGGGTAGAACCGGTATCAAATAAAGTATAGACTTCATTAGAGTTTATGATAAGCTTTACGTGATGACCTCATTCGGGTTCCTTGCTCTTTGGGAGGTCATGACAAAGCGCGCTCTCCTTGCACTCTAGGTTTTGAATTTTACGGGATGGCCTTTGGTGCCTCCATCCTAGCTGAATTTGTCTTGATGAAATGACAAAATCGAGCTAAGTGACCTTCTCTTCCACAATTATAACATGCTTTGGATGGCATGCAGTTGATTTGGGTGATGTGTCCCTCTCCTCGCATTTGAAGAAGCATATGATAGGTGGTCTTTCTCCTTCCTTAACAATGGGTCTTTGGTCTTGGCGTCTTTCCATCATTGTTGAATCTCCTTTTCTTGAAATGTCCATTCTTATTGTTTTGGCCACGATTACCCAGAAGTGGTTACCATACTCTCTTTGTTGATTCCTCCACGCTTGTTATCCTTAGCTTCGATGACTTCTCTCATTTGGTATTATAATTTTTCTTAAATTGCTGCTCTCTTTTAGTTGCGTTGACTCGTTATCGCGCTCCACTAAGCGAGCCCTATTTACAACATCGAATACAAACACGGTTTATGAGAAATAAGATGTTGGCGTATCTCGACTTCAAACCTCTTAAAAACATTAGCGCCATTCTCTCTTCATTATCCACCAAGTGGGGCCATAAAAGCCGTGATAACTCGCAAATTTTGCCTCGTGTTGCGACACGGTCGTATTGTTTTGTTCAACTTGATAAACTCCACCTCCTTTATGTGTGGCGAATACTTTCGGGAAAGTATTTGTCGTTGAACGACTCTGGAACTTCTCCCAAGATATCTTGATGACAACGAGTTGAGTACGTTTTCTGGATTCCCACCGATGTGCGCTCTCTCGCGCATGACATAAAAGCGTGAAAGGAACCTTTTGCTCTCGGAGCATCAAGACATCAAATATCTTGGTAATCTGCTTTATCCATGCTTCCGCGAAGTGGTTTTGGCTCTCCTTAAACTCCGGTGGTCGGCTCCTTGAATTGTTTAGCGGTGTGCTTGAGAGTTTCCGTGTTTCCACCTACGTTTTGGGCGGAGTCGCTCTACTTTCTTTGTTGCATAAATTGCATAAAGCCTACGAACATTTGATCATTCATCATTTGGTCGGTGTTGTTGTTGTTTGCATGAGGATTATCGCCTTCACGATGCACATTATCACGATTATTGATATGTGGTGAATCAGCGATCGCTGCGCTCCATTCTTTATTCTCAACATTCTCGGATGTCATTTTGAGATCATCGCCACAAAACAAAAGGTTAATTGACATGTAACAAATTATCCTATCTTACGACCAACCAATAAAATAGCACATAAACTTAGGTAGGTCATACTAGCGAAGGTATTCCCCGTCTCTCCCTCCTAGTACTATTCTCACATCTTAGCGGGGATCATATCCTAAGCTCGACGATACCTGTTGTGGCGCCCCCAAAATTAGGTATACATCACCCATCTTGGGTCGCCACTTACATGGATGCGAATTTAAATACAACTTACTAACATAAGCGTGCGTGTGCAACAATACGACATAAAGCGTGAGTTTAAATACAAATATCATCTACTAGATATTATACAAACTCAAAAAGGAGTCCTCATTACAATTATTATCACACTATTTCATAGAATAGTGAGGACTACTAATGCTATCTTGAGGACCATCACTCGTTTCCCAGGCTCGTCCCGGCTATATTCTCATTTCACAGAAGAAACGGTGAAAGAAAAAGGTGAGCTCAACCTAGCCCGATAAGAAATATTATGACTAAGATAATGCGAGAATAAATTATCAATAGTCTTCAACAATGTTAAGCGATAAAATACAATGAACATCCGGTTTAAGCTGCGGTGAATATCTGATCCATTAAAAAGTCAAGTAGAAAATAAAATCTACTATCTTTTAGGTTTTAAAAGTTTTTCATCATCTTTGTTATATTTGAGACTCGACTTTAATAAATATTCCACATCATCGAATCCCACACTACTCTGACGAGGATATTCTTTAGTATCACGACCACAATTATTCATGCACTACGGGCGAGAATATTTGTGTATTCATTAATGGTCGTGATCATGCCAACAAGCGTCCATCGATGCACCACTGACCCTTGAGGATTTTTATCACATCATTTGTAACATTACGGTCGTGATTACATAAGAATAGTCTCTGGTCATAATCATACCAAGTCCATCTATGCACTCTGAGGCCACAGATGACTTTCATAATAAAATATGAGGATGATAACAATGATATAAGAATTGATAAAACAAGTTCAAGAATTATTTTATCCGGGAATTATTAACGTCAAATTATCAACATGATCTTTGTTTTGTAGAGTAAAATTCAAGAATGATCGGAAGAATATTTCCATGAAAAGATCTTTGGATGAAGCGCAAATATCAAGGATATTCCACTAATTTCATGGAGTATAGAAGTCAAAGTTTTAACCATTTGGGTATAATAAAGAATGGAATAACAAAAGAAATCACCGTGCATGCGATAGGCCTTGCAGACGAGTTATTCAACCGAGAATAATAAAAATAACGGGGGTGAAGTCGGCGCAGAAGCGAATAATGAGCAGGATGTTCCAACGAGAATAATAAAGAATGGAACCAGTCCGGCAGTAAAACACATGACGAGGATGTTCCAACATAATAATAATAAAGAGGCGGAACCGGTCCGGTGTAAAACACACATGACAGGATGTTCCAACAAAATAATAATAAAAGAGGGAACCGGTCCGTGTAAAAAACCATGACGAGGATGTTCCAATAGAATAATAGAAGAATGTCACCAAGTATAGGGTAAACCATTATCTGAGTTATTCCAGCAGAATAATAAGCAATGGAATAACAACAGTTCTCTTCATGAATAAGAAAGAATAACACCCTTACTTTTGGTAGGAGATTGAATCTTTGCGACGAGTGTAGTAACAAAATACTATTCTTCTTTCTCTCTTATTCTCTCTATACTTTCTCTCTCTATAGCTTGAATGAATTAAGTGAAAATAATGAAGCACTAGGCCTCTATTTATAGAAGATTTCTAGCTTAGCACTTAGTGTGAAAAAAAAGTGGCTTGACGGTGATGATGTGAAAAGAAAAGTGGTTTGGCCTTTGTAATGTGAAGCGACAAGTGGTTCGGCGCCTATAATGTGAAGCGACAAGTGGTTGGGCTTTTGTAATGTGAAACGACAAGTGGTTCGGACGTCTGGTAAAGGTAATTACTATGAGCGAAGGTAATTACTATTCACAAGGGTAATTACTATTAACGAAGGTAATTACTTATTCTGAGGGTAATTACTATTAACGAAGGGAATTACTATTGTGAAGGTAAATATTTATTGATGGAAGGTAATTACTATTCACAAAGGTAATTACTATTATTGGATTATGAAGAGACTCTTAGATGATGACATATGAGCCCCCATAAAATAATCAAACTTACCACAAATCATTTTATTTTAATTAACACATATTTAATCTTTCAACAATTATTAATCATTTATAACTTATCGTCTCAATTATTGATTTAATACTATAACATATTATACATATGATGATCTTTGTGACAATAATTGAATCAATAATATAAGAGATATGATGCAAGCAATTCTTGTAGCAATAATTAAGCATAGGTGAGTGACTTCTCACGTAAGCATCGATAATCAATACTGAGTGTCTACTACTATGCAACCCATGGCGTATTCTTTGTACTTTTACCACCGGGTAGTTCAAGCAGTTTTAATGGTAACACCTTCGTAGTTATTTTTATAAAATATTTTTGTCGTTTTCTCAATCAAACAATAATTACATTGTGGGGTCCACTGATGATTGAGTAGTTATGCGAATATTCCCTAACAAAAGAATATTTCCCAGAGCCAAACGAATATTTAATAACAATTTGCATACTTTGCAAAATTTATAAATATTACCACAACTATAACATTATATCAAATTTATTCCATAATATTCAAAAATAATATTTATAGAAAAATTCATCTTTATTTATAAAAGTTGGGGTCTTACAACTATTCTATGGAATAGTGTGATAATAATGGTAATGAGGACTCTTTTTGAGTTTGTATACTCTCTAGTAGACAATATTTGTATTCAAACTCACAGTTTATGTTTTGTCGTATTGTACACGACAATTGTATTATTAAGTTGTATTTTAATTATGTACCATGTATCTGGCGACTCAAGATGGGTGATGTATACCTAATTTTGGGGCGCCACGGTTAGTATCAAAGCTTAGGGATATGATCCTGGTCGAGATGTGAGACAAGAACTAGGAGGGGAGAGACGGGAAATTCCTTCGCTAGTATGACCTACCTAAGTTTATTTGGTATTTAATTGGTCGATCATAGTATAGGGATAATATGTGATATGTTAATTAACCCTTATTTTGTGACAGTGTTTGAAAATGGCATTTGAAAATGCTGAGATAAGCAATGAAGCACATGAGACCGTTGAGTCGGCGTAACCAAAAGGTAACGACCAACAACACGATAATAATCATACCGGTGGCAACGACCATCGGAACAATGATAACCATCGTGGGGGAAATTATCATGCCAAGAGTGGTAACCACTTCGGTGGTAATCATGGCCAAGATAATAGAAGTGGAAATTTCAAGAAGAGAAGGTCATTTAACTCGATTTTGTCGTATAGTGAAGTCAAGTCCAGCTGGAACGGTGGCACCAAAGGCGGATACGGACAAAACAAAGTCGGTGGTTTCAGGAAGAGCATTTTTTTGTGACTTCTCAAAAAGAGAGTAACCCGAACGAAGTTAGCACGGGTTAGTTAATTATAAATTCTTGCAAAGTCTATACCTTATTAGATACCGGTTCTACCCATTCTTTTATCTCTCATACTTGCGCTCAACGTTTAAATTTGACTTTGGAGAAATTAGACTTTGACTTATTGGTTGAAACTTCGATAGTAGAAACCTTCGTTACCTCCACTGTTTATAAATCTTGTTGATTCAAATTGACACTTTCATGTTACCTGTCGATCTTATCTATTTGAAAATACTTGCCTTTGATGAGATTTTAGGAATCGATTGGTTTACTACTCATCATACTTTTCGTAAGGTTGTTAGCTTTCATATTCCTAACCAACCTGTTATGCGAATCCAAGCAACCAAACCACTAAAGTCAATCATTGTCATATCAAGCCATAAGTAAAGAGCCCCGGTCCTTTCGTTGTTGACTTCCTTGTGTGGAATGCACCGAAGCCAGACTTTCTGTAGGGGACGTCGTGAATGACGATGGCAAGTTGATAGGTATCAATGTGACGTACTATCCAAGTCTTGGATGAGGGTCACAGTCTGAATGATATTTCTATTGTTAATAAATTTCTTGACGTATTCTTGAAGACTTTTTAGTCTACCCCTAGAGCATGAAATCAAATTTTGTATTGACCCCGGTACAAAACCCATTTCTTAAACCCTCAAATATTTCTTCAACTAAAATGAACGTAACATGCGCTAAAGACGTTGGCTCGAGCTGTTGAAGATTACGATCGTACCATGCAATACCATCGTAGGAAAATCGAATATGGTAGCTAACACATTGAGTAGAAGATCGTATGCGGTTACAAGTGCGAATATACGAACCCACATGAAGATAACGAATATACGAGTAGAATCGACATTAATCGATAAAGTTAAAGTTGCTCAAGCTACACACCCAGAGCTGATGAATGTGAAGAAGAAGGTTCAAGAGGGAGTTATTCTAGAAGCAAGAATCGACGAAGAGAGGAAATCTCAACCCTCAATTTAATTGGCCCATTTGAAATCCTCGATGAAGTAGGAACTGTGGCCTATAGACTCGTTTTACCGCCAAGTATGTCGCGTGTTCATAACGTTTTTAACGTATCGATGTTACGTAAATATGTGGACGACTCGAACCACATTATTAATTTAGAACTGGACGAGATAGCGGATGATTTAACGTTTGAGAAGATACGTGTTAAAATCTTGGATAAGAAGAATCGTATTCAACACTCAAAGGTTATACCTCAAGAGTTAGAATTTGAAATGAAGTCGAGGTATCCTCACCTCTTCGACATACCAGGTACGTACCCTAATTTCGAGGGCGAAATTTCATAAGAAGGGAAGATTGTAAAATCCCAACTTTTTGAATAAAGATGAATTTTCTATAAATATTATTTTTGAATATTATGGAGTGAAATTGATATAATGTTATAGTTGTGGGTAATATTTATAAATATTGCAAAGTACGCAAGTTGTTATATAATATTCGATTGGTCGGGGAATATTCGTTTTAACAGGGAATATTCGTGCAATGACACAATCATTGGTGGACCCCGCAACAGAATTATTGTCGGATTGAGAAAATGACAAAAATATTTTATTAAAAATAATGACAGAAGTTTTACCGTTAATAATGTTGAAATACAAGATGTCGTGTGGTTGCATAGCATTACCAGTATATTGATTATTGATGCTTATGTGATAAGTCACTTTCGCTTTTGTTTTATTAGTATTATTAATGTAATAAAATAGAAATTTTTTTATATAAAATGTAATACTTTTATAAAGTTATTCTATAAATAGAATATATTATATTCTATTATGCATAGTGTTGCATAGTGTGTATGCATAGTATTTTGCATAGTAAAATCTTTTTATATAAAATAGAATACTTTTATAAAGTTATACATTTTATTAGACAATAATTAGAATATATTATATTTTATTATGCATAGTATTTGCATAGTGCTTACTGATAGTGTTTTGATAGTAAAATCTTTTATAAAGTTATTCATTTTATTGGATTATAAATAGAATATATTATATTTTATTTAAAAGATTTTTTGCTTTGAATATGGACCGTCAGATTAAAGTAAATCAACTGGACCGTTTCATGAGTTAGTTACTATGCGATCCATTTTTCTATAAATAGAAGCTCATTCATTCATTATTTCTTATGAATTCTTTGAAACTCAGAGAGAGAAACTATAGAGAAAAAGAAAGTATTCTCGCTACTTCACTACTTATATATCCAAGACTCTTCTTCTTAAGGTAGGGAATATTATTTGTTGTACTCGTAAGGGGTGTTATTCTTTTGTATTCATGAAGAGAACTTATGTTATTCCATTCTTTATTATTCTATTAGAATAACTCAGATATGCTGGCTACCCTATACTTGGTGACATTCTTCTATTATTTCCGTCTTTACTATTACGTTGGAATATCCTCGTGCATGCGTTTACGCTTGGGATTCGATTAAAATCTTTATTATTACATTGGAATATCCTATCTCGTGCCTTTTACGCATGGGACTGGTTTCGCTCTTTATTATTATTCATTTGGAATATCACCGCATGCGTTTTATTTGGACTCGGTTCTCGTCTTTTTTTGGTATTCTATTGGAATAACCTGTCTATGCGAAGTACCGCATGCATGGTGATTTATGTTATTATTCCATTCTTTATTATTCTATTGGAACATCCTGTTGGTGCTTTACGCATAACCTGGTTCCGTTAATTATTATTCTGTTGGAATAACCTGTCTATGTGAAGTACCACATGCATGGGGATTTCTTTTGTTATTCCATTCTTTATTATACTCAGTTGGTTAAAGTTTTGACTTCTATACTCCATGAAATTAGTGGAATATCCTTAATATTTGCGCTTCATCTAGTATCTTTTCATGGAAATTTTCTTCTGAGCATTCTTGAATTTTACTCTACAAAGTAGTATTATGTTGACAATTTGGACGTTATTAGTTCCTGAATAAATTAATTCTTGAACTTGTTTTATTGAATTCTTATATCATTGTCATCATCCTCATGTTTATATTTTTTGAAAGTCATCTGTGGCCTGTAGTGCATAGATGGACTTGGTATGATTATGACCAGGGATTATTCAGTGTAATCATGACCGTAATGTTACAAATGATGTGGAAAAAGTACTTATTGGCCCGTAGTGCATTGATGGTCAGTTTTTGGTATGATTATGGCTATGGATTCTCTTTAGCCATAGTGCAAAGATGAATTGTTTTATGGAATGATCAGGACCGTTGATGAAAACATGATTATCTTTGGCCCGTAGTGCATGGATAATTCGTGGTCGTGATACTAAAGAATATCCTTGGCCTGTAGTGCAGGGATGATTTGATGATGTGGATTATTTATTGTCGAGTCTCAAATGATAAAAGTCATGAAAAACCTTTTAAATCATAGAAAATAGTAGATTTTATTCTCTACTTGACTCTTTTAATGCATTGCTTGTTCCACTGCAGTTTAGTTATTATATTTTATTAGTTTAACACTGTTGAAGGCTAACAATAAATTATTCTGCATTATGTTAGTCATAATATTTCTTACTGGGCTACTTGAGCTCACCCTTTCTTTCACTGTTCTCTTCAGGAAATTAGAACGTAGCTGGGACTAGTCGGGGAACAGAGTGATGGTCCTAGATGGTGCATTAGTAGTTCTAACTATTCTGTGAAATAGTGTGATAATAATTGTAATGAGGACTCTTTTTGAGTTTGTATACTCTCTTGTAGACAATATTTGTATTCAAACTCACGAGTTTATGTTTTTTTGTCAGTATAATACATACGGTTGTATTATTAAGTTGTATTTGAATTATGTACCATGTATCTGGCAACTCAAGATGGGTGATGTATACCTAATTTTGGGGGTGTCACAAATATAACATAAATCTTTACTCAATTCTTCACGAACTTTATGAGCAAATAAGTTAGGTAAACCATTAATAAATTTTTCTTCCTAGAATGGTTTATTGCTATCATTTCGCATCATAACTCTTAAAGTAAACACCTTTTTGTACCATCTAAAATCACTTTGAGTGGGACAACTGAGACTACTTAACTGATCGTGAATCCTTTCTGTAATATTACAAGGAGTTCCGACAAAATGTTTGATTATGGTAAATATAAGTGTGTTAACTCCATCTGGCGGACCAACGCCAACATCTTCATTAAAGATGGGGTTGTCGTCATCATCCATTTGGACATCATGGATTATTGATAATCTAGTATCTTCAGTAAGATGTTTTTCCCACCAAGATTTAAGAATACCAGTGAATCCACTAGCTATTAATTCAACAAGTTCTAGTTGAGTCAGATTGTTGAACTTAGTGATATAGTTATTGGCTACCATGGACATATGATTTAACTTGTTTAAAATTTCTTGTTCACTAAAACCATCAATTTTCCATTCGTAAATTTTATTTGAAGAAACATAAAATTGCTTATCTAGGTTTCTCTCTTCGAATTGTAGATTCGGAGGAGTAGGTCTAGAATACCAATTTTTTGTTATACTAGTGTTATTAAAGGTTAATTTATTTAACTAATCAGTAAAATCCGTATTTGAAACAGTGTCAGATTGATCTAATTGACTAATACTTTCATTGTCAGATTCAATTTGATCAAATGACAGCAATAGTACCACTAGTTCCAACTTCAATTTTTAGTTTTTTAAATAATTTATCAATAACTTGGGTAAGTTCACTATCTTGGTTAGGTAGACCTAGTCCAACCCTGTTTTCTAGAAGACTTAACAGAGGTTGTTCTAATTTGGAATCTTGTTTTTTAATAATAGTTTCATCAAACTTTTCTTCAATTTTTTCTAGCTGTTTACCTATGGTTGCTAGATACTGATTTGTAAAATTATTCTGCTCTATAATTTTCTTTTCATCCTTATTACCATCCAAAATTTTAAAAGGACTGGCAACAACAGATGTGTTTTTAATGGATACAATAACAGTTTCAAGTGGGGGATGACTGGACGAGACTTTGGACTTATCTTCTTTTGTGCACTATGATTTAGTTATAACATTACATTTACCATGATATTTTTTATACCAATTGTAAAAAGTAATGTTTATCTGTTCGTTTTTAATAAATCTTTTCCATCGATTTAACTTTATCTCGTTCTTTATTAGTTGGGTGATTATAACAGAATAAATGTCATTTTTCTTTATTAGCCTTGAAATTGAAATCTTCAACAAGATTATCCCAATCTAATTTAAATTCTTTTTTAATAACTCTCAATTGATTATTAATGGGAATTTCAAAATCTGACTGAGTAGGATATTCTGAAGGTGTAGGAGATGTATCTTCTTCTATAAGTTCATTTGTTGTATAACATGGATCACTAGTTTGACCATGATTTAAAATACCTTTCATTTTAATATCTTGAATAGAAGTATTACTCAATATTTCAGTATCTCTTCAAGTATGAATTGAATGTGCTGAAGAACTAGTAAAATCTTCTATTATCACTGGTCTTCTAGTTCGTTCAAAACCTATTTTGACCGTACCGTCAGAAAATTGCTTAATATTTTTTATGTTTAATAAATTGTTAGTAACTGGTTGCTGAGGTATTTCACTGGGTAAAGTCCATTGACTAGGTAAAGTAATGTCTTTCCAAAGAATGGTCCTTGGAATTTGAACATTAGCATCACTGGTTGAACTTTGAATTAAAACAGTTTGATCTTTCAGACTTTTTTTTAAGAGGATGAACATTTAAACTTGTTTTCATGGTCATATAATATATCCTATAAATCAAAGCTAAGGTTTGAAAACCTACAACACCCCCAAATTCGGGTACTTCAATTCCCACGTGATTTGGTGTACACTATACAAGCATCATATGTCTATCTACCCATAATAAATGAAAACCATAAATAGATAGAAATAAATCCTTTCCTTATGGAGTTACAACATATGATTTTAAATACATCAATCCCATGTCATACTAACCTTAAATCTCAAATACGAAAACATAAACAAATAATAAGTTTTACACAACTTTAACATAAGTCTGAAACATAATACATTAAATAGACAACAAGACTTCATCACTTGTTAACTTTGCCCTTGCCTTTGCTAGTAGAAGGTTCGTCAGACCTTTCATTCTTAGTTACAATGTTATTATTACGCAAGAGTGAGCACGATTTCCCCCAAGTATAATAATGTAACAACAATATAATAACATGCTAGTGAATCAAAGACTTCTAAAATAAGAAAACTCGGCCTTTGAATCAAGAATCAAAAGAACTTCTGAGGGTTATAAAACCTTGAACTATGTCCTAGGTTATCAAGAATTTATACTTGAAACCTTTCACAGTCATAAGACTATGAACTCTTCTTCTCTTACTTAGGGGGATCAACCTTTTGTACCATACTATGCACAATATCTTAACGTTAAAGCGTAATTAATCCCCTATAACAGGGTTGTTCATCTCAGTTTTACATTAGAGTCCGCACCAAAAGAAGTTTGGTTTGGATAAGCTCAATAAGGGTTCTGAAATTTAGAACGTTCATCAATTATGGACTAGTCGAATCAATAAGGGTTCGCTAATCTTACAAGGTATAACAATAAATGATATTCAATTTGAATAATAAACTCAAGAGGTATACAATGGAATAAGTATTGTATAATAGTAATAATGCTTTAAAAGAATGATAACATTTAATATGAAATCTTGAACTTGATCAATAAATGACAAGAACTTGCTCGACATAGATTATAATTCTAGAACTTGCTCAAATAATGTTTAGGGTTAGAAACTTGCCTCGTGCGTAGATTACATGTTAACTATTCACGTTCCTCAATTTAATCATACATACCATTTACATTCACAATACTAGTTAATTATAATGTAACTAGCATCACAAGTTCATTCTCTTTTAACTAAACTCTTATCATAATGTTAATTCTCACACAATATTAGACTTCACGAACGATGAGATAAATACGCATTCGATAAATCAATTAAACATGTAAATACCTTATTGACATGTTAAGAATCTATTTTAACATCACATTATATGTCTAATACATTTTTATGTTCATTATATTAGGTTACAATTACATTTCCCGGACTTGAACAATTTAAAATCTCATTTCTGGGCAAAATTGCATAGTTGCGCTGCAGCTCCGCCATTTGAACTGCATCTGGCACTGCAGCTCCACCAAATGAACTAGATCTGGCGCTATAGCTCTGACCTTAGGCTTAAGTCTGGCGTTGTAGCTCGAATTTTAACCCTGGAGCTGGAGCTGCAGTGCGGAACGCCTGTTCCAGAATCTGAAGTTCGCAAAAAATACAGAACAAGGCCATAAACTTCCAATTTCTTTGTTTATACATTAATTTAAGCATACCTAGATACTAAAATTCATATATGATCATTACCCAACCTTTCTAGCATGATTTTAACAACTTAATTCATACAATTATGTGAATCAAATCACATAATTTCACTGTTCTCATGAAAAACTCCATTTTTAACATTATTAACGAAATCAACCTTTGCGACGTTGTTTTTCTACCAAATCAGTTCGTTTAAGTTTCGTTCTTTTTTTACATGTATTAACGAAATCATTCATCAATTTACCAATTAATAGAAAATTTAAACATAATTTTTTGTACTTATAAGCCATATTCATATATTTTTCTCTGTAAACTATAAAAATCCAATTACGACATATTTATATGAAATTGATGGTTTGAAAACATACATAGATGGTAGTAAACGTGTTATGATTATATTTTATCATGTATATACACATAGATCATCAATTCATGCATTGATCATACAATATTTGTTTTACAGAGAACTCAAAACACCCCTTAATGGAAAAACACTTATTATAGCATGTTTACATGAAATCGATTACTCTAATCATGTAATGCCCAAAAAAATCGGATCTTTATGTGAATTAAATTTTATTTGATTATTTGAATTAAATGAATTTAATTGACCTAGAATGTGCAGATGTGGTTAGTATTCTAGCTATGTGCTAGGATTAATTGTTTCGAATTTCTAAGACAAAAATAATAGTTTATCGAGAAATTTTTGTAAAAATACTATTCATCTGTATCTGCTCGGAGATTAAGTTTGAATTTCTAAGAAACGCGTAATGATAGAATTATAAGACGTAATGGAATATCTAATAATATTTCAGTTATTGCAAACGAAGTTTTCACCTGCGGACTTAAAACTTAAGATTTAGGAAAAGAGAGTTCCGAGAATTAAGTGACTACATATAATGATTAGGGTTATTATACATGAGGAATGCGAGTATGATACTTGTAAGACCACAACTTTTATGAATAAAGAATAATTTTCTCAAAATATATTTTTGAATATTATGGTGTGAATTTTATATAATGTTATAGTTGTGGGTAATATTTACAAATTTTGCAAAGTAAGCAAGTGGTTATATAATATTCGATTGGTCGGGGAATATTCGTTTTAACAGGAAATATTCATACGACGGCACAATCATTGGTGGACCCCACAACGGAAGTATTGTCGTAGTTAGAAAAGCGACGTAATTATCTTTTATAAAAATAACTACGAAAGTGTTACCGTTAAACCGTTGAACTACCCATAGTAAAAGTAATAAAGAATGTCTGGCATGGTTGCATAGTAGCATACACGGTATTGATTATTGATGCTTACGTGAGAAGTCACTCAGTTATACTCAATTATTGCTACAGTAATTACTGCATCATATCTCTCATATTATTGATTCGATTATTGTCACAGTATCATATGCATTATATGATATATTATTAAATAATTAATTGAGATGACAAAGTTATTCATATTATTAAATTGCAATATTTACAATGTCTAGAAGTTCTGTCAAGGAGAGGATTGGTCACCTAATTGCGCGCCAATAAGGAGAAATCCTTATTGGAAAGCCCCGTCTTTCATGGGAACGATCTGGTTGTTAAATATTGTGAGTTATAATATTAATGATGAAAAAGTTTGTGTTGATTAAAGATGAATTTGATAGTTCCATTGTGTTGGGATTATTAATGTTAGTGGAAATCGACATCTATTCCGATGATAATTGATGTCTGGGGGTTATATTGATAAATCGGGTAATTTATCGGATAAATGAGCAATTAATTGTTACTAATTCACAAGCTTATATAACTATTTGTTCACATGTATGTACTATTGAATCACATTCATGTACTATTAGGGGAGTTGGTGTAAGATTGATAATACTTGCATGACTAAGTTAAAAATGGAGGTATAGATAGAGGTACTTTATTATAATTCATATTTTTCACATGATTATACTATTGATTCACATGATTGAACTATTGATTCACATTATTTACTATTAGGGGAGGTGGTGCAAGTTTGATAATACTTGTAGGACTAAATTAAAAATGAAGAAAAAGAGGAAGGTATTATACTGTAATATTTCAAGCCCCAAAACGTGCAATTATCGAAACTATATTTTCCTATAAATAGAAGCTTATTATTCCTTCATTTCTCACCAATTCACAAAAGCTTTAAAGCAATTATTATAGAGAGAAATTATAAAGAGAAAGAAGAAGAGAAGTCTGCTACCTCACTATTCCAGTATCCAGTTTTTCTAAGGTAAGGGGTATTATTTCTTTCGTGTTCTTGAAGAGAGCTATTGTTATTCCATCCCTTATTATTCTGTTGGAACATCCTGTCTATGCGAATTACGCAGGACCTAGATCCGTTATTTATTATTCTGTTGGAATAACCTGTCTATGCGAAGTACCGCATACAATGTGAAATTCTTCAGTTATTCCATTCCTTATTATTTTGTTGGAACATCCTGTCTGTGCGTATTACACATGACCTGGTTCTATTATTTATTATTCTGTTGGAATAACCTGTATGTGCGGTCTATCGCATGCATGGTGAATTCTTCTATTATTCCATTCTTTATAATTCAGTTGGATTATCCTGTCTGTGCATTTACGCATGACCTGGTTCCGTTATTTATTATTCTGTTGGAATAACCTGTCTATGCGAAGTACCGCATACATGGTGAAATTCTTTTGTTATTCTATTCTTTATTATACTTAGTTGGTTAAAGTTCTAGCTTTTATACTCTATGAAATTAGTGGAATATCCTTGATATTTGCGCTTCATCTAGTATCTTTTCATGAAAATATTCTTCTGAGCATTCTTAAATTTTCACCACAAAGCAGTATCATGTTGACAATTTGGACATTATTGGTTCCTAGATAAATTAATTCTTGAACTTGTTTTATTGAATCCTTATATCATTGTCATCATCCTCATGTTTATATTATGTTGAAAGTCATCTGTGGCCTGTAGTGCATAGATGGACTTGGTATGATTATGACTGAGGATTATTTAAGTATAATCATGACTGTAATGTTACACATGATGTGGTAAAAGTCCTCATTGGCCCGTAGTGCATTGATGGATAATTGTTGGCATGATCATGACCATTGATGAATACATGAATATCCTTGGCCCGTAGTGCATGGAAAATTTGTGGTCATGATATTAATGAATATCCTTGGCCGTAGTGCAGGGATGATGTGGTTTCTTTATTAAGCTGAGTCTCAGCGATAAAAGTGATGAAAAACCTTTTAAATCATAGAAGATAGTAGATTTTATTCTCTACTTGACTCTTCTAATGGATTGCTTATTCCGTTGCAGTTAAACTTGATGTTTGTTATATTTTATCAGTTTAACACTGTTGAAGGCTAACGATAAATTATTCTGAATTATCTTAGTCATAATATTTCTTACTGGGCTAGTTGAGCTCACCCTTTCTTTCACTGTTCTCTTTAGGAAATGAGAATGTAGCCGGGACTAGTCGGGGAACGTTGTGACGATCCAGATGATAGCATTACTAGTCCTCACTATTCTGTTAAATAGTATGACAATAAATGTAATGAGGACTCCATTGAGTTTGTATATTGTCTAGATGACAATATTCTTATTAAAAACTCTTAGATTATGTTTTGTCGTATTTTACACCATTAATTGTATAATTAAGTTGTATTTGAATTTTGTACCATGTATTTGGCGACTCAAGATGGGTGATGTATACCTGTTTTGGGGGCGCCACAGGTTGGTATCAAAGCTTAGGGATATGATCCCTGGCTAAGATGTGAGACTAGAACTAGGAGGGGAGAGACGGGGAATTCCTTCGCTAGTATGACCTACCTAAGTTTATTTGGTATTTAATTGGTCGGTTAGAGTATATGGATAATATGTTGCATGTCAATTAACCCTTGTTTTGTGGCAGTATTTGAAAATGACATCCGAGAATGATGAGAATAACAATGGAGCACAGGAGACCGTTGAGTCTCCATAGATAAATAATCTGGATAATGTGCATCAGGAAGGCGACAATCCTCATGCAAACAACAACATTGACCAAATGATGAACGATGTAATGTTCAGAGGCTTTATGCAATATATGCAACATCAGGTGAGAGCAGCTCCTATCCAAAATGTAGGTGGAAACACTAGAAACTCTCAGACCGTCACCGCTAAAAAGTTCAAGGAGCTGGGACCACCAGAGTTTATTAGGGAGTCAAAACCACTTAAAGAGAAAGCATGGATAAAGCAGATCACCAAGATATTTGATGTCTTGGGATGCTCCGAGGAGCAAAAGGTTCCCTTTTCCACCTTTATGTTGTGAGGAGAGTCAGATTACTGGTGGGAATCGGTAAAGCGTACTCAGCCTACCTCACTGAAGATGTCTTGGGAGAAGTTCCAAGAACTATTCAACGACAAGTACTTTCCCGAAAGTATTCATCACATGAAAGAGGTGGAGTTTATCAAGTTGGAGCAAAACAATATGACCGTATCGCAATACGAGGCAAAATTTGCGGAGTTATCCTGGTTTGCGTCCCACTTGGTTGATAATGAGGAGAGAATGACGCAGATGTTTTTAAGAGGTTTGAAACTGGAGATACGCCAATATCTTATTTCTTATAAACTGTGTTTGTATTCAGATGTTGTAAATAGGGCTCAGTTATTGGAGCGCGATAACGAGTTAACGCAACCAAGAGAAAGTAGCCGGCAGAATGAAAATACCGGTGGAAGCAGTCATCGAAGCGGTGACAACAAACGTGTAGGGAATCAACATGCCAGAAATGGTAACCACTTCGGTGGTAATCATGGCCACGACAATAAAAGTGGACATTTCAAGAAGAGGAGATTTAACAATGATGGAAAGACGCCAAGACCAAAGACCCGTTGTTAAGGAAGGAGAACGACCACCCATCATATGCTTCAAATGCGAGGGAGGGACATATCGGCCCAAACTCTGCGATGCAAATCCAAAGCGTGTTATAATTATGGACGAGAAGGTCACCTAGCCCAATTTTGTCGTGCACCAAAGACATGTCCAGCTGGGATGGAGGCACCAAAGGCCGTCCCAGAAAAGTCAAAGCCGGTAGTTCAAGGGAGAGCGTTTGTCGTAACCTCCCAAAAAGCAAGGAACCCAAACGAGGTCATCACGGGTAAGCTTATCATAAACTCTAGTGAAGTCTATACCTTATTTGATACCGGTTCTACACATTCTTTTATTTCTCCTACTTGCGCTCAACATTTAAATTTGACTCCAGAGAAATTAGACTTTGACTTATCGGTTGAAACTCCGTTGGGAGAAACCTTCATTATATCCACTGTTTATAAGTCTTGTTTGATTCAAATCGGTAACCACACGTTACCTGTCGATCTTATTTCTTTAAAAATACTTGCATTTGACGTGATTTTAGGGATTGATTGGTTAACTACTCATCATGCTAAAATTGATTGTTTTCGTAAGGTTGTTAGCTTTCATATTCCTAATCAACTTATTATGCGAATACAAGCGACCAAACCATTAAAATCAATCACGGTAATCTCAAGCCATAAACTATTCGTTTATTGAAAAACGGATGTCAGGCATTCTTAGCTCATGTCACGGATTTAAACAAAAATATGTCAGATTTAAAGGATATTTCTATTGTTAATAAATTTCCTGACGTATTCCCTGAAGAACTTTCTGGCCTACCCCCAGAGCGTGAAGTTGAATTTTTTATCGACCTTGAACCTGGTACTAAACCCATTTCCAAAGCCCCATATCGAATGGCTCCTAATGAACTTCAGGAGTTAAAGACCCAATTGCAGGAATTATTAGACATTGGTTTCATTCGTCCTAGTACGTCTCCTTGGGGTGCTCCTGTTCTATTCCAGAAGAAGAAATATGGAAGTATGCGACTTTGTATTGATTATCGGGAGTTGAATCATGTCACCATCAAGAATAGGTATCCGTTACCTCGCATTGATTACTTGTTTGACCAGTTGCAAGAAGCACAATTCTTTTCAAAGATCGACCTTCGTTCTGGATATCATCAGCAAGGTTAAAACCGAGGATATTCAAAGAGCGCCTTCGTAACTCCTAAGACGGGCATTATGAATTCTTAGTCATGTCTTTTAGATTGACTAATGCTCCTGCTGCCTTCATGGATATGATGAACCGAGTATTTAAGGAATATTTGGATCATTTTGTGGTCGTCTTTATTGATGACATCCTCATATATTCCAAAAGCCGTGAAGATCATGAGCAACACTTGAGGTTGATACTCCAAAAGCTTCGTGAAAACAAGCTTTATGCCAAGTTGAAGAAATGTGAGTTTTGGCTTGAAGAAGTAGCATTCCTTGGGCACGTAGTATCAAGTAATGGAATATCTGTTGACCCGACAAAGATTGAAGCTATTCAAAGCTGGGAGCAACCTAAATCAGTGACCGAAGTACGTAGCTTTCTCAGCTTAGCTGGTTATATCGGAGATTCATAGAAGGGTTTTCTCGAATCGCTACTCCATTAACTCAGCTGACTCGGAAAGATAAAAAATTCGGTTGGAACGTGGAATGTGAGAAGAGTTTTCAAGAACTCAAGAGGAGACTCATTTTAGCACCTGTTCTGATAAATACCATCTGGCTCGGAGGGATTTGTCATCTACAGTGATGCTTCAGGCAAAGGGTTAGGATGTGTTCTCATGCAACATGGAAAAGTCATAGCCTATGCCTCTCGACAACTCAAAGAATATAAGAGGAATTATCCTACATATGATCTAGAGTTGGCAGCAGTTATCTTTGTACTTAAAATTTGGAGGCATTACCTGTATGGGGAGAAAGTGGAGATCTATACAGATCATAAAAGCCTCAAATATTTCTTCACTCAAAAGTAACTCAACATGCGGCAACGACGTTGGCTCGAATTATTGAAGGATTATGATCATACTATTCAATACCATCCTAGAAAAGCGAACGTAGTAGCTGATGCATTGAGTAGAAGATCATATGCGGGTACGAGTGCATTATTGTTAACGCAAAGGCCCATTTTATATGACTTACAAAGGATGGAGATAGAGTTAAAGAATCCAAGGACCCATGTGATGATGGAAAATATACGTGTAAAACCAACTTTAATCGATAAAGTTAAAGCTGCTCAAGCTACAGACCTGGAGTTGATGCATATGAGGAAGAAAGTGCAAGAAGGTACTATGCCGGAAGCAAGAATCGATGAAGAAGGAATACTTCGAGTTAACTCCAGACTTTGTGTTCCTAACAACCCTGATTTAAAGTATAAAATCATGACGGAGGCGCACAACACACCGTTTGCAATCCATCTGGGAGTACCAAAATGTATCGTGATCTTCGACATACATTTTGGTGGAGCAATATGAAGAGAGAGATAACAGAGTTTATCTCAAGGTGTTTAACTTGTCAACATGTCAAGGCGGAGCATCAAGTACCAAAAGGTCCATTGCAACCACTTGAAATTCCAGAATGGAAGTGGGAACACATTACCATGGATTTTGTTACTAGTCATCCCAAGGTTTCTCAAGGCATAGATGCAATTTGGGTCATTGTTGATAGATTAACCAAGTCTGCTCATTTCCTACCTATACGAGAAACTTATACACTTGAACGTCTTGCTCGTATGTACATAAACGAGATTGTAAAACTGCATGGTATGCTGATATCCATAGTTTTTGATCGAGACCCAAGATTCACTTCAAGATTTTGGGTTAGTTTGCAAAAAACTATGAGCACGGATTTATGATTTAGCTCAGCATATCATCCTCAGACGGACGGGAAGTCGGAGAGGACTATTCAAACTCTTGAAGATTTATTAAGACTCTGTGTCCTTGACTTCAAAGGAAGTTGGGACAAGTTCTTACCATTGTTGGAGTTTTCCTACAATAACAGTTATCAAGCAAGTATTGACATGGCTTCATTTTAGGCGTTGTATGGAAGAAAGAGTCATTCTCAAGTATGTTGGGATGAGGTGGGTGAAGCAACGTTGTTGGGACCAGAGTTGGTACATATGACTACGAAAAAGAATTAAACGATCCGACAACATATAAAAACCTCACAAGATCGACAAAAGAGTTATGCTGATCTTCATCGAAAGGACGTGGAATGCAATATTGGAGATCATGTGTTGTTACGTGTTGCTCCATGGAAGGGAGTTATGAGATTTGGAAAGAGAGGAAAGCTCAATCCTCGATTCATTAGCCCATTTTTAATCCTCGATCGAATAGGAAATGTGGCCTATAGACTCGCTTTATCGCCAAGTATGTCTCGTGTTCATAACATTTTTCACATATCTATGTTACGTAAATATGTGAAAGACCCGAACCACATTATTGAATTAGAACCGGACGAGATAGCGGAAGATTTAACGTATGAAGAGGTACCTGTTAAAATCTTGGATAAGAAGGATCATAATCTACGCTCCAAGGTTATACCTCAAGTCAAAGTTTTGTGGAGAAACCACGATGTTGAGGAAATGACCTGGGAGTTAGCATCTGAAATGAAGTCAAGGTATCCTCACCTCTTCTACATACCAGGTACGCACCCTAATTTTAAGGACGAAATTTCATAAGAAGGGGAGGTTGTAAGACCCCAACTTTTATGAATAAAGAATAATTTTCTCAAAATATATTTTTGAATATTATGGTGTGGATTTGATATAATGTTATAGTTGTGGGTAATATTTACAAATTTTGCAAACTAAGCAAGTGGTTATATAATATTTGATTGGTCGGGGAATATTCGTTTTAACAGGGAATATTCGTACGACGACACAATCATTGGTGGACCCCACAACGTAAGTATTGTCGTAGTTAGAAAACCACGTAATTATCTTTTTTATAAAAATAACTACGAAAGTGTTACCGATAAAACCGTTGAACTACCCAAAGTAGTAAAAGTACGAAGAATACGCGTGGTTGCATAGTAGTAACACGGTATTGATTATTGATGCTTACGTGAGAAGTCACTCGCTTATACTCAATTATTGCTAAAGTAATTCATCGCATCATATCTCTCATATTATTGATTCGATTATTATCACAAAGATTATCCGCATATATATGATATATTATTAAATTAATAATTGAGACGACAAAGTTATTAATATTATTAATTTGCAATATTTACAATGTCTAGAAGTTCTGTCAAGGAGAGGTTTGGTCACCTAATTGCGCGCCAATAAGAAGAAATCCTTATCGGAAAGCCCCCTCTTTCCTGGGAACGATCTGGTTGTTAAATATTGTGAGTTATAACATTAATGATGAATAAGTTCGTGTTGATTAAAGATGAATTTGATAGTTCCATTGTGTTGGGATTATTAGAGTTAGTGGAAATCGACATCTATTCCGATGATAATTGATGTCTGGGGGTTATATTGATAAATCAGGTAATTTATCAGATAAATGAACAATTAATTATTACTAATTCACATGTTTTTATAACTATTTGTTCACATGTGTGTACTATTGAATCACATTCATGTACTATTAGGGGAGTTGGTGCAAGATTGATAATACTTGCATGACTAAGTTAAAAATGGAGGTATAGATAGAGGTACTATATTGTAATTCATATTTTTCACATGATTATACTATTGATTCACATGATTGAACTATTTATTCACATTATTTACTATTAGGGGAGGTGGTGCAAGTTTGATAATACTTGCAGGACTAAATTAAAAATGAAGAAAAAGAGGAAGGTATTATACTGTAATATTTCAAGCCCCAAAACGTGCAATTATCGAAACTATATTTTCCTATAAATAGAAGCTCATTCTTCCTTCATTTCTCACCAATTCACAAAAGCTTTAGAGCAATTATTATAGAGAAAAATTATAGAGAGAAAGAAGAAGAGAAGTCTGCTACCTCACTATTCCAAAGATCCATTTTTTTCTAAGGTAAGGGTATTATTTTTTCATGTTCTTGAATAGAGCTATTGTTATTCCATCCCTTATTATTCTCTTAGAACATCCTGCCTATCTAAATTACATGACTGGTTCCGTTATTTATTATTACATTGAATAACTCTGTCTATTCATGTAAGTACCGTATACATCTTTGAAATTCTTATGTTATTCCATTCTTTATTATTCTCGTTGGAACATCCCATGCTGCATGCGATTACGCATGAATTCGGTTCCATTATTTATTATTCTGTTGGAATAACCTGTATGTGCAGTTTATCGCATGCATGGTGAATTCTTCTGTTATTCCATTCTTTATTATTCCGTTGGAATATTCTGTCTATGCGTTTACGCATGACCTGGTTCCGTTATTTATTATTCTGTTGGAATAACCTGTCTATGCGAAGTACCACATACATGGTGAAATTCTATTGTTATTCAATTCTTTATTATACTCATTTGGTTAAAGTTATGGCTTTTATACTCCATGAAATTAGTGGAATATCCTTGATATTTGCGCTTCATCCAGTATCTTTTCATGAAAATATTCTTCTAAGCATTCTTAAATTTTTCACCACAAAGTAGTATTATGTTGACAATTTGGACGTTATTGGTTCCTAGATAAATTAATTCTTGAACTTGTTTTATTGAATTCTTATATCATTGTCATCATTCTCATGTTTATATTATGTTGAAAGTCATCTGTGGCCTGTAGTGCATAGATGGACTTGGTATGATTATGACCAGGGATTATTTGGTATAATCATGACCGTAATGTTACAAATGATGTGGTAAAATTCCTCATTGGCCCGTAGTGCATTGATGGACAGTTGTTGGCATGATCATGACCATTGATGAATACACGAATATCATTGGCCCGTAGTGCATGGAAAATTTGTGGTCGTGATACTAATGAATATCCTTGGCCATAGTGCAAGGATTATTTGGTTTCTTTATTAAGCCGAGTCTCAGCGATAAAAGTGATGGAAAAACCTTTTAAATCATAGAAGATAGTAGATTTTATTCTCTACTTGACTCTTCTAATGGATTGCTTGTTCCGCTGCAGTTAAACTTGATGTTTGTTATATTTTATCGGTTTAACATCGTTGAAAGCTAACAATAAATTATTCTCGCATTATCTTAGTCATAATATTTTTCATCCGGCTAGTTTTGCTCACCCTTTCTTTCACTTTGTTCTTTGTGAAATGAGAACGTAGCCGGGACTAGTCGGGGAATGGAGTGACGGTCCAGATGATAGCATTAGTAGTCCTCACTATTCTGTTAAATAGTGTGACAATAAATGTAATGAGGACTCCATTGAATTTGTATATTGTCTAGATGGCAATATTCTTATTAAAAACTCTTAGATTATGTTTTGTCGTATTTTACACGACTGTTGTATAATTAAGTGGTATTTGAATTTTGAACCATGTATTTGGCGACTCAAGATGGGGGATGTATACCTATTTTGGGGGCGTCACAATACTAGTTATTATACGAGAATAGTATGAAGATTATTACGACGTGTAATACGAATATCGTACGAACTATATACGAAGAGAATACGAGAATGGTATGTGTAGAATACGATTAGTCTTAATGGACTTTGAGTTCATGAACTTTTTAGAATCCAATTGGACTTATATTATGTAAAGCCCAATGTGTATGAAAATCAAGCCCAAGATATGCCCAAATTGGATTTATTCTAAGGCCCAAACCAAGAAATTAAATCGCGGATCGAACCGATTGGTCACCGGATGGGTAAAACCCATGGGGGGACCAACAAGGCCATGTGGGCTGGCCACTTGGTCACCAAGTAAAGTGGTTACTTGGTGGCTATGCCATGAATAGTAAGGAGGTGGCACACAATGACCAAATTACCCTCCATTAGATTTTTCTATATAAGAGAAGCTTGGGTTGGTTTGTTTGTTGTTCAACAACTCTAGATAATTATATTGAGAGAGAGAGAGAAGTTCTATAACAAGTAATCAAGAGCAAACAAAGAAAAACATCAAGCTTTATCAAGAACACGAAGAACCTTAAGGTAATATTATGTAAAACCTAAGTCTTCGATCCTTTTCTATTTATTTTTTTGTAGAAAAGTATGAATTGGTGGAGCATGTCTCTTCCGGAGTCATAAGGATGGCTAATAGTGGATTAAATCATTATAAGTCATGTATGATTAGTAATCATAAGAGGTTAAGAAAGTTTTAAATCAAAGAAAATCGTTAAGCATTTATTTGGTTATTGATGGACAAATTGAAAACCATCATAAGGTATGTGCATCTTGTTTGGTTAAGATGTAGATAATGAATCAATGGAGTTATTCCATTTGATTTGGCGTATAGAACTCGAGTAATGAAGTTATGGAGAAATTTACGGGATTAAGCGTTAAACGTTGAAAACGTAGAAATCTTGGATTAGTAGTCGAAAGTTACCATTTAACTTGGAAACCTTGGTTTTCGATGGCATAACGTAGGATAGTGTATTTAAGAGTTGTGGACTCAAGAATCTTTGAATTTTGACTTAGAACGAAGAAATGAGCTATGAACGCTCACGAACGTTAAACGAACGCGTAATAGGATGTTGAATAGTGAATTCATCGTTAACGAATTTAAAACTATATTTATCCAAATGAAATCAAAGTACATGAGATATGTGAGATAACGACTTTTGAATGAGTAAATTTCGACTTATAACGACCAAGTTAAGAGTTTGGGAAGAATTGAACTGAGAAAAAGACTTAGAATTCCAGGGCTCAGGGTCGGCGCAGCAGCACCGCCCAAGCCTTTGTTCCTTATGCCGCAGCGCCGGTTAGAGAATGTAGACACTGCAGAGTCGCGCCGCAGCGCCACTCTTGCATAGAAGTCTCGCGTCGCAGCGCCTAGACAAGGGATTAGCTACTATTAGTTGGTGCCGCAACGCCAATGGTAAGCCTGAGGATGGCGCCGCAGCGCCGAGATAGGTAAATGATTGACTTAGTTAGTTTTTGAACCCAATTGTTGCATGGCAATTATTGGGCAAGTATATATACTTAATGTACATGTTAAGACCATTCCTATGTCACATATATAGTGATAACTTTAGGAATTCAATGTTGTTTAACTAGTAATTAAACGAAGAACGAAAAGTGTAAGAAAGTAAACCGTAATCAATTAATATGGTACTTAACCAATGGTTATGAAATGTTGGCTTAGTGACGTAAGAACGTTAATAAGCCATAAAGAAGGATAAGTAGCTGTAAACGAGTTTTATTAATGAAATAAATTCGGTTAAGTTATAGAAGAGAAAAAAGTTGGTAGAAATAATGTGCTTAGATTGTTTGGTAGCTAATTACAGTGTGCTATGTGAATATATCATGTAGAGACTGTAAAGACTAAGAACTGTTGAATATTTATTTGAAGACGCTTGAAGGCAAGTTTTCTTAACGCTTGTCTAACCTTCGTGTTAGCCAAGTTTTCTGTGATTCATGTTATGAGACGCATGAATTGTTTTACGAAAGGGTCGATGCCAGTTTTACCTCGGCTAGACTAATCTTAAGAGTTTGATTGATTTGTTTACAAGCCTTTCAATATAGAATTGATAACGCTATCCTATGCCAATTGTTTGATATAGATTTAAAGGTAAGCCTGAGTATGATTAAACAAATGTATTTTACATCGATTATTCGATGGGCACGCGAGATTGCCAAAACTTAAACGTAAATACATTTAACGGATGAATGTTGATCAACATACAGTACTATAGGCTGATCACCTAGATGTGCTCGTAAGATATATCGGACTTATGAACTTAGTGTCAGGTTGTTCTTTTTTCATGAATGAAAACTAAAGAGAATGTTCATGGTCTTTTGGACCTACTCAGAATTCCTAAGTTACTATTTGTACTTCGGAATTATTTAAAGAGAATGCAAAGTTCTATCCAATGTTTCATAGTACTTCATAGCTATTTGTTCAGTTATTGAAGAATGATTATATGATTCTCGACGTGGTATTTATATAATATATTGCTAGACTTGTTGAGCTAGTTATGCTCACTTCTTGCTTGAATTATATGATTGCAGCTAAGGCCGAATGAACTGAGGGTTCTAAGAAAGATAAAGGCAAGGCTAAGATGGATAATTAGTTATCCTGTAATAGACTAGTATATTTATATGTATTATACTTATGAACAATGAAGAATGTATTCAGTTTCTAAACCTGGGAAATGATTTATTATTATTATAATAAGAATGTAGTTAATACACTCATTTTGATGTTGTTTCAATAGAGTGAATGTATAGTTTTGAGTACCGTGTAGCACCATCTGTCATATTGGAAGAAACCCGAATTTGGGGGCGTCACAAATCACATAAATATATGATATAAACATATTGTAAACATATACTAACATATATAACATCATATACTCATCAATTATTAATCCCTTCAATTATAGAGGACTTTGAAATAGTTTTTCACAAAATATAACAACGTAAATTAAATTTTGGGTTGAAGAGATTACCCTGCTAGTTTGTGTAGATTAGTAGGAGATGAAATTCTTCTCTATTTCTTCTTCAATTCACACTTTCCTTCAATTTTCTCTCTGAATACTCTCTGTTTCTGTCTAACTCTCTCTGAACTTGTTTTTCCAGATTTTTGAAAAATGACTAAATGCGTATAGATAAACTGATGTTGTTGTGGCCAGTTAATCCCTTCGTGGGTTAACTGGCTAACTCCACTTAAGGCCTTGTTTGGCTAGGTTAATATTCTCTTTTTAATTTATTTTAATTAACTTATTTATTATATAGTTTAATAAGGTCACACCCAATTAAGAAATTAATCAAATATCTTATTTAATTTAATTAAATAAAATAAAATAGAATTATTTCTCATTAATTCACATAGTCACATAATTAAATTCTCATTTCTTAATTATGTCAAATCATTAAATCTCTAATTAATTATAAAATTAATTAGAATAACATTATGCTTATTAAATAATTCATTTAATCAAATAAGCTCAATTAAATACATACTTTGAATAATAAAATTTTCCACATTAATTTAATCAATGTAAATAATATAATTAAATTAATCTTTCATAAATTCATCAATTAATTATTTATCCCAATAATTAAATCATCGTAAAATATTTATTTAATTTAATAAATATTCAAATTAAATTATGAAAATCTCGTTTGTCACAGAACCTTCAATCATTTGAGTAATTTCTCCCGCTGTTTTAATATTTAGAGTTAAAGCTTTTAATAAGTTAGGATCACTTAGGCTTAAAGTGAAATCAGGAAAGCAATTGAAATGGATCGGTCCATTATGCAGACTTAATTTCATTATGCCAATGATACTTGGGAAATAATTAAGAAACGTAGCATCTCTGAGACATGGGTAGATACTTGATTAATTGCTTTAATGTTTAATGGTTTAATTGCAACTTGAATAAGTCCAATATGAATAAAATTATAACCCCTTGTCCTATATTTTTTAATAACATCGAAAGATAAAAGACTACAATTTTCATATTCCTTATTGATTGAATAAAACTTTTCAACAGTTTAAACATTATAATCAGTTTTGAAATTATCTAAAAAGGTTGACATATAGATTTCTCTCGGGGAAACACTAGGTATGTTCCAATTACTCAAAACTTGAATAATGTTTTCATAACTGTGTTCTTCTTGGTTCACTATGTCTGGAACAAGGGGTAAAGTTGATCAGTAACTAGTTGAGGAGTTAGATCTAAATAATCAATTCATCTTTATCTAAGTTCAAAATTTATTCTTAATCATTATTCTTTCATACATACCCTCTTACCTTAAGTAGGCACATGTGATGCCCCCAAAATAGGTATACATCACCCATCTTGAGTCGCCAAATACATGGTACAGAATTTAAATGTAAACTTCTTTTATACAGTACGACAAAACGTAGCTGAGAGTTTCAACATGGATAATGTCTAGTAGAGAGTATCCAAACTCAAATAAAGTTCTCATTACAATTATTATCACACTATTTCACTTAATAGTGAGGACTACTAATGCAAACATCTGGACCGTCACTCCGTTCCCCGACTAGTCCCAGCTATATTCTCATTTCATGAAGAGAACAATGAAAACAAAGGGTGAGCTCAACTAGCTCAGTAAGAAATATTATGACTAAGATAATGCAGAATAAATTATCGTTAGCCTTTAACAGTGTTAAACTGATAAAATATAATAAACATCAAGTTTAACTGCAGCGGAACAAGCAATCCATTAGAAGAGTCAAGTAGAGCATGATATCTACTATCTTCTATGATTTAAAAAAGTTTATCATCAATTTTATCGTTGAGACTCAGCTTAATAAATAAACCACATCATTGATTCATCCATGCACTACGGGCCAAAGATATTCATGTAATCATCAATGGTCATGATTATACCGAATAATCCCTGGTCATAATCATACCAACAAATGTCCATCAATGCACTATAGGCCAATGAGAATTTTTTACCACATCATTTGTAACATTACGGTCATGATTATACTGAATAATCTCTGGCCATAATCATACCAATCAATAGTACATCTATGCACGTAAGCCATAGATGACTTTTATCACAATATAAGCATGATGATGACGACAATGATATAAGAATTCAATTAAAAGAAAGCAAAGGATAAAATTTTAAAGATTTATAACTTAATTTATTCAGAATTCAATAATGTCCAAATTGTCAACATGATACTGCTTTGTGGAGTAAAATTCAAGAATAATATTGTATCAAAAATAATTTGGACAGCAAAGAAATCAATTTTTGTCATGAATAATTCCCTGGGTGAATAGTACCCCGTGAATAGTACTTCAGGAATAGTATCCCGTGAATAGTACTTTATGAATAGTACTCGTGAATAGTACTTTGTGAATAGTACCCGTGAATAGTACTTTATGAATAGTACTATTTGAATAGTACTTTGTGAATAGTACAGTAAAAATGAATACTACTCATGGACAGTACTCCGACATGAAAAGCTTAAAATTTAACAAGAATGTGTAAAAAATATCATTGTGAAACGATACTAGATGAAGTGCAAATTTCAAGGATATTCTACTAATTTCATGGAGTATAGAAGCAATACTTTAACAATATAAGGGTATAATCAGGAATACGAGATGAAATATATACTACAGAGTATAGAAGAAAATATTATTCCTATGAATATTGAATAAAATAATATCCCTTACCTCAGAAGAAGACTGGATACTGGAATAGTGAGGTAGCAGACTTCTCTTCTACTTTCTCTCTAAAGCTTCTCTCTCTATAACTTCTCTTTCTATAATTGCTCTTGTGAGTCTTAGTGAATTGGTGAGAATGCAAGAAGAATGAACTTCTATTTATAGGAAAATATAGTTTCGATAATTGCACATTTTGGGGTTCAAAATATTATAGTATAATACCTTCGTCTTTTCCTTCATTTTTAATTTAGTCCTGCAAGTATTATCAAACTTGCACAACCTCCCCTAATAGTACATCTTGTGAATTAATAGTACAATCATGTGAAAAAAATAATTACAGTATAGTACCTTCATCTATACCTCTATTTTTAATTTAGTCATGCAAGTATTATCAATCTTGCACCACCTCCCCTAATAGTACATTCATGTGAATCAATAGTACACACATGTGAACAAATAGTTATAAACATGTGAATTAATAGCAATTAATTGCTCATTTATCCGATTAATTACCCGATTGGTCAATATAACCTCCAAACATCAATTATTTTCGGAATAGATGTCAATTTCCACTAACACTAATAATCCCAACATAATGGAAATATCAATTTCATCATTAATCAACACGAACTTATTCATCATTAATATTATAACTCACAATATTTAACAACCAGATCATTCCCAAGAAAGAGGGGGCTTTCCGATAAGGATTTCTCCCTATTGGTGCGCATTTAGGTGACCAAACCTCTCATTGATAGAACTTTTTAGACATTGTCAATATTGTAAATAATAAAATGAATAACTTTATCGTCTTAATTATTGATTTAATAATATAAAATATTATGCAGATGATACTGTGACAATAATTGAATCAATAATATGAAAGATATTATGCAGTAATTACTGTAGTAATAATTGAGTATAACTGAGTGACTTCTCACATAAGCATCAATAATCAATACCGTGTGCTACTATGCAACCACGTGTATTACTGTACTTTTACCACTGGGTAGTTCAACAGTTTAACGGTAAAACTTTCGCCGTTATTTTTATAAAAAGATAATTCTTTCATTTTTTAACTACGACAATACTTTCGTTGTGGGGTCCACCAATGATTGTGTCATCGTACGAATATTCCCCGACCAATCGAATATTATATAACAACTTGCTTACTTTGCAAAATTTATAAATAATTCCCACAACTATAACATTATATCAAATCCACACCATAATATTCAAAAAAATATTTTGAGAAAAATTAATCTTTATTCATAAAAGTTGGGGTCTTACAACCTCCCCTTCTTATGAAATTTCGTCCTCAAAATTAGGGTGTGTACCTGGTATGTCGAAGAGGTGAGGATACCTTGACTTCATTTCAGATTCTAACTCCCAGGTCATTTCCTCAACATCGTTGTTTCTCCACAAAACTTTGACTTGAGGTATTACCTTGGAGCGTAGAATATGATCCTTCTTATCCAAGATCTTAACAGGTACCTCCTCATATGTTAAATCTTTCGCTATCTCGTCTGGTTCTAATTCAATACTGTGGTTCGGGTCTGTCACATATTTACGTAACATAAATATGTGAAAAACGTTATGAACACGAGATATACTTGGCGGTAAGGCGAGTCTATATGCCACAGTTCCTACTTGATCGGGGATTAAAAATTGGCCAAAGAATTGAGGATTGAGCTTTCCTCTCTTTTCAAATATCGTAACTCCTTTCCATGGAGCAACACGTAACAACACATGATCTCCAATATTGAATTCCACGTCCTTTCGATGAAGATCAACATAACTCTTTTGTCAATCTTATGGGGTTTTTATACATTGTCGGATTATTTGAATCTTTTTCGTAGTCATACGTACCAACTCCGATCCCAACAACGTTGCTTCACCCACCTCATCCCAGGATATTGGAGAACGACACTTTCTTTCATACAACGCCTCAAATGGAGCCATGCCAATACTTGCTTGATAAGTGTTGTTGTAGGAAAACTCCACCAATGGTAAGAACTTGTCCCAACTTCCTTTGAAGTCAAGGACACAGAGTCTTAATAAATCTTCAAGACTTTGAATAGTCCTTTCTGACTGTCTGTCCGTTTGAGGAGGATATGCTGAACTAAATCGTAAATCCGTGCCCATAGCTTTTTGCAAACTAACCCAAAATTGTGAAGTGAATCTTGGGTCTCGATCAGAAACTATGGATATTGGCATACCATGAAATCTTACAATCTCATTTATGTACATACGAGAAAGACGTTCAAGCGTATAAGTTTCTCGTATCGGTAAGAAATGAGCAGACTTGGTCAATCTATCAACAATGACCCAAATCTCATCTATGCCTTGAGAAACCTTGGGAAGACCAGTAACGAAATCCATGGTAATGTGCTCCCACTTCCATTCTAGAATTTAAAGTGGTTGCAATGGACCTTTTGGCACTTTATGCTCCGCCTCGACTCGTTGACAAGTTAGACACCTTGAGATAAACCATGATATCTCTCTCTTCATATTGCTCCACCAAAATATATGTCAAATATCATGATACATTTTGGTACTCCCAAGATGGATTGCAAATGATGTGTTGCGCGCCTCCATCATGATTTTATACTTCAAGTTAGAATCGTTAGGAACACAAAGTCTGGAGTTGACTCGAAGTATTCCTTCTTCATCGATTCTTGCTTCCAGGATAGCACCTTCTTGTACTTTCTTCCTCATACGCATCAGCTCTAGATCTGTAGCTTGAGCAACTTTAACTTTATCGATTAAAGTCGGTTCTACTCTTATATTCGCCATCATCACATGGGTCCCTGGAGTCTTTAACTCTATCTCCATCCTTTGTAAGTCATACAAAATGGGCCTTTGCCTTGACAATATCGCACTCGTACCCGCATATGAACATATACTCAATGCGTCAGCTACTACGTTCGCTTTTCCAGGATGGTATTGAATGGTATAATCATAATCTTTCAACAGTTCGATCCAACGTCGTTGCCACATTTTGAGTTCCTTTTGAGTGAAGAAATATTTGAGGCTTTTATGATCCGTATAGATCTCCACCTTCTCTCCATACAGGTAATTCCTCCAAATCTTAAGCGCAAAAACGACATCTGCCAACTCTAGATCATGAGTAGGATAATTCCTCTCATATTCTTTGAGTTATCGTGAGGCATAGGCTATGACTTTCCCATGTTGCATGAGAACACATCCTAAACCTTTGCCCGAAGCATCACTGTAGATGACAAATCCCTTCGAGCCAGATGGTATTGTCAGAACAGGTGCTGAAATGAGTCTCCTCTTGAGTTCTTGAAAACTCTTCTCACATTCCTCGCTCCAACCGAATTTTGTATCTTTTCGAGTCAGCTGAGTTAATGGAGTAGTGATTCGAGAAAACCCTTCTACGAATCTCCGATAATAACCAGCTAAGCCGAGAAAGCTACGTACTTTGGTCACTGACTTAGGTTGCTCCCAGCTTTGAATTGCTTCAATCTTTACCGGGTCAATAGATATTCCGTGATTTGATATCACGTGCCCAAGGAATGCTACTTCCTCAAGCCAGAGCTCGCATTTCTTTAACTTGGCATAAAACTTATTTTCACGAAGCTTTTGGAGTATCAGCTTTAAGTGTTGCTCATGATCTTCACGACTTTTGGAGTAAATGAGGATGTCATCAATAAAGACGACCACAAAGTGATCCAAATATTCCTTGAATACTTGGTTCATCATATCCATGAAGGCAGCAGGAGCATTAGTCAATCCAAAAGACATGACTAGGAATTCAGTAATGCCCGCATCGAGAGTTTCGAAAAGCGATCTTTGAATGTCATCAGTTTTAATCTTCAACTGATGATATTCAGAATGAAGATCGATCTTTAAAAAGAATTTGGCGGCTTGCAACTGGTCAAATAGATCATCAATGCGAGGCAACAGATACCTATTGTTTATGGTGACATGATTCAACTCCCAATAATCAATACAAAGTCGCATACTTCCATCTTTCTTCTTTACGAATAGAACAAGAGCACCCAAAGGAGACGTACTAGGATGAATGAAACCGATGTCTAATAATTCCTACAGTTGAGTCTTTAATTCCCAAAGTTCAATAAGAGCCATTCGATATGAGGATTTGGAAATAGGTTTTGTACCGGGTTCAAGGTCGATACCAAACTCGATTTCACACTCCGGGGGTAGGCCAGAAAGTTCTTCGGGGAATACGTCAGGAAATTTATTAACAATAGAAATATCATTCAAATTTGACGTATTTTTGTTTAAATCTGTGACATGGGCTAAGAAAGCTTGACATCCGTTTTTCAATAATCGAATAACTTTGTGGCTTGATATGACAGTGATTGACTTTAGTGGTTTGGTTGCTTGAATTCTCATAATAGGTTGGTTAGGAATATGAAAGCTAACAACCTTACGAAAATAATCAATTTTAGCATGATGAGTAGTTAACCAATTAATCCCTAAAATCACATCAAATGCAAGTATGTTCAAAGAGATATGATCGATAGGTAACGTGCGGTTACCGATTTGAATCAAACAAGATTTATAAACAGTGGATGTAATGAAGGTTTCTCCCAACGGAGTTTCAACAGATAAGTCAAAGTCTAATTTCTCCGGAGTTAAATTTAAACGTTAAGCACAAGTAGGAGAAATAAAAGAATGGGTAGAACCGGTATCAAATAAGGTATAGACTTCGCTAGAGTTTATGATTAGCTTACCCGTGATCACCTCGTTCGGATTCCTCGCTTTTTGGGAGGTTACAACAAACGCTCTCCCTTGAACTACCAATTTTATCTTGTCTGGGACAACCTTTGATGCCTCCATCCCAGCTGGACTTGACTTCGGTGCATGACAAAATCGGACAAGGTGACCTTCTCTTCCGCAATTATAACACGCTTTGGATTGCTGCGTACAATTCGGACTGATATGTCCCTCCCCACCGCATTTGTAACATACTATTGGTTATCGTTCCCCTTCCTTAACAACAGGCGCTGGTGATGACGTCTTTCCATCATTGTTGAATCTCGTCTTCTTGAAATTTCCACTTCTATTATCTTGGTCATGATTACCACCGAAGTGGTTACCATTTTTGGCATGTTGATTCCCTCCACGTTTGTTGTCACCGCTCGATGACTGCTACCACTAGTATTATCATTTTGTCGGCTGCTCTCTCTTGGTTGGGTTGACTCGTTATCGCGCTCCAATAACTGAGCCCTATTTATAACATCTGAATACAAACATAGTTTGTGATAAATTAAGTATTGACGTATCTCGGGTTTCAAACCTCTTAGAAACATCTGCGTCATTCTCTCCTCATTATCAACCAAGTGGGACGCAAACCGGGACAACTCGGCAAACTTAGCTTCGTACTGTGACACGCTCATATTGTTCTGCTCCAGCTTGATGAACTCTACCTCCTTCATGTGACGAATACTTTCGGGAAAATACTTGTCGTTGAATAGTTCTTGGAATTTCTCCCAAGACATCTTCAGTGCGGCAGGTTGAGTACACTTTACAGATTCCCACAAGTAATCTGCCTCTCCTCGCAACATGAAGGTGGCAAAGGGAACCTTTTGCTCCTCGGAGCATCCCAAGACATCAAATAGCTTGGTGATCTACTTTACCCACGTCTCTGTCTTAAGTGGTTTTGGTTCTCCAATAAACTCCGGTGGTCCCAGCTCCATGAACTATTTAGCGGTGATCGTTAGAGAGTTGCCAGTGTTTTCCACCAGCATTTTGAACAGGAGTTGTTCTCGCCTGATGTTGCATGAATTGCATAAAGCCTCTGAACATCCCATCATTCATCACTATGTCAGCGTTGTTGGTTTCCTAAGGATTATTGCCATTCTGATGCACATTATCCTGGGTATTGATCATTAGTGACTTAACGGTTTCATGTGCTTCATTGCTTATCTCAACATTTTTGGATGCCATTATCAAATACTGCCACAAAACAAGGGTTAATTGACATGTCACATATTATCCCTATACTCTGACCGACCAATTAAATACCAAATAAACTGAAGTAGGTCATACTAGCGAAGGAATTTCCCGTCTCTCCCCTCCTAGTTTTTGTCTCACATCTCATCTAGGGATCATATCCCTAAGCTTTGATACCAACTGTGATGCCCCCAAAATAGGTATACATCACCCATCTTGAGTCGCCAAATACATGGTACAGAATTTAAATACAAACTTCTTTTATACGGTACGACAAAACGTAGCTGAGAGTTTCAACACGGATAATGTCTCGTAGAGATTATCCAAACACAAATAAAGTCCTCATTACAATTATTATCACATTATTTCACTGAATAGTGAGGACTACTAATGCAAACATATGGACCGTCACTCCATTCCCCGACTAGTCCTAGTTATATTCTCATTTCCTGAAGAGAACTGTGAGGGCCCCGAATCCGAGGTGATTAAACTTCGGGTTCTCCCAACCTCGGGTTTGGTGCTAATCACATCCATAAAATATATCACATCTAACTACTCATTCATTAATGAAAACATCATTCATAATATTCCTTAATACATACTTATAATAATATCCCCAAGGTTAACTAACCTTGAAAGACATAAGTTACTATAACCCTATATATAGCAGGAACAAATAAAAAGGTTTAAACACAAATAATTAATTACATAATAAATCACATAACCATTAAAAGTTGACAACTGGGTTCTCTAACTCGGGCCTGGTGCTCACTTCCATCAAATTTATCCTTTATCATTCATTAATAAAAGAACCGCTACAACTTATAATAATATCGGCATTAACCTGAAATATTTTATTTAAGCAAGGGTGACACTAAACGAGTTTGCCTGTTAGAAGCAAGTTAAAATATACAATAAATGTTAAAATATATAATATATGATATATATCATGAATAGAAGAGTCTAGCTTCTTTAGAACTTCAACAATAATCAAAAGATTTCGAAGTAGCTGAATAATAATTCAATCTCAATACTAAAACTTTCTCCCATTTCATACTGAATAACATATCAAAGATGAAAGAGTAAAATTCTTTCAAAGATTCAATAATATTTGATTGAATAATAAGAATTAACAATACTGCAACAATATTCAATAAAGTGGGATATACCCAGATTTCATGCTGAGTGATCACAAAAGGATCATGAACTACTAGAGGAATCATTTAGTTATTAAAACTAAACTACCACAAGAATATAAATTAGTTATAAAAACTAAATTATACTCTTTTGCAAGTACCTGGAGTGGCCAACTCCTTTGTACCCTATATTATGCATAATACTCAATAATAATAGCATATAGTTCGATTTACGACATTAAAATTTGTTCATCCCAGTCTTACATCACGAGTCCGTACCACAACAATATGGTTTGGATTACTTTCGAAGAAATACTATGATTTCAATAATTAATAACAATACTAATCTAGCCGAAACCAATGGCATAAATCTTCCAATAACAATTCAATTCATAATAAATAGAACATTTCATGCTTTAACAAATATTAGTTTTGCCAAAACAATTAGCTGAGACATGATTTATAAATAGTTCAAATAATAGAGCAAGAATCAATTGAACTACGTGTGAATTACAATAATCATTATAGATGTGAATAACTATCAATAATTATTCACTACCATGCTTGAAAAATAATAACTCAAGTTGAGTTAGGAAACTTGCACGATTAGATTTGACTCATCGCTACGCAATTTAAGTTAACTTCTTTTGTAAGACCTATCATTGATAAAATCGATCTCTTAATTAGCATCACATATCTTACTCATAGCAATTTAACATGAAATCACATAACCAATCATTAGTAAGTACACTATACTATCTTAGACTTAACACTTACTCGTTCATTTATAAGTTAAGTAATATAACTTGAAAAACTATTTATGAACTCAGTAGACTTAATATATCATTTCAGTTTCTATTTCAGCAAGCTAAAACAACACTGGCATCTCTTTTGACATTTTAGTTTCCCTTTTCACCAACCTGAAATGTTCATTTCGGGAAGTTGAAATACACTATTCATGAAAATATTAAATCAGCTTATTATTTTCTAATCTTTTGGCCAACCATATATACATATATTCCATACACAAAAGTATTTTTCTAGATTTTTCAACTCCCTTAAGTATTTTTCAAAAATCAATTCCTAGTTAATTTCTTCAAAAATTAGCTACCTCTTACTTAACTCTAAAAATTCCCAACTCTTGGCGGGATCTTATACATGTTAACATGAGCTTATAGTTTAAATTTCAAGACCATCGGAGTTATACAACTCCGGTTATAGCGATTTCCGTTGGGAAAACACAAAAATTAAAATAGTCATAACTCGCTCAATTTAAGTCGGAATGTGCTCATTTTTGGACACAACCTACTTTATCCCATATATTTTTATCCCCCAAAAGTACGGATTTTATCTCATTAAATAAGTGGCCGAAACAGCCATTCCCATTTCTTGGCGGCAGCTTTTTAAGCATTTTCTTATTTTTCATCCTTTACTAAAATCATTCCACACGAAAATCAACAAATCCTTTTTAAGTGGTTTCACTTGGATATTTTAGAAGACTCATAGATCTAACTCTGGGACTTGACCACACTCAAAAAATTCAAAGTAGAATGAGAGATATGATCATTTCCATATCATACTTTGTTTTCTAAAAAATCTGTTTTTCAACTCTTTATGTTTTGTAAGAAAACTTTCATGATCTCCCATAAAACCAACATAACTCATCATATTAACTCAAAACAACTCATATACTCATGGATCTAACATGATCCATGGTTTAATTCACCAAATAATCAACAATCATAAGATCAAACACAACAAAAGCTAAGAAAAATTTAATTTTCAAACTTTTGAAAAACCTAACTCATATTTCTTAGTTTAGATTCAACTTTTGATCCATAAAAGAGTAAGATCTAAATATAAAACACTTTTAAACACCAAGATCTAAGGTTTTAAGCCTCAAGATCATAGTTTAACAAAAATCAAAACTCAAAAATCATCACAAAGAGAAATTAAACTATAAAAGTAGGGATTTCTTATACCTTCTCTTAATTCTTCTTCTTCTTCTTTCTAATACCTAGATTATGGAACTTGGAAACTTACAAAACTCTCCTCTCTTCTTCTTCTCTCTTGACCGAAGTCTCTCTTTCTCTCTCTCTCTCTCTCTCTCTCTTTGTTTTGATAGCTAACTAAGGAAATAAAATAGAAAAGAAAGAACAAAATAGAATTTTTTTTAGTAAATTAAGTATAGATATATTTAGTGTATCTATAATCATCATCCAATGTCTCACTCTTCCTCTCTCTCCTAATCATTATAAGCTTACTTGCACTCTTGGTTTAACTTGTGGGTTGGATGAAAAAGATAAGAATGAGACCAAAGCTTGACACCTAGCAAGTTAGTCACCTACTAAAGTAATATAATGATTACATGCCTCCCCTTTTCTCCCCTCTATGTAAATTCGGCCATGATGGCCTTCTTGGGCCCCTTTTTATTATCTTTTAAGCTCCATTTAGCTTACTTAATGGTCCAAAAGGTCCCCTCCCAATTGGGCTAAGAGTTGGGCCAATCAATTAATTATTTAGGCTAGAAATTCTAATTTTTTGGGCTTGCAATTCAACATAGTTTATACTTTTTAATTTTTATCCATTCCCCATTATTTAATTAGGGTTTCCTTACACACATTAGTAAGTTAATTTCTTACTCATATATCTTTAATTTCATAACCCAATTAGACTTGTTATTCTTAGGTTATAAATTAATTAATTGAGATGTATAAAATAAATCTCTAAGATTAGTATATCTTTTAAATACTATCATTCTCTTAAATTATAACCCATTAGGTTATTTAATTATCATACCTAATATATGCATTAGGTTACATAACTTTATTCTTCATCTCTTTACAAAATAAATGCACACACATATATATATATATATTTACTCAATCACGTATATAATTCATATATGTCCTAACATATTTCCCTAGTTTATTAACTTATTATCCCAAATTGACTTAATAAGTTATAAACACATACATACTCATATCAATAATCAATTACTTAAGGATTGTAAATCCTTTTAATTTAGTAATCAAGGCTAACATTCAAGCTATGTTAATTTCTTACATAACTTTCATTACTCTTCCTTGAAAATGATTAAGTATATACTTCTTAGTTAATAAATTAACTATCTAGCTTAATTATCATAAACACTTATATGATTCAAGTACTTTCTCTTTTTAAAAAAAAAAATTATTCAAAAAATTTTGAATTATGTGAAATTCTGGGTTCTCACATTCTCCCCTCCTTATAAGGATTCCGTCCTCGGAATCACCGCTTTCTTACTCTCTAATGTCTTTTAAAGTTGTATCATCAATTCATTTATATCAACACAATATTAATTTGTGTTTCATATACTAATTTGTGACTTGGGATCTATAAAAGAAAACCATTCACAGCTATATCTACCCAATATTTCTCGCGTAATTCATTTACTCAACTAAATCATTACCTATCACCACCTCCCGTGCAGCTACTGCATCTTGCAATGTCATGTTGAACGTGCGCGTTGTCGGTCTTTCCGGCTGAGCAGGTCCTTTGATCGCCAGTGTTCCACTGCTATTTCCTCTATTGTTGCTTCCTCTTTCTGCATTCTTCTTTGGACAGTTACGAATTTGATGTTCTAGCGATCCACATGAAAAACAACCTGGTATCTTCTTTGGACTTGGACAATTTGGAGAGATGTGTCCCTCTTGTCCAGATTAAAACACACTCCTTTTCCCTTCAAACATACTCCCTGATGCTTTTTACCGCAATTTGCACATGCCTCACCTTTCTTCCTATTATCTTCTGACTTGTCTCCAAATTCAGTATTGTCCTTCCACTTACGCTTATTAGAGTTACTTCCTCCACTGCTACCTCCTTCATTCGTCTTTTTCTTCTTCTCTTGATGATACCTTGACACAGCTTCACTTCCTCCTTCGGCGATGATTGCTTTTTCCAACAGGGCCAAAAATGTCTTAATCTACAACACAGCTACTTTGCTATATATCCTTGGCTTCAGTCCATTTTCAAACCTTCGCGCCTTTCTTACCTAAGTGTCTACCCGATGTGGAGCAAATCTCGCTAGTTCGTTGAATTTGGCGGCGTATTCTGCAACCGACATATTCTCCTGCTTCAACTCCAAAAAGTTTACTTCCATTCTTGCTTGCATACTTTCTGAGAAATAATTTTCAAAAAATAACTCCTTAAACCTTGTCCAAGTTACTACTGCTGTACCAGCTCTAGCTTTGTTTGTCTCCCACCAGTAATTCGCCTCACCCTTCATCAAATAGGTAGCAAAATCTGTCTTTTGCTCCTCCGCTACTCTAGAAATAACAAAAGCTTTCTCCATCTCATTTACCCATGTCTGGGCTTCTATAGGGTCAATGGTTCCCTTGAATTGGTGGTCCTACGGCTTTAAAGTCTTTAAAGTTAGCTAATCGATTAGCTGGTCGATTTCTTGCTGCTGGGGCTCTAGTTTGCATAGCTTGAGCTAGCATGTCTGCGAAGTTCTGCATTGGATCAGCTTGATCTCCTTCATTATTCAGAGATCGCTCCTCCCTTTGGTTACGATTTTGTCGTCTTGGCGGCATTATCTGATGAAATAAAGACTTACATTAATACTTTGTCTTTATGCAACATCTTATTAATAGTAGTCAAAATTTTAAACTTAAACCAATTTCAGCTTCCTGGATTATTTAATCCAGCCTACTGAATTATCAAATTCTTCAGATAATCATCTTAATAATTTAATTCTCAAAATTTAATTACTTATTCAAACATATATAATCATATCATTGCATTTATATTCATGCAAATAGTACATAGTACTTTTCAGTACATAGCGAAAACTACTACAAACGATTACTATCCCCGTGTGACAAAAGTCGGGATTCATTACTACAACTTTACACAAAAAGTTGAGACATAAAAAAATTATCTTGATATTCATACTAAAGTTTAATATTATACTCCAAAAGATTATACTCCTAACACTTAATCTTTCTTCCGTCCACTTCCTCCATATGTCTTTTTTTAGGACAAGTCTTACCCCCTATGACCCGTTCCACCACATGCAAAACATCCTCCTTTCTTTGGTTTAGTACAATTTGGTGATAGATGTCCTTCTTTACCACAATTGTAACACACATTCTTACCCCCACATACATTCCCGAATGCTTCTTTTTCCACACTTGCCACATGCTTGTTTCTTCTTTGAATGCGAATTCTCTAAGTTGTTGTCTTGTCGTTATTGTTTTTTTCCTTTTATTACCTTCTTTTCCTTAATTACATATTTAGATGATACATTACACTTTAGCCCTCATTCTATCGACTTGTGCCTTCAGATTATTTCGTTCTTCCGTCATCTCGCAGTAATGCTCTTTTCATCTTCCATAATTCCTCCGGAGAAGTACTTTAGTCCTTAAGTCTTGAACTTCCGCAGATGCTTGACCTTCTTCGATTGCTACTTCACCTTCTTCCCATCTTTGATCTTTATTTCGGCTCCACCTTAGTTTCTTTGGAATATATTTCTTCCTCTTCATCCAGCTCCATCTCGGGGGTACTCGTCATGATCGCTTGCTAGATTTACTCGCAGTTCGTCTCTTAAAACTTCCTCAATCGACTCACTCGAAAGTGGCACCTCGGCTTAATGGCATTGGTGCAAATTGCTAACACTTTCAGTAACCATCTTATTATCTCCTGACATCCTGTTACTAGTTTAAAATAACTTCATTAGTACATCACTATCAAACATAATCCATAAACACTGAGTGTCCCCATATATTACTATTGATGAATTTTCCTAATCCATCACTTAGAACTCTAAACAAGTTTTCTCAATCCTATTTATGGTTATATTCCTAAGGCTTTTCCCCCCACCTAAGGTTTATAACCTACATCTTTGATACCAACTTGTGACGCCCCCAAATCCGGGTTCTCTAACCTCGGGTTTGGTGCTCACGATCCATCAAATATATCACATCTAACTACTCATTCATTAATGAAAAACATCATTCATAATATTCCTTAATACAACTTATAATAATATCCCAGGTTAACTAACCTTGACATAACTTACATACCCTTATATAATCAAAAGGTTTACATAATTAATTACATGATAAAACATAACCATTAAAAGTTGACACTAACTACTACCTCGAGCCTTTGCCTTTGCCTTTATCCCTGTTAGAACCTTCTGCTACATCGGCATTAACTGAAATATTTTATTTAAGCAAGGGTGAGCAACGAGTTTGCCCAGCAAGTTAAAATATACAATAAATGATATATATCATGAATAGAAGAGTCTAGCTTCTTTAGAACTTCAACAATAATCAAAAGATTTCGAAGTAGCTGAATAATAATTCAATCTCAATACTAAAACTTTCTCCCATTTTATACTTGAATAACATATCGAGATGAAAGAGTAAAATTCTTTCAAAGATTCAATAATATTCGATTGAATAATAAGAATTAACAATACTGCAACAATATTCAATAAAGTGGGATATACCCAGATTTTCATCTTTGAGTGATCACAAAAGGATCATGAACTACTAGAGGAATCATTTAGTTATTAAAACTAAACTACCACAAGAATATAAATTAGTTATAAAAACTAAATTATACTCTTCTGCAAGTACCTAGAGCGGCCAACTCCTTTGTACCCTATATTATGCATAATACTCAATAATAGCGCATAGGTCGATTTACGACATTAAAATTTGTTCATCCCAGTCTTACATCATGAGTCCGTACCACAACAATATGGTTTGGATTACTTTTGAAGAAATACTATGATTTCAATAATTAATAACAATACTAATCTAGCCGAAACCAATGGCATAGATCTTCCAATAACAATTCAGTTCATAATAAATAGAACATTTCATGCTTTAACAAATATTAGTCTTGCCAAAACAATTAGCTGAGACATGATTTATAAATAGTTCAAATAATAGAACAAGAATCAATTGCACTACGTGCGAATTACAATAATCATTATAGATGTGAATAACTATCAATAATTATTCACTACCATGCTTGAAAAATAGTAACTCAAGTTGAGTTAGGAAACTTGCTCGATTCGATTTGACTCATCGCTACTTAATTTAAGTTAACTTCTTTTGTAAGACCTATCATTGATAAAATCGATCTCTTAATTAGCATCACATATCTTACTCATAGCAATTTAACATGAAATCACATAACCAATCATTAGTAAGTACACTATATTATCTTAGACTTAACACTTACTCGTTCATTTATAAGTTCGTAATATAACTTGAAAAACTATTTATGAACTCAGTAGACTTAATATATCATTTTAGTTTCTATTTCAGCAAGCTAAAACAACACTGACATCTCTTCTGACATTTTAGTTTCCCTTTTCAGCAACCTGAAATGTTCATTTCGGGAAGCTGAAATACACTATTCACGAAAATATGAAATCAACTTATTATTTTCTAATCTTTTGGCCAATCATATATACATATATTCCATACACAAAAGTATTTTTTTGGAATTTTTCAACTCCCTTAAGTATTTTTCAAAAATCAATTCCTAGTTAATTCCTTAAGAAATTAGCTACCTCTTACTTAACTCCAGAAATTCCCAACTCTTGGCGGGATCTTATACATGTTAACGTGAGCTTACAGTTTAAATTTCAAGACCATCGGAGTTATACAACTCCGGTTATAGCGATTTCCGTCGGGAAAACACAAAAATTGAAATAGTCATAACTCGCTCATTTTAAGTCGGAATGAGCTCATTTTTGGACACAACCTACTTTATCCCATATATTTTCATCCCCCAAAAGGCCGGATTTTATCTCATTAAATAAGTGGCCGAAACAGCCCTTCCCATTTCTTGGCAGCAGCTTTTTAAGCATTTTCTTATTTTTCATCCTTTACTAAAATCATTCCACACGAAAATCTACAAATCCTTTTAAAGTGGTTTCACTTGGATATTTTAGAAGACTCATAGATCTAACTCTAGGACTTGACCACGCTAAAAAAATTTAAAGTAGAATGAGAGATATGATCATTTCCATATCATACTTTGTTTTCTCAAAAATTTGTTTTTCAACATTTGGTGTTTTGTATGAAAACTTTCATGATCTCCCATAAAACCAACATAACTCATCATATTAACTCAAAACAACTCATATACTCATGGATCTAACATGATCCATGGTTTAATTCACCAAATAATCAACAATCATAAGATCAAACACAACAAAAGCTAAGAAAAATTTAATTTTCAAACTTTTGAAAAACCTAACTCATATTTCTTAGTTTAGATTCAACTTTTGATCCATAAAAGAGTAAGATCTAAATATAAAACACTTTTAAACACCAAGATCTAAGGTTTTAAGCCTCAAGATCATAGTTTAACAAAAATCAAAACTCAAATCATCACAAAGAGAAATTAAACTATAAAAATAGGGATTTCTTATACCTTCTCTTAATTCATCTTCTTCTTCTTCTTTCTAATACCTAGATTATGGAACTTGGAAACTTACAAAACTCTCCCTCTCTTTCTTCTTCTCTCTTGACCGAAGTCTCTCTTTGCTCTCTCTCTCTCTCTCTCTCTCTTTGTTGTGATAGCTAACTAAGGAAATAAAATGAAAGAAAGAACAAAATAGATTTTTTTGTTAGTAAATTAAGTATAGATATATTTAGTGTATCTATAATCATCATCCAATGTCTCACTCTTCCTCTCTCTCTTAATCATTATAAGCTTACTTGCACTCTTGGTTTAACTTGTGGGTTGGATGAAAAAGATAAGAATGAGACCAAAGCTTGACACCTAGCAAGTTAGTCACCTACTAAAGAAATATAATGATTACATGCCTCCCCCTTTCTCCCCTCTATGTAAATTCGGCCATGATGGCCTTCTTGGGCCCCTTTTTATTATCTTTTAAGCTCCATTTAGCTTACTTAATGGTCCAAAAGGTCCCCTCCCAATTGGGCTAAGAGTTGGGCCAATCAATTAATTCTTTAGGCTAGAAATTCTAATTTTTTGGGCTTGTAATTCAACATAGTTTATACTTTTTAATTTTTATCCATTCCCCATTATTTAATTAGGGTTTCCTTACACACATTAGTAAGTTAATTTCTTACTCATATATCTTTAATTTCATAACCCAACTAGACTTGTTATTCTTAGGTTATAAATTAATTAATTGAGATGTATAAAAAATAAATCTCTAAGATTAGTATATCTTTTTAAATACTATCATTCTCTTAAATTATAACCCATTAGGTTATTTAATTATCATACCTAATATATGTATTAGGTTACATAACTTTATTCTTCATCTCTTTACAAAATAAATGCACACACATTATATAATACATATTTACTCAATCACGTATATAATTCATATATGTCCTAACATATTTCCCTAGTTTATTAACTTATTATCCCAAATTGACTTAATAAGTTATAAACACATATATACTCATATCAATAATCAATTACTTAAGGATTGTAAATCCTTTTAATTTAATAATCAAGGCTAACATTCAAGCTATGTTAATTTCTTACATAACTTTCATTACTCTTCCTTGAAAATGATTAAGTATACATCTTAGTTAATAAATTAACTATCTAGCTTAATTATCATATACACTTATATGATTCAAGTACTTTCTCTTTTAAGAAGAATTTTAAAAAAATTATTATTAAAAATTTTGAATTATGTGAAAAAAATATTTTCATGACAAAATATCAAAAGTTATATTTTATAACTTAAAATATTTTTATAACCTTAAATCATTTTTATATGATTTATAAAACATTAATTCTATTTTTCCTTAATTTATTTAATATATTTATTAAATAAACTAATTATCATTAATATTGATTAGTTAATGAAATTCATCCTAAAATATTAAAAGTCACTTAAAATAACTTAAAATATTTTATTATAACATATTATTATTTTTCATGATTTTTCATGTATTTAAATCATTTTTAAATAATTTATTTAATATTATAATTAAATAAATTAAATACCAATTATATTCCAAAAATATTAAATATTTATGAAATATACTTAAAATAATTAAAAACTATTTTTCAGAATTTAAAATAATTTTTTAGAATTTCTTTTGTATTTTTAATAATTAAAAACTATTTTTTCTATTTATTTAATTAAAATAATCAATTTCTAAAACTAACTGTCGCTAAAGGGCCTTATAGCGACAAAACCGTCGCTATAGGTGCTCTTGAGGTGTTCTTGAGCTTCAAAGTCAGTTTACAAGGTGCTACCTTTGACTACAATTTAATCTGTGTTCTTGTTGCTTTCTAGGCTGCTAATGGTGTTAGGATTGTAGTACTGATGTAGTACTACAACCACAAACTCAATTCATGGTCATTACATAACCAAGCTGCAAGATCCAAGTTCCGGAATATGTTGTCAGGCATGTTCTTGAAATTCTGGGCTGCCTAGAAATTCAAACAGTGCCAAAGGTGCTACTTTGAAGCTTTTAATCTCTGCTTTCCAAGTATTGTTTATGTGATGTAATGGTTAAATATTGTAGACCACATGACATAGAATAGTTCTAGTACATTATGTTAACCTAACAACTTCATAACTGAGAGATCAAGGCCGGTCAAACGATTGTCAGAAACATATTCTTGAGAAATCTAGGTGTTCCAGATTTCATCAAGAACAGGTGGTCAACGATGGTTTGACTGCTCATTACTTTGATTCTATGAAAGCTCTGAGTGATATAAGGGCATAAATGTGTAGTCCATATGACAGTCTACTAGATCAACACAATAACTTGGACTAAGCACTAACACATAACACGATCTGAGGCTCAGAAAAGCTTGTCAGACCAATCTGGGCAAATCTGGGCTGCCCAGATTTCCAGTTTCGTGTACGGTCAAGGTACTTTGACTTACCATTTCTTACAATCTACATATGATCTGAGCTTTATTCAAGACTCAGATTAAAGACCAAACAACAAAGAACATATGTATAACATGACATACGCCAAACATCAAACACACACAGATTTAAGGCCTCTGACATTCGACTGTCAGGCTATATTTTTAAACTTTTCCAGATTTCTAAAAATGCTTTATTCGTGCATCTAAGTGTTATAGATCTATGATCTATCAACCCAGATCACTCAAAGATACCCTAATACACAACTTTAAACAACAAATCATAACATCTAACATCAAATCTAAGAATTTCTAAAATTAGGGTTTATAACTTCTTGAAGCTTGATTTTTGATTTCTGCCTTTTGATTCTGATCTTGTAAAGTTAGGGACTGATATTGGCTTAGTATATATCACTCTCTCACTCTAACTCCCGAATTTCTAGAGAGAAAAGGGCTGGTAGAAAATAAAAAATGAAAGTATCTTTCTCTCTCTTTAATCTCTTATAAATGTTAATGCAATGCATGTTGGCTGTCAATTTTTTTTTTGCTGAGAATGCTGGATATAAGTCAATTGCTAAAGCTAGGGTAGTTCACCCACTCCTTTAGGGCTAGATCTACAAGCAATCTTCAATTATGCAATAGTAGAATGGTCATTTTGCACCCAATTTTAATTCTAGATTTGTCTTTTGATGCAAACCCTTAGGTTTAGGTTAGGGTTAGGGTTTAGGGTTTGAACCATTTTAGGGTTTAGGGTTTAACCCTAAACTTGCAATTTAATTTTCTAAAATTTCCAATTTAGGATTTAAAAATAGAAATTTAATATTTCAAAATTATAATTAGAATTTTCTAATTATATTAAAATTTCTTAATCATAATCTAAATCTTACTAATTAGGATTAGTATTTTCTAATTAAAATTTCTAATTTAGCAATTAGGGTCAAAATCATAGATTAGTGTTTACAATCCAAAAATTAGGATTTTAAATAGAAAATAATTTTTCTAATTTTGAAATTAGATTTCCTAATTAGATTAGGGGTTTCTAATTACTATTAACTTGGAAATTAGGATTAATGTTTCCTAATTAACATTAAAATTATTTAATTAACACTTAGGTTTTTCCCGATTTATAAATTAGGGTTTCTTATCCAGAAATTAGGGTTTTCTAAATTTGAAATTAGGGTTTGCTAATTAATTAAGTGTTACCCTAATTAATATTATAATTATTTACACTTACGCCATTAAGTTCCCAATTTAGGGTTTCATACACCGAATTAGGGTTTCGGATTCCCGGAACTGAAGTTAGGGTTTCCAGAATTGGTTTCTAGGGTTTCTTATAATTCGCTAGGGTTTTCTAACCGAACGTTGACGTTCTTAATATATACTTAGAGTTTGTTATAGATATCTTTTATCTGGTCAACCCTTGACCCTTAACCACATACTGTATACATATACACATAACATATTCAAGTATTCCCTTAATCCTGAATAATTCACCTAAATCTTTTCACAGAATTTTGAAATCCTCAAAAATTCTACCTCAAAAATATCAAACGCATACACTAATTTTCTATCCAGGTTCTAATTTTGAACCTTAAATCAATTAATTAAAATTTTAAAAATTTTCTAAATTCTCGGGTTGTCACATTCACCCCTTCTTCTACAAATTTTGTCCCCGAAATTTACCTTACACCTTACACCATACACCATACACCATACACCATACATACACAGCATCACATGATACCCAATACACCACTTACAAGAATAAAAATTTTCAAAATTTGCTGAGGAGTCATATAGACTATTTGTCTGTCATTTTCGCAAAGGTTTTATGGAAATTCGTCCGCAAACCGTCATAACTTATAGACACAAAGGGTGATTAGCCCGACATGCCCTGTACTGATCAAGTAGTGCTGGTCGGAAAAAATTGTTCCTCTTATCCGCCTTGGGCGCATAAACTTTCACCTCAATCTTTATCAGAATCCGCATCAAAATAATTTGGTACGGGAAATTTCTTTCAATGAACACTTAGAGTTTTCATAACATTAGTCTAGCTGAATCGAATAGCATAGACTCATATCAATAATTCAGTTCAGTCGAATTATTTAGGTGTAGCAAACCCCGTTGGCAAATTAAAATTTTAAAAAAATATTTTTGAGAATGACGTTATGATGCCGTACTGTATTAACAGTCCGTTTCAGGATGCCGTCATTACATGACTTTGTCATAACACATCATACAATAGTGGAATAACTATTTTAAATCAAATTCACACTAAGTATTCCTGTATTTACAACTCCATCAACTTTTTATCATCTCTACACCAGGTTACATGGTACATGAGTGACAAATAAAATAAATTTTGATATTTCAAATCATTTGCGTCTAGCTGAAATAAGTAGCATAGACTATACTTTAATTTGTTTCAAAAATGATTACGAGTCTACATATTTTTTTAAAAGCACATAGTGCGTATTTAGCTTGATGTCAAAATTTCGAAGTCTAGCATATCTAGGAGTTTTGGAAAACTTTTGTCTCCACTAATAATCATTGGCTTAACAATCTATCTGTTCTTATTATCCTTAATACTCCATATACACACAATTATACCCAGTTCGTAAAACCACACTTATGAGTCCATAAATTGCCACAATCAAATGAGTTTAAAAACTTTCCTAGACAGACCTTTGGCGTCCATTTGCTGAGGGGTTCATAAACATTTCATATAACTATGAATCAAGCATGTCACATAAGTATGAGTTTTAAGAACTCGTACTTAACCTTATATTCTCTACCTATAACCTATCTATCTGTTATACACATGAGAAAGGAATCACCCTCTTAACATGCATATATCAAATAACGCGACACAAATATTTCAAAATCCCCACTTAATCCTAATCCCCTCCTCAATACGAATTTCATTCAACTCGTATTCATTATCCTTTCCTGAATCTGTACCAATTCACACAACAATCTTACTATAAACTTTTCAATCATCATATTGATTATTATTCCATATTATAACCTTATCCGATCACGGGGTGATCTCATCGTATATATTACGATTCATTTCTACACTATGATCGTTTTATTTTACGATCTCCTATCCCTGCACTTCTAGTCTTTTAGACTCGATCTATTCATCACTATTGTTCAACTTTATTATCAGAGTTAGGGAACTCTGTATCTTATAACTCGATGAGATTCGTCTTTGAATCTTACCGACCAACTAACTCTATATGTGTTAGATGTTATCCTAATCACTGCGGTTATTAGTCTAAGGTATCACTACCCTAGGTTTATAACCAACAGCTCTGATACCAACTTTGAGGGCCCCGAATCCGAGGTCCCGAATCACCGCGGATCCGGTTCGATCATTCTAACACTATTACTATATTTGCGGAAGATATAAATATAAATTGTTTATACATTAAACTTACACAGCTTTTCCCCAAAATCGAGTAACCTTAACTTAATCACATTCATAACTTATTTAACACATATCTTTATTATCAAACTACACTATTACAAAACTAATCGCGCACATTAACTTTAAGCTGGAACTATCTTATAACCTTTCCTTGTATCCGACGCATTCACCTTAATCTGCAATGTTTTATCATGATATAGCAAGGGTGAGCATAAGGATTGCCCATTAAGTTTAAATTCAACAATTTAACGATATATCATGATTGAAAGAGTCTGAATAATAAGCTGGCTATAATTCAACAATATAATTGTGAACTAGCAGGAACAAAATTTTGACTGAACAAGTATTAAACATGAACAAATATATCTGAACCAACTGGTAATGAAGGTGATCATCATTTCATACCTGACTTATACATGAAATATGTACAGAGTACAATTCATGGCAACAATCAATGATTAACCAAAAGCTTATCCGAATAAAACAACTCTTAATAGAGTTAAGTAAAAACAAACTTGCCTGAACCGTTGATTACCGCTACGCAATTTATAACTCTTTATCCGAAGACCTAATATTAGGATTGTAGTACTGATGTAGTACTACAACCACAAACTCAATTCATCGTCATTACATAACCAAACTTCAAGATCCAAGCTCCGGAATATGTTGTCAGGCATGTTCTTGAATTTCTGGGCTACCCAGAAATTCAAACAGTGCCAAAGATGCTACTTTGAAGCTTTTAATCTCTGTTTACCAAGTATTGTTTATGTGATGTAATGGTTCAATATTGTAGACCACATGACATAGAACAGTTCTAGTACATTATGTTAACCTAACAACTTCATAACTGAGAGATCAAGGCAGGTCAAACGATTGTCAGAAACATGTTCTTGAGAAATCTGGGTTTTCCAGATTTCATCAAGAACAGGTGGTCAACGATGGTTTAACTGCTCATTACTTTGATTCTATGAAAGCGCTGAGTGATATAAGGGCATAAATGTGTAGTCCATATGACAGTCTACTAGATCAACACAATAACTTGGACTAAACACTAATACATAACACGATCTGAGGCTCAGAAAAGCTTGTCAGACCAATCTGGGCAAATCTGGGCTGCCCAGATTTCCAGTTTCGTGTACGGTCAACATACTTTGACTGACCATTTCTTGCAATCTACATATGATCTGAGCTTTATTCAAGACTCAGATTAAAGACCAAACAACAAAGAACATATGTATAACATGACATACGCCAAACATCAAAAACACACATATTTAAGGCCTCTAACATTAGACTGTCAGGCCATAATTTTCAAGTTTTCCAGATTTCTAAAAATACTTGATTCGTGCATCTAAGTGTTATAAATCTATGATCTATCAACCCAGATCACTCAAAGACACCCTAATACACAACTTTAAACAACAAATCATAACATCTAACATAAAATCTAAGAATTTCTAAAATTAGGGTTTATACCTTCTTGAAGCTTGATTTTTGATTTCTGCCTTTTGATTATGATCTTGTAAAGTTAGGGACTGATATTGGCTTAGTATATATCACTCTCTCACTCTAACTCCTGAATTACTAGAGAGAGAAGGGCTTGGTAGAAAATTAAAAATGAAAGTGTCTTTCTCTCTCTATAATCTCTTAGAAATGTTAATGCAATGCATGTTGGCTGTCAAATTTTTTTTTTTGCTGAGAATGTTGGATATAAGTCAATTGCTAGAGCTAGAGTAGTTCACCCACTCCTTTAGGGCTAGATCTACAAGCAATCTTCAATTACGTAATAAGGGTAGAATGGTCATTTTGTACCCAATTTTAATTCTAGAATTGTCTTTTGATGCAAACCCTTGACATTAATTAAGGGTTTTCTAAATTTGAAATTAGGGATTGCTAATTAATTAAGCGTTACCCTAATTAATATTATAATTATTTACACTTACGCCATTAAGTTCCCAATATAGGGTTTCATACACCGAATTAGGGTTTCGGATTCTCGGAATCAAGTTAGGGTTTCGTAACCAAATTTCTAGGGTTTCTTATAATTCGCTAGGGTTTTCTAATCGAACGTTGACGTTCTTAATATATACTTAGGGTTTGTTACAGATATCATTTATCTGGTCAACCCTTGACCCTTAACCACATACTGTACACATATACACAGAACATATTCACGTATTTCCTTAATCCTGAATAATTCACCTAAATCTTTCACAGAATTTTGAAATCCTTAAAATTTTACCTCAAATATATCAAACGCATACACTAACTTTCTGTCTAGGTTCTAATTTTGAACCTTAAATCAATTAACTAAAATTTTAAAAATTTTCTAAATTCTCGGGTTGTCACAAGAACAATGAAAACAAAGGGTGAGCTCAGGTAGCCCAGTACGAAATATTACGACTAAGATTGTGACGCCCCCAAAATTAGGTATACATCACCCATCTTGAGTAGCCAGATACATGGTACAGAATTCAAATACAACTTAATAATACAACTGTCGTGTACAATACGACAAAACAAAAACTGTGAGTTTGAATACAAATATTGTCTACTAGAGATTATACAAACTCAAAAGGAGTGCTCATTACAATTATTATCACACTATTTCACGAATAGTAAGGACTACTAATGCACCATCTAGGACCATCACTGCTTCCCCGACTAGTCCCAGCCACGTTCTCATTTCTCAAGAGAACAAAGTGAAAGAAAGGGTGAGCTCAACTAGCCCAAAGAAGAAATATTATGACTAAGATAATGCAGAATAATTTATCATTAGCCTTCAACAGTGTTAAACTGATAAAATATAATAACTATCAAGTTCAACTGCAGTGGAACAAGCAATCCATTAGAAGTGTCAAGTAGGGAATAAAATCTACTATCTTCTATGATTTAAAAGGTTTTTCATCACTTTTATCGCTGGGACTCAGCTTAATAAATAATCCACATCATCGAATCACCCTTGCACTACGGCCAAGGATATTCTTTAGTATCACGACAACAAATTATCCATGCAGTAAGGGCCAAGGACATTCATGTATTCATTAATGGTCATGATCATGCCAACAACTGTCCATCAATGCACTACGGGCCAATGAGGACTTTATAACATCATTTGTAACATTACGGTCATGATTACACCGAATAATCCCTGGTCATAATCATACCAAGTCCATCTATGCACTACAGGCCACAAATGACTTTCAACAAAATATAAACATGAGGATGATGACAATTATATAAGAATTCAATAAAACAAGTTCAAGAATTAATTTATCTAGGAACTAATAACATCAAAATTGTCAACATGATACTTCTTTATAGAGTAAAATTCAAGAATGCTCAGAAGAATATTTCCATGAAAAGATACTGGATGAAGCACAAATATCAAAGATATTCCACTAATTTCATGGGTATAGAAGTCAATGTTTTAACCAACTGAGTATAATGAAGAATGGAATAACAAATGAAATCACCATGCATGCGATAGACCGCACAGGTAGGTTATTCCAATAGAATAATAAAGGATGGAACCAGGTCCGACGTAAACGCACAGACAGGATATTCCGACATAATAATAAATAATGGAACCAGGTCCGGCGTAAACGCACAGACAGGATATTCCGATAGAATAATCAAGAACGGAATATTAGAAAAATGTCACCATGTATAGGGTAGCCCGCGTATATAGGTTATTCCAACAGAATAATAAATAATGGAATAATAGAAGTTCTCTTCATGAGTACAACAAATAACATCCCTTACCGTAAAAGAAACTGAATATAAGAGTAGGGAAGTATCAGAATACTTTTCTATAGGTTCTCTTATAATTCTCTCTCTAGAGTTTCAGTGAATTCGTAAGAAATAATGAAGGAATGAGCTTCTATTTATAGAAGGATGGACTGCATAGTAACTAACTTATGAACGGTCCAGATTGATTTACTTTAAACGGACGATCCATATTGGTTTACTATTAAAACTTTAAACCACTGATCCATATTGATTTACTATTATAACTTCCACCAGCGGTCCATATTGATTTACTATTATATCTTCAACCAACGGTCTGAAAAATTAGCACATCTCCTCATAGAATAATATTGTACCCAAAAATGATTTGGACCAAAAATAAATATATCTTACGGGTGAATAGTACCCCGTGAATAGTAACTCATAAATAGTAACTCATGAATAGTAACTCGTGAATAGTAACTCATGAATAGTAACTTGTGAATATTAACTCATGAATAGTACTAACGCGCGGCCGCGCGACTCTCAGCTAAAAAAATACGATTTTATTCAACTTTCAGAAGTTGATATGCAGGTCTTGTGCACGCTGATTTCCAGGCGATGACCACAACTGACTTTTCACTAAATAGAGCAATTGAAGCGTGATTGAGTGGGGGGGGATTCAATTAGGGCTTATATATTAGACATATTATCATTATGTAAGAGATATTCAACCCCTTGGGGGCTATATAGCTACTTTCATCTTCTCTCTTTAGATAGTAGAAACTAGGGTTTACACCTTGGGAGAGATTCCAACGTAGGAGAAAGCCATAACGTCTATTTTTCTCTACTTCTTCTTGGAGATCTCTGTCATCGTGGATATTGATTATTGTTTATGGGAATTCATTGTGGATTCAATAGTTAATCATTGGTTTCTATTCAACGATTGGGTTTGATCATTCTAACTTTCTTCCATTCGTTTGTTTATTGATCATGTTTAGACTTGATCCCATAATGGCTTTTGGTTCAGTCATGAACTAAACTCCATTATGGGATTCTAACGGATCTTAATATGTAATTTGGTTGCACATCTAAATGTTAGATTTGTTTTGCATATCATATGGATTATCTATCATAGTTGGTTTGTATGTATGAATGACTGATAATCTTCATGTTAGTATTTGTATGGAATTGGAAATGAACATATGAATATGGATGACATCATGATAGCATGCGAATATGGGGATTGCATATTTTGTGAAACAGATAGGAATATACTGTTTTGCCGTATGAGCTAAAATAAGGGTTGTGCTTAAAATCAATAGGATTGCAATTGCACATAGGAATATGGTAATTGTGATGGTATTGGTGATTACATAGATTCTAACATCATGTAGAGATGATATGAGTTGGTTATAGTGCATTGGAAAATGGTTATAACTCGCTTTTATGCCTCGCTATTATCCTGTGATATGTGTACACTTCTTGCATAACATATGGCGATTGAATGAAATATTGAATGAAGTTAGGATCCCATTGTTTCCACATTATATTTAGTCCATTTATACTCTTATTTTTAGTTGGTAATCATAATTAGTTTAAATCAACAATTAAGTCCATAGTCTTAGCATATAAATATAGTGAGTTAATTAATGCATAGTAGTCTAAAGTTAACACTTTCTCTGTGGGATCGATACTTTACTTACTCTGTATTACTTGTTGACCCGTGTATACTTGCATGAGTTAGAGCTCTTTTGTAAGAACTATAAAAGAGGCAACAAAATCAATACCATAATATTCAAAAATATAATTTGAAAAAATTATTCTTTATTCATAAAAGTTGGGGTCTTACAACCTCCCATTCTTATGAAATTTCGTCCTCGAAATTATGGTACATACCTGGTATGTCGAAGAGATGAGGATACCTTGACTTCATCTCAGATTCTAACTCCCAAGTCATTTCCTCCACATCGTGGTTTCTCCACAAAACTTTGACTTGAGGTATAACCTTGGAGCGTAGAACATGATCCTTCTTATCCAAGATTTTAACAGGTAACTCTTCATACGTTAAATCTTCCTCTATCTCGTCTGGTTCTAACTCAATAATGTGGTTTGGGTCTTTCATATATGTACGTAACATAGATATGTGAAAAACATTATGAACACGAGACATACTTGGCGGTAAGGCGAGTCTATAGGCCACAGTTCCCACTCGCTCAAGAATTAAAAATGGGCCAATGAACCGAGGATTGAGCTTTCCTCTCTTTCCAAATCTCGTAACTCCTTTCCATGTATCAACACGTAACAACACATGATCTCCAATATCGAATTCTACGTCCTTTCGATGAAGATCAGCATAACTCTTTTGTCGATCTTGTGAAGTTTTTATACGTTGTCGGATCATTTGAATCTTTTTTGTAGTCATACGTACCAACTCCGGTCCCAACAATGTTGCTTCACCCACCTCATCCCAGCATACTGGAGAATGACACTTTCTTCTATACAATGCCTCAAATGGAGCCATGCCAATACTTGCTTGATAACTGTTGTTGTAGGAAAACTCCACCAATGGTAAGAACTTGTCCCAACTTCCCTTGAAGTCAAGGACACAGAGTCTTAATAGATCTTCAAGAGTTTGAATAGTCCTCTCGATTGTCCGTCGTCCGTCGAGGATGATATGCCAAGCTAAATCGTAAATCCTGTGCCCATAGCTTTTTTTACAAACTAACCCAAAATTGTGAAGTGAATCTTGGGTCTCGATCGAAACTATGGATACCCAGCATACCATGTAGTCTTACAATCGCGTTTATATACATAATGAAGCAAGGCGTTCAAGTATATAAGTTTCGATTCGGAAGAAATGAGCCGACTTGGTCAATCTATCAACAATGACCCAAATCGCATCTATGCCTTGAGAAACCTTAGGAAGGCCAAGAAACGAAATCCATGGTAATGTGCTCCCACTTTCATTCTGGAATTTCAAGTGGTTGCAATGGACCTTTTGGTACTTGATGCTCCGCCTTGACTCGTTGACAAGTTAAACACCTTGAGATAAACTCCGCTATCTCTCTCTTCATATTGCTCCACCAAAAT